>PVLA01003036.1:0-197404 GCA_004027455.1 Hydrochoerus hydrochaeris
TGTTTCATTTCCATGTATCTGTATACTTCACATAGTTTTTAAAAAATTGGTTAAAACTTGTTTTGTGGTCTATTATCTGATCAGTCCTGGAGTATGGTCCAAATGCTTTTTCAGTATAAAGGCATTCGGCAGCTGGTGAATGTAACATTCTGTAGGTGTCTATTAGGTTCACTTGATTTCAGAATTTAATTCTATTTTTCTACTGATTTTTTGCCTGAATGATTTGTCCAGTGCTGAAAGTAGGGTATCAAAATCCACTACTATTATTACATTGGAACCTAGCTCTCCTTTTAAGTATATTAATATCTAATTTATAGAAGGCTCATGAACTTAGTTCTTTCCAAGATTCTGATCACAAAACAAATTGGTTACAACCAGAATCAATTTTTTCCACAAGGTCAGCATTGAACCTAACCATTGAATTTGATTTGGTTTTCATCCAATTCAGTTTGCAAACTAGAACTGTGGAAAGAATTAAGTTCGGGAACTGAGGTACCACTGAATTAGCTGCTCCAAAATTGGCTGCATGTATATTTACAAGTCTTTCTTTTTGCTGAACTGACCTCATTATCATTATATAATAATTTTCCTTGTCTCTTTTTACTGCTTTTATAAGATGTATTTTCCTAGGAGCCAAGGGCGCTTCCAAGAGGACTGAGTAACTGGTCATGTCCAGTGTTGTTGGCAGGTTAGGCTACATGACAGTAGAGGAGTATTCACAGGAAGTTAGTGATATGACGGCTGTGGGAACTGTGGCAAAAGCATTTTCAGTGAAATGGAAGCAGGAAGGCACAACCAGAATGGCATGCAAAACAAAACAAAACAAAACAAAACAACAACAACAAAACAAGGAAGGGACGACTCACAGTGAGCACTAACCACTCTTTCAAAGGCACTGGCCACAAGGGAGAACAGAGAAATGGAGGAGAAGTGGTGAGGTAAATAAGATGAAGAGAAACTTATCATTTGATGATGATGGAGGCGAGTAGGGATGCAAGAAAGAGGTGTCTTGTTGTTTTGTTTTGAAATAAGGTCTCGCTCTGTAATTCGGCTGGCTGTGAAGTCATTATGTGGCCCAGGCTAGCATGAAGCTTGGTGGTGATCATCCTGCCTCAGTCTCCCGATTGCTGGGATTATAGGACTGTGCCACCATGCCTGGCTACAAGAGGTATTCTTTTCTGTTATCTATTTTTGAAGGAGGCCATACTTACAGATAAGTGGGTTTTGCGTTAGGTCACCTTCCATTTCTGGGTTAAATTCAACATAATACGATGCCATCTTTTAAACTTTGCTAGATTTACTCTACACTTTCTAAAATGTTTTTTGCATCACAAGTATGCACCCTCTGAGATGCCTGTAAATCGCATGTACTGCATACATGTTCTACTTAAGAAAACTTAACCTATAGTGACTTAAACAAAAATGGGTTATTTTTTCACATCAATTCTGAGGCTTTGTAACTTGCAATTCACTCTAGAAAAGAGGTTGGCTAGTTCAACTGACAAGGTACAGCTGTCTTAGTCATTTTTTAGAGCTACTTAATTTAGGGATGTATAAACTATTGTAAGAAGCTGGAGTATTATGAAAAATGCAATAATTGAAGGACATCATATGAATAAAAGTGTAACAGCAATGAAAGTTCACTGGATACAGAGGTCACACCTACTCATCTAAACCCCTTCACAGACCAACACACTGTTCAATGCCCCCGAATTTAAAAAGCATTCAGTTAATAATGCATCGAATGGTACTGAATCCTTCTTGCACATAACATGCTTTCTAACTTCTAAAAGACAACTAAGCCAGGCGTGGTGGTACACTCCTGTAGTCCCAGCTCTGTGGGAGGCTGAGCCAGGAGCTTAAATCCAGCCCAGGCAATTTAGTGACTTAAGCCAGAACCTGTGTCAAAATAAAAGGTTGGGAATGTAGCTCAGTACAAGGCCCTGGGGTCTAATCCCCAGTACTACAAAACTGCAACAAAGCAAAAAAACCCAATAAATAAACAAGCCTCCAATTTCATTTAATAATAGCATTATGACTATGCCAAATCTGACTTATCATGTCTTAAAATAATTCTTAGCATGCGATAAGAAAATACACATTTTAAGTTGAATTCATAATACTTAAATATAATATCCACAAATATATGGCCTTAAAACTACTTTGAAATATACTTTTCCTACCTCCATGACAATGACAAAAGCCAGCTTGGCAGCAACCACATGCCAATAGTAGATATTGTGTTTGTATTCCTGAGGGTGTCCAGGTGGATTTCTGAAATCGCGATACCTGGAAACACAACAGACAGATATAAAGAAGCAGTTTTTTGATCAAACACTATAAACGAGTTTTTTTTTTTTTTAAAGAATCCTATTTGAAGTAATGTTCTTTTAAATTGGTCATCATATAAATTTTCTCCTAGAGTTCAATTTGGCAATGAAACTCTGAGAACAATGACACCAGCAATAATTCATTGAACGCATCATCAGAAAATGATAATAATGGATTCTACCTGTGAAAAAGAATCCATCTTTACAAGAGAGCAAAAAATGAAAGAAAAAAAAAAGAGTGACAGGAGTCCACAGTTTTATGTTTTCTGAAGAGTATAAAACCATACAGCCTATTTTCAGGATGTTTGTAAACTTATTTATAAAATGGTGTCATAAGAATTGGCTCAGCCATGGGTCTACTGCTCCCTACTGAGAACAAATTATAACCTACTTGTTATAATTTTTCTACCTAATTCCTTGTTGTGAGTTGCCACATAGTACTATTGTCAGAGTGCCTTTCTCAGGCGGCACATCTCTAAGTCCCTGCCTATAATCTATCAGACCTAGAAGAGTTTGATGAGCATTACATAAAGTATGAGTTAGGTAAATGCAGTGCAGGATTCTAAAGTGGCCCTTTGTTCTATAACTTGGAAACACTTATTCTGGGTTTGTTTCTAGTTTATGGCTTGTGGTATTGAAAATCTGAATCAGTGAAGGCTTTGAAGAGTTGGACTAAATGAATTTTAAAGTCTGTTTTAGATAAATCAACTGGTAACTTAGTTGGTTTGTATTCAAGCAAATTTTATCAGCCATTAAAATCAATGCAGGGAGATTTGGAATACTTTTAGAAAATATTGTTAAAGTATTTATGTCTTTTAATTTTGTGTATGTTTATTAAGTGAGGATGATATTGTCTTTTATCTTCAGGTTGCACTTATATAACAAATTAATGCAGGCACTTGAGTTTCTAGAACTTTCCGAGTTTCTTTATTTCTAGTATGTAAGACTTCCTCTTGGATCAGTCTCTTTGTAACCATTTGGAACTCCCAACCTTGCTTTTCCGGTTTGGTTTGAAAGCTCACCCCTAATCATTATAAACTTTAATATCATTGTTTAGTTTGAAAAGAAAGCTATGGGAAAACCTTATCTCTAGCAATTTAAGTAATACGAGATAGAATTATATCACGAGAAAGTTCTTTTCAAATGAAGTGAATTTCTGAACAGGTGAAACAGAACTTGCCTGCATGTGGTATAGTTACCGAGCCCAGGGTCTGAGTCTGTCTTGCTTATATCTTTGAAGTCCGAGACATTGAAGATGGAAAGAGTATTGTTGATGTAGCCTTCCATTGTGTGGTCAGTGTGGTCTCCGTAGGGAGGGATGGAGAAGGACCAGTAATACACCAGACGGGGGATCATGTCTGATGTGAAGGCAATGATCATGGCCTATTTTGGGAGGAAAACAATTGGGTAAGCATTAATTTAGAGTCATCATTGTTACAACTAACAAATTATGCCAGAATTAGTTTCCACCATGTTGATTTTAATAAAATAGAATAAAAAAAAAGAATCAGAAATCATTAATTCTTTAAGTATGAAATGTATGTCCTAAAAACCTATGAGGGGCATTTTAAAAATATTAGTGTCTGTTATGCAATGTTTTTCATTTTGGCATAGCTCTACATGCATGGAACACACTTTGATCCTCCCTCCCCATTATTCCTCTTCTCTAACAGTCTCCTTTCTACTTCAAGTTTAAAAAAATTTTTTTTCTACTTTCCTCATATGGGAGAAAAGACATACTATTTAACTTTCTTAGCCTGCCATTTTTCACTTCGCACAGTGGGGTCTCTCTGAGCAAAAATTTAGACTATTTCTTTCTGGTCTTCAATTCTAAGGGAAGATCCGCAGTTCAAATGCAGATGTCTGAGAGTTGCCAACTATGCTTTAAAATAAATACCATTTACTCAAAATAACTGTAAACTAGGGTAATGTAGAGAATTTAGAGGCCTTGTATATACCATGTAAATTAGTATTTTTTTAAAGGTTAGTATAGTCAAAATAATAGAGTTCCTAAGGTTAACAGTTTTGTAGATATAATACTAAGGTCAGTATTTTGAAAATACTTTGACTTTATTTCCTTTGTAGAGTAGCTGATACAAAATTGATCTTCACAAACACAGAATTTAAACTGCATAAAATATACTTTAATAGATATAAATTTAAATAACAGCATCAAATTCATACTCCCCAAACCTCATAGAATCTAGACTTGTTCAGACAAGTCACCCCACAGGCTGATTCACTTTAAACTCACTACATATTTGTTACTTCATTAGAAAATATGAATTTTTTTATATAAAATATTGTGGCTAAACAGAAATTATATTGAGGTTGTTTCATTTACAAAGTCAAGTAATGACATCAGTTTTGTTAGATCTAGAATCTATGCCTCCAAACTTGCAAAAGATTAAATGAAATTATGAAATTTATAAATTATTGAGCGTCAAGCAGAAAGCCTTAGTATATTTTTATATAAAAGGAATAAACATGAGTCAATCCTAAACTTGTGTATGACAGACATCTATCAGGATATAGAGCTGAATTATATAACTTTTTTTCTAAAATTCTTTAATTTGGGCTTTAAACTCTCCCATTTTTAAAACTGGTCTGAAGAAGAACAAATATTCTCCAAACCAAATTCTATGTGAATAAACAAAGTAAATGATTGAGTCATTAAATAAGCAGAAGAACAGGTATGTTTCTGGCTCAACATGATTTTTAATCGTACTCATCTGAACATACGGTTTAGACACAGTGAGCCCACAAACCAGCAAACAGGACCTCAGGCAGAGCAAGAAAACAAAGGAGCTTTTCTATTGCAAAACTGTCACCACAAGAACCAACTTTGTCACTTCCTTCCATGTAAAAAATCTGTGTGTGTGACTGCCTGTCAGTGGTAAAGTGAGGTAAGAATCCTAAACCCTTTTCCAGATTTCATATTAAACTTCCTGTTATCATTGACTCAATTGTCATCTGTTTATAAAACCACCTGCACACGTGCTTCAAGAAGCTACAGAAAGTCCAACATGGAAGATCATGCTATTGTCTTCTGACAAGAAAGCTCACCTCCTGAGCCAAGCTGCTTTGTGTGTGTGTGTGTGTGTAGCACAGCACAAATAAATGCAGTGTGTTCCATTTCTCATGCTGTTCTGCAGTTTTCCATTTATATCAAAATAAATTAAAACTGGTCTTCAATAGCAGATGCTCTGGCAGATCCAACAGTGTTAATTCAGCTTATTTACAGAACCAGCAGCTTTAAAAGGGATGATTTTATACCAAACTCCTGCTGAATGTCCACTTATCCCAATGGCTGTTCTTCTCTTCCTCTTATATACATTAGCTTGTGGTCCTACACAGTAGGTATTTGAGGTCATACGTGTGAGGGGATACACGTGTTCAATGCTTGCATACATACTTATCTATCTATGTGTGTATGTGCATGCCACTGCACCTTGGAAGTCTAACAATTCTAGTCATATGGGGAAAAAAGGGACCAATGACACAAATCTAATAAGTAGTTTTCCTACCACAACTTAGAAGAAAAAACAACTGTTGGACAAGACCCAGTAGCTGCAATGAGCCAGTGTGTGTGTCAGTACACAGACCCGCTTGGAGCAGCTTGTAAACACAGCCAATCCCCCATCTGTGCTAATGGAGCGGAGCCATGGCACAGGCTCTGAGAAAAGGTGCCTGATAGGATCAAGCTAGAAAGCTTGAGGAATAGGGAGTACGAGTCAATTGCATTTTCTAGTTGCTGAAGGTCAAGCACAAACCCTTTTAGTTTCAAACCTTGTTGCTGAAAATTTTTTTAAATCACCCGAGTCCACGTTCCCACTCTTTTAATGTACTATAGCATATTGAACATGACAGATCCATTCCTTAGGACTGTGGAAATTGAAAGGCCTTGCTGTCATATTTCTGAACATCAGTCTTCATTTGGAAGTGCAGTGGATGTTAAAGGTATGGTATGTGTTATTTGGGTGAGAGGAAATTGACATACCTTGTAAGTTGACTATGTGTGATTTGCAACTTTCTCCAAAAAGTAGACAGCATGCAATTCAGATAAATTGAGGGTTCTAGGGTAGAGGGTTTCAGATAACTTGTTTTATTGCACACAACTATACCTATCTAGATAGTGACTTATTTTCAGATTCTTGTGCCTTTAATTGGGGTACATGTCAGAGTCCTCAGGAAGTCATTGTTAATGATGTTGAAAGAAGAAAATCAAGCATCAGCTGACATTCAATAAGGATGTCCAATGCATTCTATGTGTCAACTCAATGAACTCACTAACCACTCTGTGCAAGGAGTCATGTATTCTATAGATGATAAAATGAGTCTCTGAAGTGTGAAGGCCTGGTCCAAGGCCACACAGAGCTGTGAAGGGGGGCTCAGATCTACTGAGTCTACAGCCTGCATTGCTCAGGAATCCCCTCCCAAACGCCTTGCCCATAGGCAGAGGACTTGGAACTGGAATGGGTTTCGAAACTAAAGCTGGGAAATTATTTTGTAAGGGAAGCTGGCCTGGTGGTGATACTGGTAGTGATATGGTGGCAAAGGGCATTGATTTTAAGGCTATTTCTAGAGAAGGAGGAACTCTGATGAGCTGGCATGAAGATTGCTATGCCTGAGAGCTCTGCTAGGCTGCGCAAAAAACCCCAAAAACCTCAGATTGGTCTCTAATCAATTAATACAGGCTGTAAACAACTGAGTGTGTCTTCTCACAGCCAGGATCCAGGGCATGAAGCTGCTCAGCCAAGAGGATGGCTAGCAAAGACCTAGTGGAAGGTGGGAAGACTGCTGAAATAATCCTGCTCTGGAAACAATGAGGGCAACGCACAATTAGAAATGTGCAAGTGTTTATGCTTCATCAAAGTTATCACAGTAAGTTGGTATTTTGGAATATATTGTAAAACACAGTGGAATGGTCTTACTTTAGTCCTGAAATACTAAATGAACACATTTCTATCTACATTAAAAGGAGTTATCAAAAAGTTTTTGTATAGTCATATGAGGATTAGAAGTGTTAGTACTTATTACTGTTATTGTCATATTTCTGTTGAATAGAAACTTTAGCAAATGGGCAACAATGTACCTCTGTAGGAGGACCTGACTTGCTAAATCAAGAATAGGAGTTATAAATGAATAAAAACTAAAAAATAACACTTTAATTCCACAGCATATAATTATATTGTTTATATGGTCAACAGACCTGGCACTGTCCTCCTATTTTAAAAAGCGCCAAACATTTGATTCCATAGGTAGCATCTTAATGCATTTTTGGGCTTTTCAAGGTCTCTACCCTGTGCAGCCTATGTCTACTCACATTGGTCACCACAGCCAGAACTGCTATTCCTTGCATGATGGGCTGCCATGCACCGATGTCTTTGGCTTTTTCTGGCACCATGCGTCTATACTGGGTGGTCAGTTTCCATCCGTCCACTCTTACTTCCAATATATTGTTCACCAGAGCCAACAGAGGAGCCAGTGGAAAAGAGGCCACAAATAAGGTGACGAACCCAAACTGAATAACTGTCAATGGAATGGACACACATCATGGAGTGGTGGATGGAGAGACAACATATTTCCTTTACTCTTATAAAGAGAAAGGCAAATGAAGAACTCAATCCCAAAGACAAAACACCCATGTTGAGTAACAACCATTCAACAGTGAAACAATTTAAACAAAACACAAATATGAAATCTCTGGAAAGACAACTGACTACAGCTATTTCTTTTATATATACACACAATAGGAACAATATATTGAAAAGTTGTTAATCACAAATTATTTTCTGGTAATGAGCTTGAGACATATTTTAAGCATATTGTTCATTCTTAATGTTGAGCTAAGAGAATACTGACAGATGATTTGTGGTTTAGGATTAAAAAAAGTACTTGATTGGGCAGACTCAGATTTGGAAATTTATCACATTTTTCTCCACAGAATAATTTAGAATTCTAATATAAATTCAGTTAATTCAAATGCATTTTTTTAAAAACTAAAATATGATGCTAAAGTTTATAAATAAGTGGGCAAGTAAATCATAAAGGGGCATGATTCCAGTGACAGCAGTGACATTTTGGAAAATAACAGTAAAATAATAGTTAAAGCTGCAGAACTGGTGCACAGACAGGTACTATGAATTAAACAGAATGGTTTTAAAGCAGGGATAAAAATATGCTTGAGATTTAAATATATAATCAGTTGGTTCCAAGTATACAAAAAAACTCACTAAATCATTGGAAGAATCGGAACAGGGTCATCATTTCTTACCTCAAAATAAATTCCAGCTGGATTAAAACTTTCACAGTTAAAAACACATCAGAAAAAAAATGGTATATTTTGTTCTGATATTTAAATAAGAACTAAAAAGCAAGGCACCCACTGTAAAGACAAAATACCCCTTGCCTGAAACTTCTGTTGGGATTCTAGAATGCCCTCCAATACTTCCCTCTGCCCTTCACAGTCAACAGTTCTTGAAGAAGTCTCTATATTTACTTCTCTCTACCACGTGTTCCCTCCATGAAGTCCCATCGTGGTGAAGCCCTCACCCTGCACTGAATCTACTCATGCTAACAACTCTATAAGTGACTACATATTCCAGAGCCTTCACGTGGTTTCAGTTGTTTATCTGATCACTAAGTAACTTATGATGAGGCCAAATACCCCCTCTCTGGGACAGTTTTTCCTCATTTTTGTTCTACTTAAGTACTGTTAAAAAGCAGAGTCAAGTTATATATTAAAAGATAAAAACCTCTCAAATCCTTTCCTACTTTTCCCTCCAGCTCCAGCAATGAAATAGCAGTTCCTCCTGTTTTACATTATCTTCCCGTCACTTTCAAATCCCTCTTCAGAAAATATTAGCTCCCTCCAAGTCTTCTGTGTGTGGATACCAGTGTTCTGCACTTGATCCTCCACTTGCTTTGCTCTCCCTTCCCTTTGTGGGTCTCACTTCTCCTGTTAACTCTTTAAATGTCCCTTTTCTCCAGGGCCTCAGCATGTTTTCTGACAAACTGTTTTGAAACTCCTGCCCGATCTGCCCACATAGCCTCACCTGTGGCTCCTCAGAGATAGTGTCTTTCTGATGTCTTGTAGGCAACACCCAAAATATCCATGACTAAAGCATCGCAACAGGAGCTCTTCTCCCCATTTCCACACCACATAATTCGCGGGCTTCCGGAAGGTGGTTTAACAATTCTACCCTTTCAGCACTTAGCAAACCCCCTCTCCCACCTCTACTCTTCTGCTCACAGCCTCTATTTAGATGCAAGTATCCCTTGTTGTCTGGGTTACCTGCTGCACTCTCTTGGATTGCCTTCCTCCTACCTGATGTGGACCCCACTCAAAATGTTATCTTCCATCTGCTACCAGAGTAACCTGACCTTCTTTAACATAAATATTACACAGCTCTCTTGTTCACCAATATTCCAACAGATGCCTATTTCTTTAAGAATAAAGTGCAAGGTCCCAGTTGAGCAGAGGCTATCGCGATGTGGCCCTTGGTGATCTGGTATTTACACCTATCAGTCTTTCACCCCAACCATGCTTTGTCTACTTGATATTCTTAGAAGCGACAACACTTTTGTACATTTGCACTTTAATGTGTGTTTGCCTCTGCATAAAATGACCATTTCCTTCACCATGTTAGATAACTTCCTCTCAACCATCAAAATTCACTTCGCTTGTCACCTGCTGGAGGATGCCAGCTTTGCATTCTTAACAACCCAGGAGTGCTGGATCCTTGAGGGCACTGACCAAGTCTTATCTTGGTCTCCCCTAGCAATCCAGAGTGCTCAAGAAATATTTACAGAATGAAGGCATGAAGGCACAGGAGGTCCGCAACTCCTCCCTGTGACCTGATGCCATTTGGGAAAGCTCATGCTACGGTGAGCCTTAGACTGGTGGAGCAGAGATGAGAGGACTAGGAAAGCAGGCCTGAGTCAGGGGGAGGGCTGAGGTGATTGAGGCAAGGGACGGTGTGTTACAGGAAACTGAGTTAGACAGAAATATTATAAGCAGTCAGACAGGGCTAGGCCCTCAAAGGAGCCAATGCAGAAAGCCAGATATCTTGAAACTGTGCAGAAGGGCCAGGGATTTAGCTCAGTGGTATAAACTCCTGCCTTGCAAGCAGGAGGTAGTGAGTTCAATCCCTGGTTAAAAAAGAAAGAAAGAAATAAACAAACAAACTGGGGGAGACAGACACCTCTGCTGTGGGCCAGACCTCAAGACAAAAGATAAATCAAATACACCCACATCCTAAAGACTGACATTCTAAGTACTTCTGTTATCACTCAGAGGAAGCCAGGAGTCACCATCCCAACCCCCTACAGGAAGAGTCACAGCTCTGTATGCATGCATGCTCATGACTTGCTTCCCCATTTGTCTCAGGTTTAATCAATTTTACCTGAGCAATTAATCTTATTGGTTGACTATAGTTCTGTCCCATTTTATGCCCACCTTGCAAGTCCCCACGTTTTCCCAACCTTAGACCTGCCTTTCTTTGTGGTTTTTCTCTATGAAACTCCCTAGAAAAGACAGTTTTGGGTAACCCACATGGGACTCCTTCTGTCTCTCTCAGACAGAAGTTTTCTTTATTTCAATAAATATATGCTGCTCTTAACCTCCATCGTTCCTAAAATTTGTTCTCCAATTTTAGAGAATATAAACTTGTACCAGACACATAGTAGGTTGCGAGTGGTGGCTGCAAGGAGATGTTGAGGAGTTATTGGCATTCATTACAGTAAATTAAGTGGAGCCAATGATATGTGAAGGTCGTGTTTCCATAATTTTTATAAAGGAGCTTGGAAACAGAGTGAGTGAATATAGCATGGCTATCAGAGGCTGCACCACGGACAACTGAGGGGTACTTCATCGCTTCAGTGCGCTTCATTTACAGCACTTGCCCACGGAAGATGTCACACAAGTTCTCAATGTACCTGTGACTATGCTGGGTACTTGTGGAACAGGAGAGTATATCTATGGGTTTAGATTTTAACACCAATGTGCTATATTTCTTTGATATTGGTGTCTAAGTTCTCATAATCAGGACCAATACTCTGGGAGGTGATTTTGGCTAATGCCCCAGGGTTACTTCAATAATTCAAAGGATGGCCAGAAATTCACTAATACAAATCTCACTCAAAGAACACCATAGGCCATACAGCATTTGGTGGGGATTGGATGGGCCACTGTGCATGTAAGATCAACTAACGGCTGTACAGGTGCTCCGAGTCATTTGAATATTCTTGAGTAGCAGCTGAGGAATAACAGATTCCAAGGACTTGCTAGCTCCTTCTAACAGGCTCACCAGCAAAGAGAGAGGTACTCGTAAGATGACTGTAGCTAGTGCTATTCAGGCCTGGGAGAAAGGAGCTACCAAGTGATGCAGAAAGTTGAGGGGTTCTGCTGAGGTCCAAGAGGAACTGGTGAAGTGAGAAGAAACGTAAAAGGCTGGAGGCTAGTACAAGCCCTGGACAAGGGCAGAGAGCTCCAGGGTCACTTGCAGGAAGATGTCTCCTTTAAGCAGTAGAAGGCATAATTAGAAAGGTAGATGGTGGTATCATTAGTGAATGCGGGGAGATGGGATGAAGACAACTGAGTGATAGGAGAGCATTCCCAATGGCATTCATTATTTATTTTCAGAAGAACAAAAATAATCTAAAAGGCACTTGAGATTCTATCTTCTACAGTTTATAAGGACAAAAGCCAGATTTCACATTGCTATTGAATATATACTAACAGACTGATTCTCAGGAACAAGGTCTTTTAAGTGATAAAATAATTGGAAAGCAATTTAGTACATCTAGAAATCTGCCCATATCAGTTGTTATTCTATCTTGTCTGATAGGATAGGATGAAGCCAAATTATTTAGTTCAAACTATTTTAATAAACCTATGAATCTGTAAAGGTTTGGTCAATTTCTCCCCAAAGCACAACTATAAAACTTCCTTTCACTATCACTTATTTGATTCAACAACTATAGAAAAATAACTTTTTCCCAAGTTTTTTTGGGGAGGAGGCTAAACAAGGGATATTTTGCACTAGAATGTTGTTATTAAAGCTGATAAAGGCTGCAATAAGGAATATCTATAATTATGACTCATTTTGGAATAATAAGTAATTATCATGCAGTTCTTTTTTGAAAGTAAATAAAATAAACATAGCTTCTCCATTATGTACTGTAGTTATACCCTTAATAAATCTTGATCACAAAACATATGCAGAAATGAACTTCAAATCAGACCTCAGGTTGCTACAGGTACTGTTGACTGAAGGAGCCACAAAAATGAACCTTTTACTCACCAAAGAAAGCAGATGTATTTTCATGCATAACGTATACTTTGGAAAGCAATTATTCTATATATAGAATGTTATTTAATAAAACCCACCACTATCTGCAGACATGTAAGTAAAACCACAAATAAAAAGATCCCTATGAATATATTCAAAGCCTATCAAACAAAACTTTGTGTCTCTTTTTCTGTTCTCCTACAGTTAGAAAAAAAAAAAAAAACCCTGTAATTCAATGCAATGGTTAGCTGAAAGGTCACAGGTACGAAGCATGTAAATTGTTAGCCATCAATTAGATGCAAGTGTGTCATGCATAATAGGTTTTCTATGGAAATCTATTTAAAAAGCACCAGAGTGTTCAAAATCAGGTTAATTGAAAAGAAACAGGGCTCACACAGATAATACACAAACAGACAAGGATGTCCAGCAACAAGGGAACCTGTGTGCTGAATCTTAATCCTGGACCAACAGAATGGTTTCCCAATTCCTGAGGCCACTTAAGGAACCAAGTGGCCAAAGGCTGTCCAAGGCAGGGGTGCAGTGTGGGTCCCCGTGAGCCCCTATGTGAGCAGAACGCTGTTGCAGGATTTACATGACAGTTCAGAGGTGTATGCACCAAGCTGTGCCTGCATGAGCTCCAGCCCAAGCTGACTCACATCTGAAGATAGGTACCAAGTCCATCCTCAGACAACAGTGTCAGAATGTTTTCAGCACTAGTGGTGCAGACGTACCTCGACGAACATTCCATTTCATTACTCATCAATAAATATTTTGCTTCAAACATCATAAGACACACATGGTTGCCTTATTTGGAAGCCTAGCAGTGTAATTTTATCTAGTGGAGAAAAACATACTCCATTTTAATACATTAAATAATCATCTGACTCTGTTAAAGAGTTGCTCTTGGATTCCAAAACATGCTCCAATATCTCACATCACTTAAAACTTCACTTAACAACTTACTCATTTCGAGATACTCATAAAATAATCCCAGCTTGCCCATGGGCTGTAGATGGTAATCCTGCTCCCACCGTGGTCTTATGTTTTCTGATCCGGAAACTCTGCGATAACGTCCAATTAGATTCATGATCCAGCTGCCAAAAACATCAAATTATAAATTAGAATATTATTTGACAAAGGTCATTTTGTTGCCACCTCAAAGCTGAGCACATCACCCTCCCTAGAAATTAATTTATTTACATGTTAAATTTCTTTTTATTTCTGCCTCCCTACCCCTTGATGTTTTGAAAAGTACAAGTGTATACCTGAATTTATCAAACTTGTAACTGCTTTTTTTTTTTTTTTTTTTGCATGTGGGCAGTTCAGTGTTTAAGACATTTTCTTTCTTTTGATTAATTTTAGTTTCTCACAGTCCCTCTTTACCATCAAAATGGTCTTTCCACTATGAAAATCATCAATAAAAGTAAGCAAAATAAAGCCATATGAGCTGGTATGAGCTGGTATAAAGCAGGGTGAGGTTGGTTTATATCTGTGCATAGGGAAGGCTGCAACAGCAGTGGGACAACCTCGCTGAGTGACAAGTGGAGGCAGGAAAGGCTGAGCTTCTGAGGCCAGAGCTTCAGGCTGGGCTTACACTGACTGTAAAGAGCCGGAGGCAAGAGTGGGCCCACATCTTGATAAGAGGGTCTTGTGGGCCAAAGCTCACTGCAAACAAGTCTGCCGGTCACTGTTCAGATACAGATGCTTTTAACCCTGAAAGAAGTGAGGAGACAGTGGAGGGCACTGAGTGGAAAGGGTCATCATGTGACACTGGATAAAGAGGTCACTGATTGTATCAACCTGAATGAATTAAAGATCAGAGAGGTGAAACACTCATGGAGGGCAGTGCAGTTACCCCGGGCTCCGCCTCCACAGCACAGTCTGCTTTCTTAGATGCTAAGTCTTTCCTCTCTTAAATCCCATGGCTCCAATAAATGTTTCCTCCACTTTTTAAGGCGATTTGCCCTTGAAGTCTGAGTAGGCAGTCACATGAGTTGTGCACCTCCAGCGTAAAGACCCAGCATCCCCTCAAACAACAGTAGTTTGCGGTTTGCACGTAGAGTTCACAACAGCTACACAACAACAAGCAACTTCAAAAGTACACCCACAGCATGTATCTAAGCTTCCACTGGTTACACATTTGTGTGGATTTCAAAATGTGACAAGGAGAAGCCATCACAGGCCTCTGAAGACAGCTGCTTTGAGAAAACCACGCAGACCCTTGTCCTTCCCGCACGACGTACGTGATGCCCACGCACACACCCGCCAAGCCTAGCTCAGGCTTTGCGATGGTTCATATTTCTCACTGCCACACTTCTCTGCTCCTTTCCTGGCCTACTACACAGGCTTTTCTAGCGGCATGGGCCCCTGCTTGGCTTCAGTCTTTCCCTCTTCCTTCTTATTGATGAGATCTGGGGAGCAGCAGGAGCCTGGGGAAGGGGAGGGGATAGAGCTCAAACCTCCATGAATATGAATCTAAATCCATACTCTATTGCTTACTAGCTATTTTACTTTGGCAAAGTTAAAAGAAAATAGAGTGCAAAGATGTTTGCCATCCAGGGCTACTATTTTTAAAATAGTTAAAAAAGTGTGGCACACTTCCAAACACACCTGTACAAGGTTTCCAGTTGACTGACACAGGATGAAACTAATTGAAAATACAAACCTGTGTCAGCTGGGGCCCTGACTTGGGGATCTTGGGGTTACTAGGCCACCTGAACCAATGGTTCTCACTCTGTAGTTTCCAAGAGACACACGCAATGCTTGTTAGTGCAGATTCCTACACTTCAGTCGAGGAATGTCCTAGAACCTGCAGTCTTACTGCCATCCCAGGGCCTTGTCACACAGGTCACCAAGGACCATGTTTATTCACCACTCTTCATGGCACCTAAACCTGAGATGACTGGGCTTAGTTTCTGTGCGTTTATTTTTTGCTCTGTCTCCGCACTTCCAGCCTCTGCTTCTTCTGAATCCTCTCCATGCCCTAGTGAAGCAGGAGCTCTTCTCTCTGGGCTAAGTCCACCCGCTTGGATTTAGGATGAAACTTTTGTCCTGCTGCGTGACCTGTTCCAGAGCTACCCTTTCCTACTATTCTGCTTCCCCTAACCAGCTCATGTTAGAGGTCTTTCTGATGAACTTTGTTTGCAGAGCTATGTACAGACTCTAAGCCTCTTAATCAGATTTACAGAGCTGAATCACTCATCTGTAGTAGAAATATATCCACCATTGTCCAGGGTCTTTCAATTTTCTTTTCTTTTTTTTTTTGGGTACCAGGGATTGAACTCACAACCGCGTGCTTGCAAGGCAGGCGCCTATGCTGCTAAGCTAAATCCCCAGCCCGGGTCTTTCACTTTTCTACTATGCTATGATTCTAGTATGAAAATCTTAGCCTTTTTTTTTTTTTTTTTTGGTACAGGGGATTGAACTGAAATCTCAATCTTGAGTGTACATGAGAACCACCTACAGGAGTAAAACAAATAAACAGACCCAAGTATCTTTTCTGCTGGCCAAGTCTAGAATTATTTGGGAATTTTCAATGTCTATTAACATATCCATGCATATTAACATAACTGCACATAATAATATTACCCTTTACTAAATACTTATTATATATAGTGTAAGGTGCTTAATCCTCATATTCTCTTGGCCTTTACCATATTTTTCTACATTCTAAAGACAGTCTTCCTTTCTGTTTAGAGCATTCTGCAGTATTCCCATTTACAATTTTGAAATTCAAGTGCTATTTACTATCTGAAATTATTTTGTGTGTGAGTTTACTTTTCTTGAACTTAAAAGGGTGAGTTGGAGCCTGTATTCAGGATTCTCTGTGTATCTCTGGTTCATTCTCTGTTTGATCATACATTGAAAAAAGATATCTTGTAGGATGGCTCATTTCTCTAATTATACCAGTACACATTCATTGTGGAAAATATAGAAGAGATAAGAAAATGATAGCTATCCACCATCTAAGCATCCAAGGATACACACCATGGGCACTTTGGATATTTAATTTTTGTCCTTAACGGATGAAAGTTTCTCTAGAGTGATTTGTCTAACACAAGAATTGTACTAACCTTTTGTTCAGTACAGTATAAAGCAAAGTCCCAAGAAAGACTCAAACATTAAAATACTAAGTGGAGTTGGGAAGGCCAAAGGACTCTGAGATTGTTCTCTGGGTCTCACAAACACTTTTGGAATTTACTGCTATTTTGTATTTGAAGCATATGTGGCAATTGTCTACTCAAAAGTCTGTGCCCAGGGCCTATTTGACACCAGGGAGCAGTCCAGGTGCAGGAGAAATGCCAGGGGGAATCTGGACCAGAGAGCCAGACAAGCTGCTTTCCTGTTTCCAAGAATCCCAGTCTGGGATATGGGCCCAAAGCACATGAAAGGATGGAGCAGGTAGAGTTCTTGTGAAATAAATTTCCTTTTGACATATTAACAGGAAAACAGCTACTGACTTTCAAGCTTCTCTCTCTTTTCCTATTTATTTTTGGGACAGGTGAAGTTCTAGGCAGCAAGGGTAATTGTTGTATCACTGTATACGATTTTGTGTGAAATAAAAACAAGAAACTGGAATCTACACAAAGCAGCAACAGTCCAAGTCACTTATGTTTGGCTAACCGCTTTTCCAGTTTTAAAGCTAAGGGAAATAGAATTTGAAACATGCAGCAGAAATACTTAAGGCCAAGCATAGAAACACCTAAAGAAATAAAGGCAAAGTTCAGGTCACTGTATGTTTTAACAATGGGCTTACTCGAAATGAAAATATAAAGGGGGTCACAGATGTAATAATTTGTCCTTAACTTTTCAGTGCTAGTTTAAGAAATATACCCCTGCCTCTAATTTTTTAAACTGAGAAAATAGTTTACTGCCAACAATTAATTACCAAGTCTTAGCATTCATTAATTAATCTGACTGGTTCAGAAAATGCTTTTTAATGATCTAGGATTGAGTTCAGAATTTCTTCTATTTTGTATATTTACAGAGCAGAGAGAAGCCTATTGATGGAAGAGGTGGTCGGGGGAGGAAGAGGGCACCAGGGAGTTGGGCTCAACACATCTGATTTAGGCTGGAGGGGAATAAAGAAGGGTTCAGATACAGGAGGAATGACAGAGGGGATCAAGTTCCATGACAGCAGAAACCCAGAGCCAAAAGTTACCTTGAAAAAACAAGGTGGTAAGCAGAATAACAGACCATACAAACATCCACGGAACACAGGAATGTGCTAGGTTATATGGCAAAAGGCAAGTAAGGTTGATACCTGGCTGACTTTAACACAAGGAGGGCATCCTAGGCAATCAGTGTGGGTCCAAGATAATTAAGAAAGTCATTAACAACCAGGCATGGTGGTGCATGCCTATAATCCCAGCACTTGGGAGGCTGAGGCAGGAGGAACACTGCAAGTTTGAGGCCCTCTTGGGCTACAAAGTGAGTTCAAGGCCAGCTTGCACTACATAGTGAGACTCTGTCTCAAAAAATGAAGGAAAAGTCACTAAAAGAGGAAGAAGAAGATGGAAGAGGAGAAAGAGCTACAGAAAAATCAGCTGGCTTTGAAATGGGGAAGAGAAGTCATAAGCTAAGGGATGTGGGCAGTTTCCAGAAGCCAGAAAAGGTAATGAGATTGGCCCGAGTGCCTCCAGAAAGGCATGCTGCCTCCAACGTCTTAATGCTGGCCCAGTGAGGCCGGTGTCAGACTGATGACTTCCTGGACCATAAGACATTATACCTGAGTTGTTTTAACCTATGAATTTTATAGTAATTTGTTACAGTGGCAATAGAAAACATAGTAAGATTCCTGCAGAAAATGCACCTGAAAATGTGGATGGCATTGGACTTTCCACTTTGATATGGGATGGAATTTAAGTGAAATTTGAAAGAACAACAGAATTTTAGCTAATGTCTGAGGTATAACTATATCCTATTCTTTTTTGAGGGGAGTTGGGGTTTGAACCCAGGGTTGTCTACTACTGACATGTCCATCCCCATCCGTGAGTAATAGACAGGGTCTCACTAAGTTATCTAGGCTGCGATCAAACTTGTGATCCTCTGACTCAGTCTCCCAGAGTCCTAGGGTAACAGAAATATGCCATTGTTTGGCTCCTCTTCTCATTTTTAAGGGAAAAAACAGTAAGTGAAAACTTTTGTGGTTATTACTTTAGACAACTACCTTTTAAAACATTATGTATATATCCTTGTGCTTTGGGTTCTCCCAAACACCTTTTATTAAAAAGTGTTTTTGGTGGTGCGGGCTGTCGAAACCAGGGCCATATGCATCCTGTCTGTGCAAGTGCTTTATTACTGTGCTACATCTCTACCCCGAATGTCTACTGCAGAATGCACGGGGGCTTGGAGCCATGGGATCCTGGTGCTGAATTGCACAGTAGTTCCTTACTGCCTGTGTGAACTTACATAAATCATTAATGTCTTTAAGTCAAAGATCATCATTACAAAAGGGAGATAAGGATAGTGCGGAAAATGAAACTGTAACTATTACACTAGATGTAAACTATTTATCACTTAATGCAGTGATAGGCACATGCAAAGAATCCAACAAATCACGACATGTCTCTAGTATAAAGGGAAGGGTAGCTGGGGGTTTAGTTCAGTGGCTTAAGCGCTTGCCTGGCAAGCGTGAGGTCATGAGTTCAATCCCCGGTACCACAAAAAAAAAAAAAAAAAAAAAAGGGAAGGGTGAGAAGTCACGTAGTTCACGGCTCTACAAAGAGCCCTCTTCTCTAAGGCCTGTGATTAGCTGGCACCAGTAATAGTTTAAGAAATGTAAACTACAACAGGTGGGGATTTTCATTAAGTATAAGTAAGGCTTTACATACTTTTTAATACTAGATATGCGTTAATTGCTGGCTGGACTACCTTGTCTGAAGACCTTTCATTATAACAGCTTCTGACCCATTTAGAGTGGACATACAGCTATGTCGCTGTTAAGGTAAATTACTTGGATGGGTGGGCTAACTTGTCTCCTGTCCCATCACTCAGGCGTATGCTACTTAATACTCACGGAAGTAACACTTCTTGTATGTTATTCCAGATTGCTTTTCCTCCCATGATTATTGTCAGCTGAGTCGTCAGTTCAAGGAGGCAGCCACCTGGGTCACACTAGCATGTTAAAAAGAAAATCTCATTTAGGTTTTAGATGGGTGTAACAAGAAATACCATTATTAAGTCTATTTCTTTTTGACACTTGTTCTGTCTAGGCTAAAAACATCTAAAGAATATCCAATGAAGAAACAATTTATTAGGCAACTGAGAGAAAACATGAAGCAGCTTAAAACTGTCAAGAGACTGCAATTCTATTTCCATACCTCTTCATTTCTGTATTTCCCCAGCCAATATACTGGGTCTCCTGGATAGCCTACAAATTTGCCCTTAAAAAATGCTATGTAGAAGCAGGATGAATAGTAGTTGACAAACTGGAATAAGAACATCTTCATAGTTAGGCTGTTTTCATAATCAGTCTGGGTCCTTGGGAGTTCTGTAGGTAAAATAAAGAAAAGATTTGCAATTTGTGAATAGCTTTGAGACCTGAATCTGACACTTATACATGAGTTAACATGCTGAAAAAAATATACTTCACACTGTTTCCACTTAAACTGTTTTCAGTTCTTTAATATAGCCACTATGTTTGTTCCAAGTTTAAACACTATTATACAAGGGGCAGCTTGCTTAAGCAAGCGCTTAAGCCACTGAACTAAACCCCCAGCCACCCTTCCCTTTATACTAGAGACATGTCGTAATAGTGATTTGTTGGATTCTTTGGATGTGCCCGTCACTGCATTAAGTGATAAATAGTTACATCTAGTGTAATAGTTATAGTTTCCTTTTCCACACTATCCTTATCTCCCTTTTGTAATGTTTGTCTTTGACTTATTATAATGTATGTATAATATTATACATATTATACATGAATATATCCCACATGAAAATATATATACACACAAAATATATATACACACAAAAGGTGTAAGTACATAGAAATAAGTGTGTGTGTGTCTGTGTGTATCCCATGTACAAGTACTAGGCTATGCACTGTCTTAAGTATAAATTGGCAAGAAAACTATTTTTAAATTGAATGCTAGAGGATGTTTCTTATCTTCCCAAGTTGCACCACAGGCAGTCTGCTGAAGAAGGGGCAGCTTGCTAGAGGCATATAGGAAGATAAAAAAGGCCATCTTCCTAGTTTGGACTCTGAATTGTTCTGATTGTCTGAAGATGGCCACTGAGAAATACACACAGAGAATGACCCAGGTGAGTGTCACTGATCACTAAGGAGCTGCTTGGGACACACACCAGGCCACAGGGGATGACAATTATACTAATATGAACAGCACAGAGGAAGATACATAGCAGTATGATTGCATGTCCTCTCTGCAACAGAGGAACATGTTTGCCACAGAAACCACAACACTCTTGCGCATATTTGCAAAAAAAGAGACTGTTTTCAACAATAGAGTATATGATCTAATGTAACTGAAAATATTATTCAGTATCAATGTGTTGCATGGACATTATAATGATTGCCTTTACTTCGTCCTTTTTACTCATGCAAAGCTGTAGGTAATTTATTTCTGATACAAAGCTAGATAAAATATGTTTACACTCAAAAATTTCTAAAACTTGTACCCTATAGGAATTTAAACAGTTAGCAGGCTGTCTATTTTTACCAGGCCTAATATACAATGGCCTAAGCTAGGGGTGGATCTTACCGAAGTTAGTGATCATGATGGCCACTTTTTCATAGACAGTGTTCAGAATCATGATAATGATAAAGCTGATGATGGACGCAGTGATGGATGTGGCCATCTGTGGGGTCAGATACTTCTGGATTGGGTCTGTCTCGTCGATGCTTTCGGGAAGGGTAGCGGAAAACACAATGAACACCGAGAGCCTGTAAACGATGATGCCGATAACTGAAGCAATGATCAACAGGATCTGAAAGCACAGTAACCACAGTAGCATGAGACTTCCCAATGATCAGTTTTGCTGTTAAAAGTTGGTCCTGTGCTTAAGCAAACAAGATGCATATACAAAGTGATATAAATCTCATGTAAATGTTACAGGAAGAGGTGGGAAACGGGACTTGAGACAGGTAAAGGACTCATGGAGATCAAAGGAGGCCAAACTCACTAATATAAGATGTTCACAGGGCAACTGTGCGAAGGGGTAAAGGGAAATATGGGAACCCTATACTTTCTATATAACTTTTCTGTAAAGCATGTTTAAAAACAGTGTATCTCCACACAATACAAAACTGGAATAATGGGAAAAGAGCTGTGATGGTGGGACCAATGAAAACATCCTTGCTATAATTACTGAATGGTTTAGGCTAGAATTTAGTGGTTTTATGCCCATTAAGGAGATATGATCCCTTCCAACAGGAAGCCTATCACTGGCTCAAGAGTTAGCAGATACAAGCTTTTGTCTTAATCATGTGAGGAGATTCTGGGCTGGCCATGATGCTGGTCAGAAGTGCTCTATACTAACTGGTTTTTGCTGATGAAACCTTCCTAAGTTTTCCACATTTAGAAGTTAAGATCTTACAGTGGCAACTATTCACACCCATATTTCCACAAGATTCATTTCACTGATTCATGGTGTTCTTAAATGCTCACTCCCCAGCATCAATGGGGGCATCCGAAGCACAGCTTGCGCATGGCAGGATTCTACTTCCCAATATGCAGCTTTTCTCTGGGCTCTGAGTAATGTACATTAAAGATCCCACAAAGCTTTCTCACTCATACATAGTACTGGACATTACTGGATAGGCAACTTTACACTGTTTTCTTACATCAGCTTTCCTGGATATACTCTAGAGCCATGTACTTGGTGTGTCTGACTGCTTATGATGACAGCCACAAGAGAGGACCAAGCAAATCACACCACACTCTTGACAGTAACAGTCTACTTTTCAGCAGTAAAGAGCAAGGAGTGGTTATTCCACAACAGGCCTGGAGCCAGACTCCTGCATGGGAATCTTCATTCTGCCACGAACTATAGGAACTTAAGCAAAGTAACCTCTGGGACCTCAACTCCCCTATCTGTATAATGGGCATAAATAAGTAGAGCAAATAATTTAAATAACTGGTGGATGCAACAAATTACTACAGGTAAAAAACAAAACAAACAAACAAAACACAAACACTTAAATGTAGGCACATGAAAAGCACTATGTATGGTAACCAGGGTTAAAAGATGTTTTTCTTCCTCTGTAGGCAATCTGTTCAAAGAGAAGCCATTATATTTCCCTGTGCTCTTGCTCACTTTCTCCTTCCCTTCACAGTTATGTCTCAACTTGTGAAATGAATTAAGATGTATGTAAAAATTGCTAAGGCTGAGAAAAAGTAAGATTATGTAGCAACTGACTCTCCCTCACTTTGTACAACACATACAGGCAGAGCATTAAATATAACATCATTCTACAAATTACATCAGTATTTGTTAAGTGACTGTAAGAGCATTGTTTAAATGCTTACGGCTCACCTCAGCAAATATACTGGTTGAATACTCATAGCAGGCCTGTGAGGTAGATGCCAGTATTATACCTCTTTTATAGATAAGAAAATAGAAGCTAAGAGTAAGTAATTTACTGAAGATCAAGCATCTGATAGTAAAAGGACTGGGATCACCATGACTCCAAAGGCACGCTGACTTCTATAAGGAACTGCCTCCTGTGTAGTTTGTGGAATGAATTCTCAATGCGTTCCAGAGCTTTTACAAACTTTCCGAGTTTCTATCCTTTTCAGGATGCTGGATATATTTCTTTATAGAAACATGGAAGCTTTTTGGAACATAATTTTAACATATTCTCACTGTAGAAGTTTCCAAGGAACCCTGTAATGGATGCTGGTTGATTATGCTGGAATGATCTGTTTCTTATCCCAGAAGAGAAGTCAAATTCTATTTTTGGCAGTGTGTGTGGGGATAACCCCTCCTCTATTTTCAGCTCTCGAGCAGGGGAGGGATTGCCCCAATAGTGCTCAAGCAGTAGATCCTGATTGGTTTGAGACAAATAAGATCTTTCACCCCAATGGCTTTAGCAGTCAGAGCCAATGAGACGTACGGAGATATGTGTTCATGCCCAGGAGAAAAGACACTTCCTTTAACATAAAGGGAGCCACTAAGCAGGACCTCTTTCTGTTTAGATATGAAGTGAGATCCGGAATTCTGTGGTCACTTAGCTACCAAAAGGCAGTACCTTGACCCACCATGTTGGGAAGACACCTGAGGCAGAATGAGAACAGAATGAAACAGAATGAGACTTCAATGTTACTTAAACTGCAGCAACAAATCTGAACTGAAGTTACAGTTCAGATCTAGAATTTTCAGTTGTAGGAACCAATAAATCCCACCCTCTTCCATTCCCCCCCCCCCACTGGGTACACTGACTAGGGGTTGATTTTATTGCCTACAATTGAAAGATTTAATTATAACAAATAAGATATTTTTAAAAATAGGAAAAATTACCTTCTGTTTACACATAGGCAAACTTCTTTTGGAACTATGTATTATTTGCATATTTAAAACCACTTTATATATTTTTATCCTTCTTGGAACTAATTATAAAGGACAGCATTTTTACATGGCATACAATATTTTCATGAATACACCTTCCCAAGGTTGTATGTAGAGTCTGGTGTGTGGGACATTTTGGCTGCCATGTATGTGTGTACATACATGTGTGTGTACAAGATGTTGTGAAAAATGGCTGTGAAATTTTACCTTTACTCACCACGTCGAAATATTTGTTGATTAAAACTTTCTAAAATTAGTGCTTTAAAGGCTACTGGTATCTTTGAAACTCTTAATACAAGTTGCCAAATTGCTTTCTCAGAAGGCTGGTGTGAGGTAAGACCCCAAACCCTAACAGAACAGCTTAGCTCAGGAACTACAGGAATCTGACTAAAAGGTGAAAAGCAGATTGCATTTTAATGTGCACCTGACTGGATTATTGTTGAGGTTTGACTCTTTTCTCATGCTTATTCATTGTTATTTATTTATTTAGTAAATGCACAATTATGTTTTCTGTCTCCTCTGCTATAGTGATTTCTGGTGTTATCATATAGGTGGTCTGGAATCTATGCACTGAAGGTATTAAACTCTTACCTTGTTAACAAATATTTTTTTCTGGTGTTTTGTTTAACTTTAGTGTATGGAAGTATTTAAACATTTTCCTCTGTCCATCTGTTGCTAGAGACTGTACAATCATTAGTACAGTGTTGATTTCTACTTTATGGTTTAAAATTTTTTTAAAAGTTTTAGGAATTTATTATAGTGTGGTGATTCAACCTTTATTTTTTCTCTTACTGGCTAACAAGTATTCCACTCCCATTTGTAGACTAATCTCTTGCTTTTTTTTTTTTTCTTTCTTCATCTTTTTAAGATAGGGTCTCAACATGTATTCAGGCTGACCTTGTACCTGCTGCGTGGCCAAGGATTGCCTAGAATTTGCCATTTTCCTGCCTCAGCATCCCAAATGCTAGGATTATAGGTGTATGCCACCAAACTTGGCCAGCTAGCCACTGTGCTCTCTTTCTCAGTAGTCCACACTCACTCCGCAGAATATGCATTTTTCGTATCTTTAATAAATGTAAAACCTGGCTACCAAAAAAACAAACCAAACAAACAAGAAAGACTGGCCAAATAATTTTTACTTATTCCATGTACATATAATGCCTCCCGTACTCTAAATTATTATAGCAGAGCCTATTTCTAATGTCCTATTTTCTAATCTGACCTCCTATCTGGTGGTTCTTGATCCAATAAAACCCATTAAATTATCTTATTAATATGATTTTCTTAATAAACCAAAACTAATTTAAATTCTAGCATTTTAAAGGTCTTTTTTGTTTAAAAATATTCTCCTTACATATAACATCATTTAAGGTTTCTTTTTAATTTTAATAAGCAATGAAAAAAGGATACAGAATTTTTTTAAAAAGTAGGAAATTAACACTCATTAATATACTGCATATTGTTATCTTAGAAACAGTTGCTCAGGTTACAAGATTTAGGCATAAAAAACATGATCAAACAAACAGTGAAAGCACAAACTTTTTTTTGATGAACTAACAGAGATTAGTAGTATAGTTATCTATCTTACATATATGAATACACACACATATATATGTATACCTATATACATATCTTTTCTTTTTTTTTCCCCTCCCCTATCCCAGTTGTTCTTTTCTTTTGAGGACTTTCTTTCCCTTTAAACAATATCTAGTAAACAATATCTAGACTTTGGATCTTATTACTCTCTTTTTTTTTAATACTAGGGACACAATATGATATTTACAAATGTAAGTTTATTTCACTTATGAGTATGGTCTCAAGTTGCCTCCATTTACCTATAAAATTAAAGTTTCTTTTTATATTTTTGAGCAATTTTATGGGTTTTTATTTTTATTATGAGAATATATTTATTGAGAGCAAGAAAGCTTCTGTCTGAGAGATGGAAGTGGTGGATTTTTAATTTTTCACTACTTCTTATATTTTTGCAAAGGTTACTCCTAGACACTTTATTTTGGTTGTTGCTGCTGCAAAATTTTAAAATTCTTAATGCTTCCCCTCCAGTTTCTTTACCAGAAACTGGAAAATCCAGAGCCACTGCCTCGATTTAAACTTGGGAAGTGCCAAGACCTGGGAGAAGTGCCCTGAGCAGAGACAGCCCCTCAGAACCTTAAGAATTAGTCCAGTGAGTGACGGGTGATGACACAGCTCTCTGGATAAAGCTCTCTCCTGCTCCCAGGTACTCTCTGAGACCACAGAGTTCCAGGTGTGACTTTTTATTTCCTTGGTATTTAAGATCCTATCTTGAATACATTTTTATATAATCAATTTAAAAATTACTCAAAAAATAGTTGTGGTTGTATCTTACCCAGAAAAGGACAGCACTGGCGCAGAGGGTCATCCGGATGCACTTCCCACAGGCAGTGAAGGGGATGCGCTCTTCCTCCTAACGGATACAAAGAGTTCAGCCCATCAAGGGATTACGCCCACACAATTATTTTTCTCCTGATCTACCAATAAATCTTAGGGTTCATTTAATTAATTTGCAACCACAGTCTCCTTCCTTATAAATGCACATTTTTGTTAATAATCTCAAAAAGCCACATGACATATGCTGTGTTTATTTTAATAGTTTTTTGAAAATACAAGCGTGAGTAGTAAACTGTAATCCGCCATGACCCAAGCTCAAGAGTGTTGGTATCTGCTGATGCCACGCTGTAAAGTGGCATTCCTGGGCTTGTCTTGGGTTTTAGAAATGACTGTGCTGCTAGCACAGAGCCCAGAGTCCAGGCAAGAAAAACTTTCATGGATGCCTGTAAATACTAGCGAGCAAATACATGCTTCTTTATTGAGCTTTATATGTTAAGACAGTTTCCAATTTATAGTTTATAAGAATAGATTTAGAGTCTTAAGAAATCTAATCTGAATGGTAAAGAGTAGCTACAAGACAGTAATAGCTGCAAATACTGACATGCATCTACTCTGTGCTAGGTATTGTTCCAAGTGGGTTTCGTACATAAACTTCATTAATCCTCACAACAACAACATGAAAGCAACTCTATGCGTCCAGTTTTATAGAACAGGAAACTAAGACATAGACAATAATTAAATAATTTGTCCAAGATCACCCATAAGTGGCTTGCTCATAAGTGCACTCAGGCGATCTCATTCCTGAGATTTTGGAATCACACCTTACCCAAGCCTCTTTAAAGTAGAGGAGGATGTATTAGCAACAGTAGCGAAATGTGGAAGAAAAACAGAGAAAATTGAATCATTTGCAATTTCTTAACAAGTGACATTTCAGTGAAAACTTAGCTAATGTATTGGTTGGCAATTTTAACTATGAAGAAAGGAAAAAACAAATGATCTTTTCTTTAGTGTTTTTCTATGATGCTGATACTGCGAGTCCCCTCCCCTCCGTAGCCAAAACTCTTTATGAACATCTAATTTTATGTAAGTTTCAGCTTTCATACTTGAATATAAACTCTTTAACAACACATGCTTTGACCATCTTCTCTCATAAACTGTGATAACTATAAGTAATGGGAATTATTTGAATCTTGTTACATGGTAAGAGATAAATGTCACCTTCTAGTCATAACTGAACCTCATTTCTTTTTCCATTTACAAAATGAAGAGTTCAAACTGCTCCCTCCAGTGCCTTTCAGTGCCAACATTCTATAAATCTGTGATTCAGTTTATGAAATCTACAGTTGGGGATGGTCTCAGCTGCTCTTGGTGAAAGTACTTCCTTTCCAAGAGTGATTTGTATTTGGAAACCGCTGTCCTTATGCTGATGACTGTAAGCACAATCAGCTCTAAATTTCCTGTGTTGATAGAAAGCAATAATGCAGAAGATTCAAAAATCACCTTTTGGAGACTTTGGAATATAGACAGATTTATGATTTTATTTTTACAGCAGTAGTAGCAGCTGCAGCAAACTTACTTTTCCAGTGACATAAAATGCCTAGCACAGTGCTGGAACTTCATCAGACCCTCATCTATTCCTTTTTCCTTGACTTTAGGGTAACAGCCACACTATTGCGTGCACATCTCAACCAGAAGGTGGAGCAGTGACTGAGGCTTAGTGCAAGATTAAGGGCCAGCACTTTAGGATGGGTAACAGACTGTCACGAAGGTCATGTAAAAAACTGAGAATCAGCATTAAAAACCAATGCATTTTGCCTTAAAGAGCAAACTCAGTCTAGTTTTGAGGGAGGCATTGTTACTTTTATTACCAAAGAAGGGACCATATTTTTTTCCAATGTTTACTGTTTTAAGCAGTTTCTTCACCTTGGCTTGTATATTAGAATCACCAGAGAAGCTATAAAAACTGAAGACCAAAAAAGTAACTCTATGCCCAGAGCACATGCAGACTACTAGCCTCAGAGTGTACAGTGATGGAATCCAGACACCAGGACTTTTGAAGCTTCCAAAGTAATTCCAATGTGCAGCCAAGGTCGAGAACCATGCAGTAAGTAGAGTAATGACATCCAATCCCATCCTTCTTACCTGAGTGATCTCATTCATCACTGTATGCGTACACTGAGCTTCATATTCTGGTCGGGCTTGTTCTTCCTGCTGATACTCAACAGTATCCCATTCATACTCCAGCTCCGCCTGGCGCCGCTTCCAGAACTCCAAAAACAAAGTAACTAATGTAGGGAAAAAACAGGATCAAATGATCTTTAATAATAAGTGAGGTCCACACTGAAATCCACACTGAGTTACCCATAATACTTCTGTATATGGTAAACAGAATCCAACTGATAAGTGATACTTTAAAAATGATTTTTGAAAGAAAACACTGATAATTCACATAACTTATGAAACGCAGTTTATGGGAAAGGTAATTGTGGAAGGGTCCAGATGCCAACACAGATGCCCTGCTACCAGGACCTCCTTGCCAACTACAAACACAAATACCTCATCATTCAAAAGCAGAGCAGGGTCCAGCATTCTATCTATTTTCCCTCATATCTTTTCTGTCTTGCTCCTCCCTTTTTTCCTAAGAGCCCAGAGGAGAAGGGAATGTTTTAATACTCTCCAAATCAATTAATAGTCTCTTATATAGAAAACTGGTATTTTTCTCAATCTTAGTATGAAAAATAATTTTTAGCACTCATTTTTTAGAATGTGTAGCTCAAAATACCAAACAAAAATATTAAATGTTAATGGAAGGTGCAGGTTTAGGGTAAATTCCCTAGACCCTTTCAGTCAGGCTGCTACTCCTAAGTCCTTTCTCAGCAGAAATTCTGGAATTAGCACTTATCTGTTCACAAATACTTCTCAGTTGTCTAGCGTGGGCTGATAATAAACGAGGCACGGTCTGTGCTTCAGGGAGCACCCAGGCAGATGAGTGCACCAGTCTAGTAAATAACCAAGAGGGTTACGACAAAGCTACGCGCGGATTGCTCTGGGCCACGGCCACAATATCTAACTGGATGTTGTGGGGAAGGCCTTCTCTAGGGGAGGGGACCACTATGACAAACCATTGAGTGACTCTTGAGCTGATCGAATACAGATGGTAGTAGGTGGAACTGCACATGAAAGGGCAAGGAAGCCAGAGAAGGTGGCAGCTGGGTGGGAGGGCCTCGGGGACACACAGCAGGGCCCAATGTGCCTCAAAAGTTAGGGTTTTGGCATTGAGGAGGAGGTGACATTGGTGGTCTACAGTGAGGCAGGGAGACCTACTGACAGGTAAAACATAATAAGGCAGCATCTTTGAGCAAGGGTGAGCAGTGAGACTGATGAGACACAGATAGGACAGAAGAGGCAGGAAGCGGTCAAGGGTGCTGGCCTTTAATTCTACTTCAGAAATACAGTTAAGAGGATCAAGTATGAGAGGGAAGATAATATGCTCGGTTACACTCAGAAGTCTGGGGGCTACTCAAGGAGAGATGTCCAGCAGGCAGGTTCTCAGCAGAGAATGTGGGGTGGAGAACTGGGCGGAGCCAGGAGTTTTCACTGTTGTGTCAGGGCGGTCAGACTTGGAGTGGAGGAGACCGCTACATGAGGTGTCTAAGAAGTGCTAGTTCTCACTCTGGCTGCACACAAGCAGCACTTGGGCAATTTTTAAAAATACTGAGCTCAGGCAGGAGAGAATCTTGGGATGCAGCTCTGAAGAGCATGAATCCAACACTCCCCAACAGGGAGGACAACTGAAGTGTTTAAAAGCACCCATTTTCCAGCTGTGTTTGCTTTGATGCTATTTTTCCCAAGTCAGTAAGGGAAGAGTAGGGATAACCTGTAGGTTGGAATCAGGCTAAATTGTATATAGTAAAAAGAGTGATGACCCTACAACTAAAGGTTTCCTAGGCAGTCATGTCCCTGTCCCTGGGGAAATGATGGAACCAACCTTGGTCAGTGGGAGGGCAAATCTTAAGGGACCACGGTATGACACAATCTTGCTGCCCACCTGACCCACACTGGCCTCATATGTCAGATACTCTCCAAACAGACTCTGCTACGTAGGACAAGGTGCTCATGAGCCAACCATCGAGGGCTGCAGACAAAGCAGTGTAACACATGCTGCCCATTTACTAAAGCCCCCTACATTGTACACTTCCTTGGCAAACACCTGTGTGTGTCCATCAAGCAGAAGGCCTTACTTTAATTTATCCAACAACTCTACTGCTAGTATTCCATATGTTCCCATCCCAAAAGTTCTCTCAATTCTGCCCCCCATAACAACATCATTCCAGTGATAGCAATATGTTTTCTTTTTACAAAGTATAATTTATTTACTGTCAACCCCTCTCTGCTCATCAACATATGCAGCAGGCATGTACCCTGATCTATATCAGCTTCCAGACTGTCTATCATGCCCTCAAGAATGTCACCTTCATGTGAGCACTGATTTTGCTTGTTCACAGCCAAAGCTGTAGCACATGGTGGGAATGTAATGCATACAGTGAATGAACAAATTGAAAGAAACCATTCCAGATGCTTAAAAGGAGCCCTAGTAGTTGGGCAATTGTCTACTCAGAGGTTGCAACTGACGCCAACTGCTTCCCTCTATGTGATATCTACTTTCCATCACTTTTGGCTATACTAGTCTTGTTGGGCTCTCAGAAAAAGGTCTGGCTAACCCTGTTGCCAACAAAATCCTGGCTAGCCTGAGGTGAAGAGTATATACCATGGGGCATCTGACAGTTTATTGGCGATGTCATGGTCAGTTCTCAAGTCTTAACTGCTGCACAGAGTCCAGGGGAGACAAAATCACCACAAAAACTTTTCTGCATCACAGACTTCACGAACATACTCTCTGAGCCTAACTGTATTTCAAAGGAAACTGTGATTCAGGACATTAAAATCCCGTTGTACTTTGGCACCTGCTGTGGTTGGATATGGTACCTGCAGGGTCTGTGCATTCCAAACGTGGCCCTCTAGGTGCTGATGTTGGGAACTGGTGGAACTCTTGAGAAGTGAGTCCTAGTGGGAAGTGATTCAGGGGTTGGGGACACTGCCTTGGAAGTGATTGAAGTGATTATGTGGTTCTCACAGGACCCCAGTTAGTGCATGAGGGAGTAGGTTATTAAAAAAGAGTGAGACTGGTCCTTCCCCAGTACCTGGCTCCCTGTCTTGCTATGGGCTCTTCCTCACATAAACTCCTGTGATGATGCTATCTGCCATGTGACATAACCAAAAGTATCCTCACCAGAGCTAGACCAATCGTGTACCATGCTCCTGAATGCCCAAAACTGAGAGCTAAATAAATTTCTTTTCTTTACTCCAGCTTCGAGTATTTTGCTACAGCAATGGCAAACAGACTAATTCAAAACCTATATTCATAAATGAAACCAGTACTCATAAACCTATTGAAATTATGCCAGAGAACTGGCAACCTCTTATTTGTGTTACAGAAAGGTCAACACCCATGTCAGATGATATAGAACCAAAGAGATGGAAATGACATTTCCTAAGTAATTCCTACTTTTTTATAGCTCCAAACAAAATAGTGCTATCAATCAAAATAAATATTTTTTTGCCTTTCCAAAAACTTGCTAAAAATTTAGTAATATACATCACATTTTGTCATGAATCCAGCCAAATTATTTGCAAGGCTCATTTCTTATTTCATGCTTGTTGCTTTCTGTGTATGGGGCCTTAGATAATTTGTTTAATCTACTTGCCATTTTCCCAGCCTTTAAAATTATATCATTTACTCAGTATCTATCTAGAAACTGTATCAACAAATGATTCATGAAAATAAATTGCTTTTCCCACAAAAAGCAAGCTAAGCAATTCTAATTAACATTATTATTATGAAAGAATAAAGCTTACTCTTCCCCTTTCTTCCCAAACTAGAACAGAAGAGCAAAATGGTTGATGTTTACTAAATCCTAAGATTCTGGGTCAGTTCTCCTCATAAGTGGTAAGACTGCATTGTAAGCAAGAAATGCCATGGTTTTGTTAGCATTTCTTGAAAACAAAATCCATGGGAGTTCCAGAACAGGTAGGAGTTTGGTTCCTCATATCACTTGCAGGCAAGGACTCTGGGGGAGTCTGTAGAAGGCACTGTCACCTAGCACGCTCACCGAGTGTTTTAGAGCATGTACTCTGAGACCACAGCAGGCCAGACCAACATGCATGTCCCACACAGAAGAATGCCCTGGGACAAGGGACAACTGCACATGATCACAGATAGGAATTCTATGTCTTTTGCTCCCTGGCTCTGCAATAAGACAACTAGTAGAACTCCAGGGGTGGAGGGTGTTGGGCTCTTATTCTCTGGCAAATCACATACCATGGTTGAAGCTCTAGTCAATGAGTTAAAGCTCTTGTATCAACATGTAAGAGAGAAGGTGGTCTGGGTCCTGGGAATAAAAAGCAGCTTCTCCCAATCAAGGTTATTATTAAATCTAAGGAAAATAGGGCTGGGTGTGTAGGCACAGGCCTGGAATCCCAGCATTCAGGAGGGTGATGAAGGAGAATTGCTAGGAGTTCAAGGCCAGCCTGAACTATGTGCAGAGAGAGAGAGAGAGAGAGAGTCAGAGAGAGAGAGTCAGAGAGAGAGAGAGACAGAGAGAGAGACAGACAAACACAGAGAGACAAAATAGGAATCAGATGAAGAAGATGCACATATACAGAACAAGGGGATCAGAGCAGCACACTGTCAGTGGTGTTATGTCCTGCAGTGTTCTGGGAGCTGTGAGTGTTCTCATTACTGCAGTCTACTTCTGAAGATCTAGGGTGCTTTTACAGGCCTTGAAACTCCAGACTTCATCACTTACACAGATCTACGAGGTAGATTACCTTGCTCAGTCTTTACTGTGCTTCATTAACTTAAAGGAGGTTAGAAATGACATTTCTCAGCCTCTCTCACAGTTAGACTCTTAAAATGGCTGTCAGACATATCTGTGTCTCACCAAAATCAAAAACCGGCTTGCACGCAGGCAATGGAGGGGCAGCAGGCGCTGTGTTATTTTGCTGCTGCAGACCCCCGGGAGCAGCACAGGTCTGGAAAGAACACTTGCAACAGCCACTTCCCGATCCCCATGTGGAGCAAGTGGGGTTTCCAGATCCATCGATCCTTAGTGAGCTTTTTTTCTGGAAATTACTAGGGCCTATTTACCACTCAACCCTCAGATACGAAAATGAAAAACTCTAGTCCATGTGGCCAAGAGGCTGAGCCAGGGAGACTCAGGTGGAAGTAGTTAAGAAGCAACAAGGCATGGGGAGATAAGTTTGTTCAGAATCTTTACTACAACCATGGATTGTGTTCAGGACTCCATGAGTCAGTAAGACTGGGACATCTGGTTTGATCTAAAAGAGAGGACATTTTTCATACCAGTATATGATTTTTACTGTATTCACCATAAATGGTTTTCTACCTTCAACTTTTATCATTTCTAGTGAGGGTAAAAACACCCTAAGTGCCACATCCATCTGGGATAAAAGAGATGCTGCAGGAATAGGATGGTGATTATATGAATAACTTCACATGAGTCTCCCACCGGCTGAGTTCTGCAGCCTCACACTTTCTGTAACGAGGTTCACAGCAGTAGTTCTCATAAGGCAGTAACAAGGAAAGCCACAGACAGTACTTAAAAGAGTTCATCATCTAGATGTGTGCTTAAAGAGCTATGTATGATACTACAGGCTGCACAGCACTATTTTCTGCATTCTAAAAATCACTCAAAATAAAATTAGCCCAGTGCAAAAGGCAGCTCTATAAACTTGGAATATTTAGTGACCAGAGAAAAGGAAGGTTAGTAGGAAATACAAGGTCTATGTTAGCAAAATTAATGTCTATTTTTTGCTTCATTTAAACCATTTTCTTTACTATGCAATGAGCATTCATTAGCGTAACACAATTCAACAGATGTACTGTATTAGCGACACAGATAACAAATCAGTGCTGAAACTGTAAGCCCACAGTTAAAAGCTCTGACTCCTGTGCTCAGGACCTGAGTCAAAACAAAAGAGGTACTTCACAGTGGAGGAGTATGGGGCTTTGAATATAAAAGTCTGGTCTTTATGTTTATGTGTCAAATTATGCTTAGAGTGTGGTCTTCAGCAAAACCACTGAAAATATCTGAATGACAGTGTCACTTATCGAGTAAGTCTGCCACTTTTATAGTTCCTTTTATCCAAGAATGGCATCTCAAAAAGTGTCCACAATCACTGGATTTTGTCTGCTCACTGATCCATTTTGTGACCCTTCATAGGTACAATCATTCCACAAGAGACAGACTGCTGAAGATACTTGGCAGTGAACCTTTCTACAAGTTGCATGGATTGATGTTTCTTCTTTTCAAGAAACTTGAGTCAGTTCTTACCCCTACTTTTCTTTTTTTTTTTTTTTTTTTCCATATCGGGGATCAAACTTACAACCTTGTGCTTGCCAGGCAGGCACTTAAGCCACTGAGCTAAATCCCTGGCCCTCCCTTACTTTTAACCTGAACTCTATTGTACTTTTCTGTACAAGATAAAAGTAGAAATGTGTTCAGTTCTGAAAAGGTGAATTTTTCTTCTATGGTTAGAATATTTATATCGATTAAACACTTAAGAGTGTACATTTAAAGAAAATAATCATATCATTAAATTAACAAAATCCAACACAAAATCATAAACATAGTATTCAGGTTCCTACACAAGACTTACGTTTTATTACACAGAATTTGTGTTATAAAACAACATATTTATTATGTAATCATTCATACAGAAGTGTAAAAAGAAGAAAGCTCACCTAATATCCCTTCATAGTTGCTTCTTTCCCATCCTTACTCCTACAAAAGTTAAATGGGATCACAGCTACAGGGATGGTTAAAAATATAGGCCTAAAAATCTGAAATGCTTCAAACTCTGAAAATTTTTGAGTGCTGATATAAAATGCTCAAAATACTTCGGATATTGGAGCATTTTAGATTTCAGATTTTTGGATTATGGGTGCTCAACTGGTAGTCTATACAAATATTCCAAAATATGAAAGACTCTGAAATATTTTCAGTCCAAAGCACTACAGATAAGGTATACTTTATGTGTAATAACTTCCAAAGGATGAATCATACTCCTGAATCCAAGCACTCTGGTGGCTCTCCATCCTTCACCCCACACTGATGCTGGCTTGGCCATATGATGTGCTTTGGTTGATGTGACATTAGCTATCTTGATGCAACTAATATGTTTAAAAACACCTTTGCCTTAAGGCCAGTCCTGTCCTGTCCTGTTTCTGTTTGGATCCCTGAATCCACGGAAGAATCCTGTGCTAGTCTATTTTTGCGACCTGTGGAGCAGAGAAGAGCCTTTTCAGCTGAGCCTCACAGACCAATCCAAGCTTCTAGCTGCCAGTCCATGTACCCTAGGGGAGCCCCCAGCTCACGACAGAGATCACTGAGCTACTCCATGCTGGAAAAACCTTCCAGCTGACCCACAGAATCATGGAAATAATAAACTGAGCAACAGGAGTTATAATGTTTTAAGCCACTACCATTTGAAGGTATACTTTTAAAGCAGTAAAAGCTAAATGATATAATGGCCTCAGGATCATAAATGAAGCTCTAGTGAAACTGAAACTTAGGTGATACGAGGTCTTACAAATGGGTTGAGAGTCTATATAAAACTGTGCAATTCTATTAAACTGAATGTATAAAAATGAAAACTTACCCCACACTCCCATAAATACCGCAAAGACTAGAGTTCCAAAACTGTCAAAGATGCACAATTTCTGGAAAATAACATGTAAATGAATTAAGTTCTTCAATAAATGAATTAAGTTCTTCACTTATCAGACTTAATTAAATATGCAATATCTTGTATATGCAGTCTGAGTTTTTTCAAAGGTGATACCTAGTTTAACAATCACCATATGTATATAAACTTACAGGTGGAATTCTTATTGTTTGAAAAGCAAGCAGCCTTTACTATATTAACTGAATGCATCTTCCACTGGAATCTTCAGAGCATGATAAAGAAAACAGGTGCTGCTATTAAGATCCCACTCTGTTTAAAGCCTTTCAGGACCGAGGAATGGCTCCTCTATGAGCTGTCAGATGAATGTGAGGAATACAGTGGCTGTAACAACAGGATAGCTGGTAGGCAACTTTTATATTTATGATCTGCATCTTATCATCGCTTCACCCTCCTCAAAGGAGCAAGTTCCAGATTCCTACTTTTCTTATTAAAAGAAGTACAGAGCCATGTTTATGTGGAGATGGCTCTCCTTCACAGAGCCCGGTTTCCTCAAACCCAAGGGTGGTTTTTTTCTTGTGGCTGGCGGGTGCTTTGGTTGGGATAAAGGATACACAGGTGCTTTCTCTAACATTACAATCATCACGATTGATAAACTGCATAGGCATTTTATATACAGCCAAAGAAGGCTCTATTCTTTGTTTCTGCTAAGTCTAGCTTCTTTTTTGGTGTGTGTGCATGTCTAATAAAGCTTTACTTACTGACAGTGCAATTTGAATTTCATGAAATTTTCATTTGTCATAAAAATATTATTTTTATTTTATGGAGGAACAAAGCCAAAATTTCATGACAAAGTAATAGGAGAAAAATATGTTGTGGTTTCTTTGTTAGAACTGGTACATAAACAGCCCATTTCCATCTATGACTTTGGGAGATCGTTCAACTGGTTACAAACTTTTTAATCAACAAATGTTTTTACATTTCTTAAAACTAAAGACAAAAGTGGCAAACCTATTTACTTTATAAAGCAAACTTTACAGATGCTAAAGAAAATTCAGGCTGCTTTGTTTAATGTAAGTTTTTGGATTATCCTTTACACTTAGGGAGAGTGAGTAAACTGCTATCTATAGAAAAATACTAGTCAAATTATCTTTATTAAAAAGAAAAAATCTAGTCTTCTTATCCATCTGGTTTCCAAAGCAGGTAAATATCCCCTTGATCATTCACATTTATCTTGATCAGAAAGCATGATCCTAAATTGTCTCATCCAACTATTCTTCTAAAAAGTTCAGCTCAAGGAAGGCAGAATTAATAAATGCATGACTGCTCTAGAGGAAGAATGCTCTCCACCTACTCCTCTAGTCTTGGGATTCAATAAAGCACACACTTCAAATTTTTTAGTTTTGATTCCTATAGAATCATCTTCTCCAGTTGTCTTTTAATGTGATGCTTTCACCTTATTGTAAATTATAAGAAAAGTCCTATGAAAAATAGCCCATGCAACTTATAAATTTAAAATTTCCTCCAATGTCAATCCTGTTTTAGGAATTAATGCAACCCTTTCTCTATCTGCAGAGATCACTGAGCCATGATACTTCCCTATTTGCCCTGACTCTTCTACCCACCCACTCTGGAAATAAAATTACTATGTGTGAAACCTCAGTTCTACTCTTTGGGAAATTCAATGGAAACGTAACTGTCAGGGGTAGAGAGAAAAACAAGTGGTGAGAAACAGCAAGTGGACTATCACTGCCAAGATCACCAGGGCTACACAGCTCAAGGTGAGTGACAGGCTCTACACTCCTAGGAGAGGGAGTTAGGCCTGGATGAAATTTAAATTCTTGCAACATGTGTGAGAATCAAGAAGCCCAAGAATGAGTAAGATGTTTCACTTCTCTGCTCTGTGTCCCATGAGAGCTCTATGGGAAGGGGAACAAGGGGAGCAAGTAAGCTAGAGACTTTCTTAAGGAAGCCCCTTGGCCTGCTTGGCCAAACAGCGCAAAGAGGTCAAGGCAGCAGGGGAAGAGCAGCCCTGAGTCAGGATACTGAGTCACATGAAGCAGGGGAAACAGAGGATGCTGCAAGTGAAGGCATGATGACTTTATGCTGAAAACCCAACTAGAACGTTTCAATATGTGGCATGCTTCTTCCTTCAAAGGAGTAAAATAAAAACTTTATAACAATGTATTTCTAAGAGCAAAACATTAGAATTTGCCATATTTTCCTTTTATAGTGCTAGCCACAAAGCTAAAATTCTTTTTCAATGTGAAATCACAGTAAAAAGCATCTCTCTTATTGTTTGCAGAGTGTTTATTTCCTTGGTCCTGATTTTATATTACTATCTGTAGTTTAGTTAATCCTTTTAGTATACATATCAATTAGTGGTTACTCTGTCTCTTTCAAAAAGAAAGAGGTACGAATTACATAAATAAATGTATGAAGGAATAAAGGAATTAACCAACAAACAATAAAGCTAGAAAATGTGCCGCCGTTTGAACTTTCTTTTCCATTTCATTGTTTCTTCCATATTCTTTCATATGCCTCTTCCCTTTGTAAATCACACTGACAAGATTTAAGAGAGCTTTCAAAACTGGACTAAAACCAAGGATCCATTAGTTTCCAAAACAATGGGATGAATTGTAAAGAGAGACATGTGAAAGTCATAAGCAGAAGAAATGAGAACAGTTGTGGTGAGAAGTGTGAGGGAGAAATGCTTAGGGGATGTGAACTTTCCACTTCTGTCTTTTCAGAGTGCAATTTGCCTCTCATATTACTGTCATTGTCATTTGCCTTAAGTTCAGGGCCTCCAGATGTGTAACTAGTGACCTTTACTCTGAGCCAACATTACTGGAAAGCAGCTCTCTTCTTACCATCTTCAAGTCTTTTACTTTGAGTAATCTAGTAGAGATATTTATAGTTGGGGGGATCAGTCTATTTTAATTCATAAATATAAGGAAAAAAAACCAAAAAACAAAAAAAAATCAAAGTATTGACAATGCCCTGCAGTCATCTTAATCAAGTGGTGAAACATTTTCAAAAGTAAATCTGGATTTGGGAACTAAGTGCCTGGTAGCACTGTCAGCTGTGAAGGAACCCAGCAACGGCAAGAAATGCAGATTTACTGCCAATACTTTGCCAGTTGTCAGTGGCTGACCTTAAGCAGATTATTAGTCTCTCAGATCTTCAGAGTCTTAATCTATTAAATGCAAATATTCTATTTTACCTATCTCACATGATTAGTACATGTATCAAAAGCAATAACATCAGTACAGGAACTCTGAAAAGTATAAAATATATATTCTTGCTGGCATCAGTTTATACGAGGGTCAGACTGCTCTAGACCCATATGCTGATTGTTAATCTCTCAAGGTAGGACAAGGGACTCGCATTGAGAGGAAGGAGAATGGCAGAATTGTCAGGCAGATGCCCTGAAGGGGACTGACCATCAGCCTTCACCGCTCTTGGGAATTTCCAGCCTGCTATTTAGTAAGCTCCTTCTGATCCCAATACTTGTCCTAAACCTCTGGTTTTAAGCTAAAACAACCTGGATATATAAGGGGAGCTAAATGTGTTTTCTGAGAATGTTTTGAGACAAGCGCTTTTTCTTACATAAATACAAAACTATACATGTATTTATACATGTAGTCAAAATCTGACTAGCAAGGTCTTTAAAAATCCAAGCATAGTTTCAGCACACACTGCATGATAGAAAACACAAATTTCACAATTACAAATTTCCTAAGTACAAATTTTAGATTTCCACTCACTTAAATTAAGGAAAATATTTATAATAATAAATTTTATAAAAAGTATTCATAAAATAAACTGGGTATGAGACTCTGTTTTGATTACCTGAAATATTGTTTCGATTATACCATATCCTTACTGACTCTCTATGAGAGTTTAGATAAGGCTTTTAATTCCTATTATTTATAAAACAGAAGTAAACACATTATTACTACTACTACCTTCCAGACTGCCTGTAAGTTTAGTTGAAAAATACCCTCCCAAATTCCTCGGAGGAAAAAGATATAATTTCTATGTTATACTTAAGTGACTGCTAGAATTGAAAACATTTCATTTATGTGTAATATTTAGGATCACAAAAATTACCTTTGAGGACTCGCAGGTAATATTGAGTCTCCAGAATGGACAAAGCTTATCGCACTGAGGACACATTATGATATTGCCACCAATATCAGGATTACAAACTTCTTTGCTAAAGAGAAGTAAAAATGTAAAAATTTTAATGAAAAGAACTTCTTTAATGAAAAGAGCAGTATAAAATCTAATGGCCATTCACAAGAAACTAAACCATATTTTTATAAAACTAGCAAAAGAAGAAAACTTCATTAGCCTGATAAAAGTTTGCTAAAAACCTATAAAAATCATATATAATAGTAAACGTTGAAAATATTTCTTCTAGCTCAGAAATATGACAAAGGGCAGTATTCTCAGTACTTCTTTTTAGTTGGAGGCCCCTCCCAGCACAGTGAATAAAGAACAATAAACTATGCAGATTAGTCAGAAAGAAAAAAAAATTTTTGTGTGGCATTCAGGATTGATCCCAGAGTATTTGCACTACACTACATTCCCAGCCCTTTTAAAATATTTTTTATGTTGAGAAAGTCTCACTAAGTCACTAAGTGGTTCAGGGTAAGTTAAACTTGCACTTCTCCTGCTTCAGCCTCCCAGAGTAATGGAATTACATGCATGCATCACCACACCTGGGTAAGAAAACTTTAATTACTAATAGACTACATGATTGTCTCTGTAGATCACTCAATGAAAACTTAATAATTATTAGAATTAATGTGCTTAGTAGTTTTCTGGATACCAAATCAATGTACAAAAATATATACAGGCACAGAAAAAGGAAATGAGTCTTTATGGACCTGCCATAATTAGGAAATAATTTTAAAATGCCATTTGCTATAGCTTAAAAAGTACAGGGATAAATTCAGTCCAAGAGGTCTTCAGATTTATATGATAAAAATTTAAAACTGTTCAGAAAACAGTAAAGAAGGTCTTATATTATGATTTTCATAATTTGGAAGAATCAATAAAGACATCCTATCTCTTTCACATAAATTATAAATTCTACAGAGGAACAAAAGCTCACAACAGTCAAAAAGTCCTGAAGTACTGGCATAGGTTAAGAAAAGCAACCAACAGAACAGACAGAATAAAGATCTCTGCCTGTACAAAACCAACTTGGGGCAAAGCTGGTGCAGCAAATCACTAAGCTGAGCACTGACATTTTAGTGAGAATATTCGCCTGAAAAAACATGAAATTAAACATCATATCACACACAAACCAACCCTACGTGGAAAATGAGAATGCCAATTTATTCGCAACAGACAAGATGGCTACTGACCTTTGGGTAAGGAGAAATTTCATAAATATGAAACCACAAAGCATAAACCATAAAGGAAAATACCGACATAGTTAAGATTTTAAGACTGTCATTAAAAACATTACTAAAGAGAGGTGGAACAAACTAGACATGACGTGGTAAAATTTTTGCAACATGCAAAAATTAGGCAAAGAATTATGCACCAGAAAGCTGGGCATGGTGGTGCATGCCTATAATTCCAGCACTTGGAAGGCTGAGGCAGGAGGATAGCAAATTTGAGTCCAGGCTACACAACTTAGCAACTTAGTGAGACTCTGTGTCAAAATAAAAAATTAAAAAGGACAAGGAATGTAGCTCAGTGCAAAGTTGCTGAGTTCAATCCCAATACTGCCCCAGGTAAGAAACCAGATAAAAAAATGGTAGCAGAAAAAAGAGAATAAAAGTAACAGCAAACTCCAAGGAGAGGGAAAAATCTGATTTCCATATTTACTATCATATAATGTTTAAAAATGCTAAATTCTCAACATAAAAACTACAAGAAATGGAAAGGTATGGCCCTAAACCAGGGAGAACCAAGCAATCAATAAAGACTGTGTGGAAATGTAGAAGAGCCAAGATAATTTTTAAAAAAGAAGATAAGACTTGGAAGTTTCTAACTTCAAAATTTACTACCAAACAAAGTACAGTAATCAATATAGTGTGGCACTTACATAAAAGGACTGACTGCTGACAGCTGGAAAAGAACTGATAATAAACTCCCGGGCTTAGGGAAACTGAAATTCAACATGTGTGCCCAAACAATTCAACAGGGAAAAGAAACTTTTCACAGATCATGGTGGGACGCCTCGATATGCAGACCAAGAAAACAGAGCTGCACCCCAGTCCCATACTATTTACAAAATTGAGCTCACACTGGATCACTGACCTAAAACTATTAGACTCTTAGCAGATAAACACGGAAAATCTTCATGACTCTGGATTACTAATTTGTAAATACGATACTAAAAGCACAAATAACCAAAGAAAAAAAACAGGTAAACTAGATGCTATAAAAATGAAAATTTACTGTGCATCAAAAGATATCACTAAGAAAGTAGGAAAAAATAAAACACTTAAAAAATGGGAAAGAATATTTTTAATGTATCTGCTATGGTTTGAATGTGTTTCCTCTGAACTTCTGGTGTGATAGTATGGAGAGGGCCCTGTGAGTGCTCTTCCCTTTACTAAAGCAACTGCAGAGGAGCTGACGGGTAGTTTGGCTCTCTCCCTTTTAAACATCAGGGCACAGGATTCCTTCCAGACTGCAGTCCACACCAAACACCAAACCCTGGTACCTGAATCTTTAACTTCAGCCTCTGCAACTGTGAGAAATAAATTTCTCTTCCAGTCTGTGGCACTCCGCTATAGCAGCCCAAATAGACTAAGACAATACTCTACAAGAAACTGCTGCCTCAAATATAGATGGAATGTTCACAACTCAACAAGAAGAAGATGACACAATTAAAGTAGGCAAAGGAGTGAAACAAGTATTTTTCTAAAGAAGCTATGCTAATGACGATACACGAAAAGATGTTTGACATCACCGACATGAGAAAAATGAAAATCAGCAACAGAACACTTCATGCCAACGAGGATGGTTAATATTAAAAAACAAAACCCATAAAATAAGTGCTGACTGGAATGTGGAGAAACTGGAATCCTCACACATGGCTGACAGTAAGGTAAAATGGTGCAGTCCCTTTGGAAAACATTTGGGCAGTTCCTCAAAACATTAAGCATGGAGGCCTGTAACTCCATTTTTTGTTATATTCTCAAGAGATCTGAGACCATGGGTCTCCATAAAAACTTATTAATGAACAGTCTGAAGAAAATTATTCATAATCGCCAAAGCATGTTACTAACCCCACTGTCCACTGATGAATAGGTAGACAACATGGCATAGCTATATAGTAGAATGTAATTTGGCTACAAAAGGAATGAAACACTGATAAATGCTACAACATGGACAAACCTTGAAAACAATATACTACGCAGAAGTCACTGAAGACCACATACTGCTGTAGTTCCACTTTCATGAAATGCCCAGAATAGACAAATCCACAGATATGCAATGCAGATTAGCGGTCGCCCAGGGCTAAGGGAAAGGGGGGTTAGGACAAGAGGAGAGCTAATGGGCACTGGTTTCTTTTGAAATGTTCTAAAATTAGGGAGATGAAATATTCTAAAATTAGGTGGTGATGATGGCTGCAAAAGCCTGTGAGTACACTTATAGTGTATGGACCTTCATAGTTTAAATGGGTGCACGTATACATGATTTATATCTCAATAAACCTTTTTTTTTTAAAAAAAGGATATAAACTCTAGACATTTTTTTAAAGGAAGAAAAATACCTGTAGTATTTTCCACTTATATATGTATATACATGTTTTCAAAGCCACAAAAAATTTAATATATTTTTAAGAGAAATGCAAAGGAATTTAAATATAAAATTTAGTACAGTAAATCTTTCTGAAGTAGAAAGGGAGATAGATCACTCCCTCTTCCTCCTCTCTTTCACTCCTGGAGATTGAGCCCAGGGCTTGAACATGCAGTGCTCCTGTCTCAGCCTCCCAGAGTATGGGGATTATAAACATGTGCCACCACATCTGACTTATTTTTCTTAAACTGGGTGATAGATCATTATTCCTTACATGTTTAAAATATTTTCTATTATTGTAAATCTACTAAGTACATAACAGAACTGAAAATATTTAAAATTCATGTCTTCTAAACATTTTAAAGCTATTTAATAATTAAAGCCAAACAGTTTTGACCACAGGGAGTAAATATCCCCAACACCCTCCCTCCATTTGCTGTAAATTAATCTCTGTGAAATGGCAGGGACCATGTGCCATGTGGCTATCATGGTGATTTCATAAAATGAGTTGTAATAAGAACAACCACTTGAGAACCTTATAAAAATGCAAATTTTTCATTCTGAAACTTTATTTTTCAGATGCCTTTGTTGTTTTAATATGGGATGATACAGAAAACAATGAAGATGCTGAAGAGAAATTTGGGGAAACGGCATCAACACTAAGCCTTTGGCTCCAAACTCTTTTTCAGAGAAAAGGGTAAAGTACTTCGAAAGCCATCTGCGGCTTTTCAGTCAAAAAATAATGGCACAAAAGGTTCAGAATATTCTGCTAAATGGGATGGGGAATTGTGCCTGTGCGTCAGGGCTGCTGTGGAAATATTCTGCCTCAGATGCCAGAGTGATATGCTCAGGACTTGAAAATTTTGGTCATCCAGTCATTGCTGGTGCCCAAAAAGTTTTATCTGGCTGTCACATCTGGAAAGAGGCCAGATGATCAAGAGAAAACTGTCTGGTCCATTGCTAAAACCCTTCGGTAAGGGAAGACCACCAAAAGCAGGGCACAATTCAGATAGCACAATTCAGATAGCACAATTCAGAACAGTGACAGTGAACTCGGAGTGCGCTGCACTGGCAAGCAGGGACCTCCCTTTAGATGGTGCAGCTGGGGTCTGAATTCTAGCGTGAAACATAAATCAGCCGTCATTTATTTTTCCTCTGACACTGCACAGAATAATATTTTAAGAGTAAAGAAACAAAGCAGTAACTGGTTGAGCTGTTAAATGCACAATTCTTAACACAGATTGCGAAGCTGTTGCTAAAAACTGAAAAACGCTGGCTTTGCCAGTTTTCCCATTGAAACTCTGAGTTGCTCTTTGGCCCACATCCGCAGGGCTGACGGAGCATTCCTCTGGGGCCAGGAGTTCAAGGGCAGTCCTCCACCAGGCCTTTCTTTCCAAATAGAGTATTGTCTTAAAATATTGGAGTGTTACCTAGGGGTAATATTCCTGTCAGAGGCCGGTTGGATTATCTGAGAATTTTTTTGTTTTGCTTGGTTATTATAACCCAGAACAAAGGATATATCATCCAGGCAATGAATTTCTTTTTTTTTTTTTTATTAATCAGAACAGTCTAAAATCCTGAAAATAATTTTATGTCTAGTCATGTTTTCAGTACGACAACAAAGAGTAAGCTGAGGTTACCTCCATGTACAGTTCTCTTGACTGAAATATCCGTAGAGAAAACAGGCCACCCCCACTACAGCTGCCAGGAGGAGCATCTGTGTGTAGTAGCCCAGCCAAGCAAAATAGATTCCGATCTTCTCTCCATAATATTTCCTGAAGAAAGACAAATTAATTTTAGAAGACACAGATAAGTCACTCAGCACCTTCACCCTAATTTTTTTTTATTTTTAAATAAAGGAGGCTTCACATCAACTTCCAATTCAACTCATCCGTAAGACATATCCATCTTCAAAACAGACCCTGGAGTCTATGATATAAAAAGGTTTACTACATTCTACACAAGTACTGATCATTATCACTGACTTGCCAGTTGAAGCAAAGTAAATTTAGAAGAGAATAAGACAGGGAAAAATGCTGAATATAGAGCAAATAGTGTATCATCATCATTCTTTGTAAATGCTGGCATTGTTTTACACACTGTCCAAAAGACTTTTAATATGCATGAAACACATGGACAATCTGCTCAGTAACCTGGCTTTACATACTTAGGAACTTTTTTTGGAGGCAATATAAATCACAAACAATAGCAAGAAAATGACTGATGATAATACCATTGCCTCCTCAGTCCATGGGGGAGACATTCCACAGATCCCCCAGTAGATAGATATCTGAAACCTCGAATCCTATATATGGTATATTTTGTTCCATATACATATGCACACACTCACGATAAAGTTTGGTTTATAAATGGGCACAGTAAGAGACAACAAATAAGATACAACAATTACAACACTGTGCCATAATAACTGTTATGCGAACGTGGTCTCTCTCAAAGTTTCTTACTGTATTCATCCTTCCTTCTGTGGAACACAGGTAACTGAAACCATTAAAAATGGAACGTGGATAAGGAGGGACACTGCACTAAACTGTAGTAGAGTGTCTCTCTGACCAAAATTTTATAAAATTTTATAAAACTCAGGAAAACGGGAGAGGGGAAGATGGATATGAACACCATCTATTTCCCAATATCCAGCACTTCTGTGTTTTTTCCAGGCATTAAAAATGAGTTTGTGGTGTACTCTGGGTGAGATCAGAAAAGAACAGGGAGAGCTAGAAGCAGTGCTGGAATTGTCCCTGAAAGGGAGGCAGAAGAAATCAACAGAAAGAAAAGTTTAAGGATGAGGAGAAAAGAAGAAGTGAGAGCTCATGGAGGGACTCAAGGTGCAGCACAGAAAGGCAATTTGCCCGCCCTCTTGGTAAGCCTGTAAGCCATCCAGGCCTGAGCCGGGAGGAGAACCAGCAGCTCCAGAGCTCCGACCATGGAGGGACTCAGGGTGCAGCACACAAAGGCAATTTGCCCGCCCTCTCAGTAGGGGCCCCTGGCATGAGGCAGGAGAAGAATCACTCAGAGGCTCCCATGAGCCTACTGGCACATGGGCTGAGAATCAAACTCAACCTCCCCCCGCCCAAGCAAGTGAGAGCCAGAGGTCTAGACATCTCTTGAGAGGATGACCATATGTAATGTAGTAAATAGGGGGGATTTCCTTCTACCATCTCTTTGAAGGCAAATATTGTTATCACTCTTTTGCTTTGTTCTGATTAATGGTATTTCTCTATTTAATGTTCTGTTTTGATAAGTTCTAGAATGTCCTTTATTTCCTTTGATTTGGCTATACCTGATTGAAAGAACAACTGTTGTGAAGATAATGGGATATACTATGGTATCTATTACTGTTATGCCAGTAACCTGTTGAGGGTTTCTGTACCAATTTCACTGCACTGTTTCAGTTGGCTTTGTTACATCTTGTTCTGTTGTATTTTGCTACCTTCAAAATAATAAAAAATTAAAATAAATAAATAAGTAAATAACAAAACAGATCAGTAAGGTACTGAGCAAGCTGAAACATGATACAAGTAAACAGATAATGGACTTGAAAAGCAAAAGGAGGTAAAGAAAGTGCTCTAAAGGATATAACTGCATGTATGTTTAAGTGTGTAGAATTGATGACCATGTTGCTAAGTTTTTGTTGGATCATTGAACAGAACTGTTTGGAGCCTCACTGTTTGAATGTCCACCTTGTATGCTTTAATTTTGTAACTTGAACAACTATGTCTAAGAAGACAATATGTAATTTATCAACTAGAGATTTCTTACTGTTTATTTTTTTCTTTTTCTTTGAAATTCTATATTGTTTCTTCCCTTTTTTTCTGTTTTGCTTTTTTTTCCTCTTTAAATTAAAAAAAAAAAAAGAGGAAGTGACAGTATAGGTGACTCTTTTTCTCTGTGTTGGCTGTGGTTCCAACCTGTAGATTTCCTTGGCTCTGAGGCCTGTAGGAGACTCTGGGTTCTGTACAGAGCTGGGCTGAATTCCTTAGGTTTTATCTAGTGGCAACTTAGCTCTGAGAACAACCTGGAGTCTCGGCCAGACCAGTGACACAGGCCAGGCTGAAGTGCTGGTGTTGCTAGGGTGAGGGGCAGTCTGCCCCAGGCAGCATGATTGTTGGTGGTATTAGTGGCCAAAAGGAAAATTATATTGTAACAATATATTCCATTTTAATATGGTGAAAAGTCAAGTATATCAAAATATTAATGTCATTTTAATTTTCTATTTAAGTAGGTTAACATATTCCTTTATGTTGGAGGGCTGCAAATTGAAGGATTGCAACACTGGGCTGAAGACCACATAGATGAGGAAGGGGAAGGGTGGGACTGATGTGAGATTGGAAGTCAGGAAGAACAAAGTGCATTTTCCTGGGATTGAGTTTTGTTGTTTGGCTTAAGAGATGGCAGACAAATGACAGGCTCAGGGCAGTGCATTGGAGAGAAAAGCCTGGCGGTGGGTGTGAGATGTCACAACATTATTTTGTTTCGCTTTCTGTAATACATTATTGCTATGATATACATACTGGTTTATGTCTGTCACCTAAGGGTGCCTATGTTAGCAGCATAGTCATCAGCGTGGAAGTGTTAAGGTGGTGTAACCTTATGAAGCCAGTGGAAGGGCATGGAAGGCATCGTTCTCAGAATGAATTGTGGTTCTTATGAGTTAGCTCTCGCAGGAGGCTATTATAAAAAAGAGTAAGACTAGGCCTTCTCTTCTCTCTGGCCTCCAGTAATGTGACCTCCCCTCACAAATGGCCTCTTGCCATAACACGATGGGGGAGGGGCATGCCCTCCTAAAACTTAGTTCTATGCTGTTTGGAGACTTTCAGCCTCCAAAACTGTGAGCTAAATAAACCTCTTTTCCTTATAAAATACCCAGCTTCATTATTTCATTATAGAGGTAGAAACAGACTAATACAGTTCTCATAAGCCATCTATCCCGGACATGTCACATTTAAAATTAGTAAGAATCTTAGAAGTTGCCCAACCCAACCTCCTGATAGTAAAAATATTTTGTCATATGTAGACAGCTGGTCACATAACCCCTACGTGGATATTTACAATGACAGAGAAGTCATTACTTCCTAAGTCATTCCTGTTATTATCACTGTAGGCAAGGCTGGCAATGTTTACAAATCTTAAATGGAAACCTGTCTCCTAGTTCTCAGAAGCTGGGAATAATGAGGATCCCTTCAAATGGGATGTTCACTGATTGTCTCTGTCAAAAATGAAAACTCAACATCAATCTTATAAAATCAGCTTCAGTTTACCAAAGTTACAGGTATATGCTCATATGTAAGAATGTTTAGAAGGCTCTCCTATTTCCTGTTGCCCTGAAGAATCAACTCTCAGGCTGATTCTTTGAGGGTTACTTCCACTTTGCTAATATGAAGAGCTACTTACTGATTTCTCGGTTTTGTGAATTATCCTGACTTTCTAGTCTGTAAGATGAGGATTAACTCTCTTTCAACCTCCTTGCCTCATCATCCATCCATGTCTGTTTGCGTTCTTTCTGCAGTTACATTATAATTTTTGGTGAGATCAATACTCTTGTTTTACATTATTATGATTCACTATTCACAGCTGAATCAAGTCATCACTATATAATTACTTTTTCCTTCCTGCTCAATATTTTGCTTCACTAATAAACCCTTAAGCATCCAGGCTTTTGACTTTGATCTATGGTTCTCAAGGATTACCAAAAGGGAAATAAGCTCCTCAAATTAACAACCATCTTGATGGTTCACTGGTTAGTGTTCTGTGTGGTTATTCACAAATTCAACCCCAGACTCTCCCCTGCTGTGTAATTTCCTCAGAATGTTTGTTATAGTTTGTGTTTAAATGTCCCCCCAAAGCCTCATGTGGTCATGGCAGGTGGGTCTTTCTAAGGCAGCTGAGTCTAGAGTTTGTGATTGGTTCATTGTCTAGCACAGGGATTGGTGATGTGAGTGCTGCACCTGCCCAAAGGCAGGTAGCTGGCATACAATATAAGGGAGGAAGGAGATATGCTTTTCCCCTTTGCTTCTGGTCATTCCTGGTATCTGTCACAAACACTATTAATGGTTGACTCTCTGCCATGCCACTCCGCTTGGGAACCAGCTGAGTATGGACTTAAACTTTCACAAACTTCACTAAATAAACCTTTCCTTCTCCAATTTTGGGTGTGAGGTATTTTGTCTCAGCAATGAGAGAAAAGTAACTAAGACAGTGTTCAAATCCTGGAAGCCATCTATCAATTTCAACTCTTTGAATAAATCCCTCCAGACACCTTTCAACCTGATTTTTTTTGTTGGAGTTTTTCTATCACATTTTTAATTTCTATGAGCTACATTTTCCTCTCATAGTGATGCTCATATAGCATCTTAGTCTTATCTTATGGACATATCTTCTTTTCTCTTATGGTGCAAATGGGAGTTTGGAAGAAAATTTTTTTTACTTAATCTGTATAAAGTCTATTTCCTATAGGTTGCTCTTTCCAATTTGTTTGTTTCACTTTTTGAGAATAAGTTGGTTTCCTTTTTGATAGTCCTGGGAAATCACAGATGAACATCAACAGCCTGAATGTTTACCAGGTTACTAGTGAAGCAATGTGGGGAAGAATACATGGACCAAAAACACAAAATAGTTAAATATGCTTCCCTTACCAAAACATACTTAAAACAGTAGAAAAATTGTTTTCCTTCTACTGATTGACTTACCACCCTGACAACAGACAAAATAGATTTAATACAAAAGGAGATTAATAAAATGAAAACTTCATACTGATGTCAACCTTAAACAGTCAGCCCTTCACATGCAAGGGTTCTGCTTCCATGGACTGAACCAACTACTGATTGAAAATACTGGCAGAAAAACAATCTCTCTATAGTGAATATGCATAGGCTTTTTTCTTGTCATTAGTCCCTAAACCACTATTTACACAGCATTAGGTACTATAAATAATTTAGAGATGACTTAAAATATATGGAAATATATACATACGCTACATGCAAATATTACACTATTTTATACAGGGAACATGTGTGGACTTTACTATTCTTAGAGGGTCTGGAACCAGTTCCCATGGTACCAGGGATGATTGACTGTATTTACAAACATGTTCATTTAAAACTTTACCATACAGGATAAATGAGGTTAATAAAATACCTCTTTGAGACTTTAATTCAGCTAATAAATGAAGGAGGAGGGGATTAAGAGTATGATCAAAGAAATAATGAACTGAAATCTCTATAAAATAACAAAGCAAGAATTATTAAGGGTTACTAGATCACAGAAAAAGAACGATGACTAGATATAATGATCTTTCTGATAAAAGGATCTAACTCCATGTATCAAGTATTTTGCACAAAGTAGATAAAATTCCCATATGAGGATCACATCCCTTAACTAAGGCAAACACACAGAACAGAGGAACATGCTCAGCAATTTCAGCAATACCATGGGGGGAATAAAACTGGAATGCAGGTAATAAAACTAGATGCAAGGAATTATTGTAAAAACTGGATGGAAAACAAAAAACCAAAGAACAATTACAGAGGAAATCTGAACTGTAACAGACCCTGGATCTTGATTTGAACTAAGAAACTATGAATACTTTTTGAGATAATTAAGGAAATCTGAATACTGATTATTTAATGAAGTTAGGGAGTTACCACTTTTAAAGAGTATCTTGGTTATGTTTAAAATATTTAGAGCCAGATGTGGTGGTGCATTCCTGTAATCCCAGAACTCAGGAGTTTTGGCAGATGGACAGCCCAAATTTGAAGCCAGCCTGGTTCAAGGTCAGCCTGAACTACATAGTGAGATCTTGTCTCAGAAACCCAAAAAAAAAAAAAAAAACCTAAAATATTTAGAAATAGATGTTAATGAAATGATATTTGGGATTTGCTTCAAGATAATCCAGTAGAGGGGGAAGGGGAGGAGGTAGAGATAAAGATGAAACACAAATGGCTGATTTTTTGGAGCAGGGTGATCATCCACTCAAGCTTGCCATATTACTCTACTTTTGTGTATTTCCCAAAATAAAATGTAAGACAAACTATTCAAGTATTTTAAAAACTCTCATTATAAAGGTAAGGGATTTTCCCAAGCAGAGCACCTGCAGGAGGCGCTGAAAATTCGAAGAGCAGACACTTGGCTCTGGACAGACCTGAGGATAACCTGATTCTCCTCTCTCCTCACTCTCCACATCCAGTTCATAATAATTCCATCAATTGTATTCTCAAACACACTCCAAATCTACTCTCACCATCTCTCACTTGGCTCACATTTACAGACTCTACCTGGTCTCCCTTTGAGCCATTTTCTCCATCTTGCAAAACATGAGACAGAATTAAAGTATCATGATTGCTTCTCACTACACAAAATCTAACCTTTTCTCTGAGCTCCAGCTACCTCTCGAATTTGGTGTCTCACCATTCTCTTCCTTGTTAGCCTGGGTTTTCCCATTTTCCTGATCTTGTCAAATGTATCTATGTTTCAAGGACAATGTATAAGCTACCTCTATCTTTGGAACAACTTCCTCCAAATCCTTAAAATACTAGATCCTTTTCACTATCTAGGTCTCAGCTCAAATGTCATCTTACTCAAAGACAATTGTTTTTAACAACCTCCCATTTCATCATTCTGCTATTTTATTCCAATTAAGGAGTTTTCTATTCATTAATTTGTTATCTGCTCATCTGCATTTCCTTAGTCTCTTTCTCCAGCAGCAAGGATCCTCCACAATGCCCAAACAGCATAATTTTTTGGGCAGTAGCCAGTGTTGGTGCATTGCGAAGACAAGCCCTGAGCTACTCATTTCTTGTGATATACAATGACATAGTTTTAATAGTAGTTTCAGGAAAGGAACAAAATCTTACAGGTCTTACTTTGCAATATAAGCTAAATCTAACATTTACTCTTCTACAATAAAGAATTTGGAAGGTCTTTGTTCCCAATTCCTAAAAAGAACCTCTAAGCCCTTAGAATCTTCTGAGAGATAGGAGTATCTTTTCATTTGTGCTAGGCCCACTAGACTACCATGTGAGACTACCATGTGAGGGTTTATATCAGTGAGGTGAGTCTGATGGACCCTGGCTTGTGCTAATGATATGACTCAGGATGGGACCAGCTATGACAGACCAATCACTTGATTACAGAGTCAGAGTTATGAGCCATGTGACACTGGATGGACCTGCAGGGACATGAAGGGCCCAGGGATTCAGCCACATAGGTAATGATTCAATCAGTCTTGCCTACATAAGGAAGCTTCAATAGAAACCCAGGAAAGGACTCAATAAAAACCCAGCTCTGGGCTCTGCATGAGCTTCCTGGGTTGGCAATATCTTTTGGGTACTGTCACACACAGATGCCAGAGGGCACTCACTATCCATGACTACTCACCTGATAAGATCCAAGGGTTGCTTTTTGTATATGCTCCGTGGATGAGCCCACTCCCTGTACAGAAGGTATCGTTCATTAGGACAGCTGGGATCCTCTGATGGTTGGCCAAATTTGCACTGAGAAGCAGAGGGAAACTAATGAGCACCATAATCACATTTTCACAAATCTATTTACTAAATATGACCATAATACTTCAGAGTCACATTTGTGAAAATAGGACCCCCACTTGTTGGAAGTAATTGAAATACGACCTTTAGTGATTTTAAATAAGGCTCATTTCGTATCCCTTGAGGACCATTTGCAAATGTGGGTAGAGATGAATGCTTCCATGTTATAATCCTGGATACAATGTAGGCAATGAGGGGGAAGCCCAGGAATACTTAATGCTCCCCAAGTGGGGCAGCCATAACAATGAAAAATTGGACCACCCAACTACCAAGATCATGCCAACAGAGGTACACCTAGGAGCCCACCACTCTCCTGGACAATGGTGGAACCAGTGCCTTTGATAAGTAAGCAGCAGGACAACTCTAAACCCACTTTTCTCATTTTCCCCCAGTTCTGTAGGTATTCTATGAAAATATGTAGAAAATAAGCAACAATGACAATTGATAACATGTTACACATTCAGTTTACCAAAGAAAGAAAACCTCCTGCCTCTTCTTAAATTGACTTGGCCCTTCTCTTGTCTGACTCATTCTCCTTTTTCATGTACTAGAACCAGATCACCACCCTGCCACGCCTTGGCATGAGGCCATACTTCAACCAACCTTCCTCCCAAATACTATTCAGGTGCAACCCTTGGCCTGGGTGTGGGACTACTATATTTACAGGCTGTACTGGAAAAGACCTGGGAGAGGGCAAATGCCAGCTGAACACTATGGAACTCTGGCATCCAGTATTTGCAAGTGTCCCCAAAGTTTATGTTATGCCACTGTTGCTAATTTTGATGGGGCACAAAATTAGACTATTGGGCTAGACAGCTACAGCGCATGCCTTGGAAAGCTCAGCTTTGTCTCCTCTGCTTCTCTTATCCAAATGAATCAAGTAGCTGCTTCCTGTCCTAGTGCTTCTATATATACATTTCAAGACTGTCTTCACCCACCAATGGATGGAATATGCAGTAGTAATGATCAACTGCAAGTCTTTTCTTCAGAGTCAGATAAATCAATAATGCATGTGACAAAGTAACAATGCCATTTAATACAGTACTTCATTTATTTAATGACCAATTTTATTTAAACAGTTTTAGATAAAATGTCTTCACATTTATGCAGTCTGGGTGATCACATTTTAAAAATAAGATTCCATATAAGACGCTATCAGTTACTGATACGCTCTTGAATTTGAAGAGTTGCTGAGGTCTCCAAACACAGTCCTTGAAAAAATGTCAACAATATGGGGTTTACTACTGTGACAAGAACCTTGCCAGGTGCTTTTTTAAAAGTCCTGCACACTCCTGGACAAGTCTAAAAAGAGTACTGCAAGGGGAAAAAGTCTATTATAGTCAAATGATAAATGAAAATTTCCAACATGTATTTCTCTTACAAAGAATTCCTATCTTTCTGTTTAATAATAGCGTTTGCTAATAATTATCAAAATAGCTAACACTTAAATATATGCCAAGGACTAACATTTGACACTGATTAACCCTAATGGCAACTCTATGAGGTAAGTACTATTATTACCCTGACTTTATAGGCAGGGAAACTGAGAAACAGAACAGGTAGATGATTTTTATAAGGTCATCTTATAAAACAGCAGCGTAGAAGTTTATGCCCCTGAAATCCTAACATAGGAGCTGCTAATTGGCACTGCCACAGCAATTAACAGGAGAAAACTATTCCTTCATCCACTCCTTTCATCTCAGCATCTTTCTGCCTGAGATCCATTGGTGAAAAAATGGGTCAGGCTCCTTTCTGCCCTTAAGGAGCTTGCAACCTTGGAGTATATTATCATTATTTTACTAAGGAGAAGCATGAAGTCAGGAAGGTTAGTCCTTCCCTACCGCCACCACCACAGCACACATTAGGCCTCTTGGTTCCTTTCTGCCATTTGACTTACATCATGGAGAGGGAACGCTGCCTTATAGATTCCAGAATTTACAAGTCTGTTAATCCCAAATTTGCTCACATTGTTTACCACTTGATACTTGACCCGAGACAGGATGAAGTAAACCTAAAAAGATTCCAAAGGAGAGTGTGTGATTTATACAGTAGAACCAACCAATCTAATCATTCTTTATATTGTAACAGGAAATCTGTAGGCATTTTTAATTGTTTTTCAGCTTTTTTTGGGGGGGGGGTACCGGGATCAAACAAGTGCTTATGCCAGTGAGCTAAATCCCCAGCCCCTTTTCTCAGCTTTTAAAAACAAAATCTCTGGGTATGGTGCTGTAGCCCATAATCCCAGCACTTAGAAGGCTGGAGCAGGAGAATTCCCATGAGTTTGCAGTCAGCCTGTGCTATACAGTGAGTTCAAGGCCAGCCTGAACTACAGAGTCTCAAAACAAACAAACAAATAAATACACATATACCAAAAACCATACCAACCAAACCAAACCAAACCAAACCAAACCAAACCAAACCACTAATAATACAACAAGTTCCAAATCACCCTAAGACATAAACTAAATTTAGTTTAGACTTACAATGCGGCTCCTGGTGGCTGGATTGAAGAAGGCATCTTTATCAACAATGTAAAAATCATTCATTCGGTTCTTTTCAAATGGGGCGGTGAAAAACTCTTGCTCTGGCTTAATGATATTTTCATCCACACTGAGGACTTTAGTGAACCAGTTGAGATGGCTGAAGGCTGAGGACCGGGTTTTTAGATCATTCGGTTTCAGAGGCAGTTTGATGTGCATTATCTCAGCGTATGTACATAACACTTCCCAAGGTGCATGTACTTTTACAAATACAAGCTTATCATCCAAGACCTACATTGGAAGAAAAACATGCATATCAGAAAACCAAACCACCTATTTTCACAATTTTGAGATATACAGATTCTTATGAGCTAGTTTGTTTGTTTGTTTGTTTAAGAAAGAAATGTACATTTACAGAGAACATCAAAAAGTGGAGCTATAATAAAGATTGACCTGCAGCACTCTGGGATCCTTAGGCAAGGGGATTACAGGTCCAAGCCCAGGCTGGTAACTTAGCAAAACCCTATCTTCAAGTAAAAAATAAACGGGTGGGAATGTAGCTTAGTGCAAAGGTCCTGGGTCCAATCCTCAGTACTGAACAAAATACGCCTGTGATTATCATTTGATAGGCAACTTCTTAGTTTGACTTAATCAAGAAAATAATTAAAATTATTACTATAGTTCTTTCATAAAACTAGTATTTAAAATTAGAAAACTGAACTTGTTAATTTGTGTCTCACTCCACTGAAATTAGTAGCTGGTGATTTACCTCAGCGGCATAAGTGCCTGCTTTGCAAGCATGCGATCCTGAGTTCAATCCTTTGTTCAACAACAAAAAAAGAAATTAGTGACTTAAAAAAGCTAGAACATTACAATGCTACATTAATATAAAAAAGTCTTTAATTTTCTAAATCTGGAAATGTACTACTTAACTTGTATGTTTGTTATGTTATGTGACCATTAAAATGCCAGTGACCTATATTTATTGTTTATTTATTATATATTAAAATGAAAAAGCAAATCATAAATTGTGAAATAATAACTCCTTTTCTGAAAGGTAAAAAATATATATTTACCTGAAGAAAGAAAAGTTCAGAAAGATTACAAGGTAATTTCTGGATAGTTAAGATTCATACGAGTTTTATTTTTCCTATTCTTCTAATTTTTATTATTTTATATTTGAGTAGTTAGCAAAACCTTTAACAGGTTTTTAAAGGAAGAAAATAACCATTCATATATGCATTTATTATTAAATTCTTGGGCTACTGGAAAAACAATGACACATTCTACAGAATGCAGACTTTGAGCGACTCCCCTCCCAGGCTGTGACTACAGCATGGCCACGCTGGTTTTCCAGTGTCGCCCACAAACTCCAAGCAGCCTTACAATCTCCAAGAACAAGTTCCCCAAGGTTATAAGCAACTAACACTTACTGATCTTGTTGCTTCTAGCTCCAGCCCGTTGCTGATGAGGTTAGATTCATATGCTTGTCTTTTTCTCTGTCAAAAGAAATTGGAATATACATTAGACTTTTACTTTTCTCAAAGGCAGAAAAAAAGTCTTTTTCTATTTTAGTACCAGGAATTGAACTCAGGACCTTGTGTTTGCCAGGCAGGCGCTTTTGCCGCTGAGTTATATCCCCAGTCCCCAGTCTTTTTTTTTTTTTTTAAGGGAAAAAACAACAAAAACAAACTAAGTTGCATTTGATGAAGAGATACATTTGCTTAAAATGGCATAGGAGCAGAGACTCTTGGTGATGGTGACCAGTGGGTGCTGTAGGGTGTGCAGCTGGATGCCCCTAGTGGTCTGGCTCTTGGTTGCCCTGACATAAAAACCTCTTGTTTGGGGCACAATTCAAAGAACTTTTCTGACTCCTAGGAGTACACAATGGAAAAAAATATAACTTTTTGACAGGGTCTCGATATGCAGTCCAGGCTGGCCTTCAACTTATGTCCAATCCTCTTGCTTCAGTCTCCTAAGTGCCATGATACAGGCATGTGTCACCAGATCACACTATAAATGAAAGTCTTTGAGTCTCAATCACTGATATCATTTTCCAGATTTAAAAATTCCAGATTTTAAAGTTTTTATTTCCATATTAGACATTAGACAGTTACTAGATATATAATATTTCTTTCCTGCAAATCTTAACTAAATAAAACAACACAGACAATTTTGGCAAAATGCAAAGGCTCTAAACTGAAATGTTCATAAAATTATAAACACCCAAATCCACAAAAATAGGGAGAACTGATAACAAATCTGTCAATATTATATGAGCAATTCAAAAGACATAGAGTATGCTGTATCTAAATTCTATACAGCCAGGCTTTCGCTAAGATGGAAGGAAAGCACATACAGGTGAAGATTTGATTTACCTTTACAAGAACACTTGGGATGATAAAGCAGCCATCCTGATTATGAAAAGAAACAAACTGTGAAAGTTGACTGCTTAAGGTTCAAGTTCCAGTTCCCCTGCTTACCAGCTTCACGACTCAGGACAAAAACAACCTAAAGTCTCTCTGCCCCATTTTTTGTATCTGTTGAACACAGAAGACCTAACTGGTTTCCTTTGTAGATTCTCACGCAGATAAGATTCAAAGTACATAAAGCTCATTGTTGGGGACCACAAATATAGAGACTAGAGGATGTCTAAGGAGCCTATCTTCACCCCCTGCTGAGATGTTGAGGCTGTGGCGTTCACAGGGCAGGAAGAGACCAGCTGAGGACAACACGGGGAGGGCACTAGGACCCAGGCATGGGGCAGGACCTTAACTTGTTTCTTTTACTATGTTAAACTTGCCCCTGCCACCACTACTTCACCACTGTTCCAGGAAAAGCACTGAACCCTCTCCCAGCACCTTCCCCTAGACAAAATTAAAGTGGGCCATCCTGAGCCACTGACCTTCCAGTTCCCCCATCTGTGCATTACTAATTTTGTTTCTGTGTTTTCTTCATCCTTCTCCATACCCCTTGTATAGACAGGTAGGGATCTTGGCCAGATCCCCACAGCCCATGAACTAGAATTTCCATTTCCAGTAATGACAGGAGATATACTGGGATCACCCCTTTCACTGGGGGCAACTAGAAAACCTGGTGTGTGTGTGTGTGCGCGTGTGTGTGTGTGTGCATGTGTGCGCGTGCACATTTACTTCAGCAGTCACAAAATAGGGACTGCTGGATCAAGATCAGAGTAGTCCAGGGAACCCAGATGCTGGCCTGCCATAAGCAGAGAGCTCCATTCAGGAGGAGCCTGCTGGGAAGGGCAGAGGATGGCTGAGCGGCTGCGCTGCACAGTGTCAAGAACACGGACTGCACCTGACCAGCGCGATGGCGGTGATGACGCTTGCAAAAAGACAAATATCAAAAGGTGAAAGAATAAATCTGGTATTTGGCTCAATCTGATTCAAACAGAATCCCCAAAATATTATCCTTTATTTGTATTTAATAAATGGTTATATAATAATACTTATAATGTGTCAGATGCTGTTCTAAGAACTTTCCAAATATAAGACACTGCATTGCTTGCTACCCCGGTTTGCACTAGAGTGACTTGCCCATGCGCCCCTACTTCCCCACGGCCACCATCTCTCTAACACAGCCCCCGCCAGCCATGGCCTGCCATAATCCCAATCAAAACTTGGGGATTTGACTCAGAATCAGTCTACTCTTACCTATGCAGCATTTCACCACTCTAGGTCCTAATTCTCATGTTTTGATTCTTGATAGCCCAGCCCTTTTCCTTAGTACTTCTTTATGATTACATCAAAGCACTTTGATCCTGCAAAGAGCGGTCAATACAGTGCCTGACACGAACTACATGCCTAACACATCTGCTGGGAGACTACACTCAAGAGTTCTCCCTTACTTATAGTTTTCCTTGCCACCATTTTAATTATCTATTGTCAATTGAGGTCCAAAGACACTAAATGGAAAAGCCAGCAAAATAAACTTATTTAAGATGAGTTTTAAATATTGTGCTATCTGAATAGTGTGATAGAATCTCATACTGCTCTCTCTCTCCCAAGATGTGAATCCTTTCCACACTGTATACACTACCTGCTGGTTTATCACTTAGTGGTCACCACAGTACTTGTGTTCCAGTAACCCTTAATTTACTTAATGATCCCAAAGTGTAAGAGTATATTGTAAACCCAAATAATGAGTTTAGTCATCCAAGTATTGTAGTTCTCTTTCTAGTTTTCCTCACAATCCAAAAAGTTGTATTTGTAATCCCATTGGGATGTCAATGGAATCCCAGCAAGTTAATTCCAATCTACCATCACCAATGCAACCCACAGTGAGAGTAAAAACACCAAAACATATTCCAAGTTAAGGGAAGCCAAGGGGTCCTAAATCCAATCCTTGTGAAGACATGTAGACAAAGGCCTTAATCCTAGGCCTCTCCCAACATTTATTATCTTGTGAAGAAGGGGGTTGGCTCAGGGATGAGTGATAGGATGGCGGGAATTATGGTAACTTGAGCTGGCTGGCCAGGTACAAGATTGGCATCTCTGTAAATTGTAGAGATAAAGATATACAGGGGAATCAATTTACATAATCCAATTAAAGTAGCAGGGGAATTGTTTTGGGGGGGCTACCACTTTGGTTCTGATATGTAAACTCCTGAGCCCTGGGAAGTCATAGCCTCTTATCTAGAGGCTCCTACCCAGCTGAAGTTCCCAGAGCTACTTGCTCTGACATCTCCTGTGCTCAATCCTGTATATATCTGTATTATACCAAGAACACTATGCCAGGAAACAAGACTGTCTGTTGGCTAAAGAGATTGCTTATTAGCACTTGGCTAGCCTTATTTGCAATGCTTACAGCCAACTGAAAAGAGAAGGAAATAACATAGCTAGCTTTTTACATATCAGTATAAGGAAATGAGTCTCCAAATAATCAGTCACAGTAATTGTTTTGGATTCAAAGGTAGTCACTGGAGTTGTCTCCCACAAGAGTAGTCATGTTGGCAGGTCAGATACCTCACAGAGAAACCACCAAGTGCTGCATTTAAGTGAAAAGATAAAATTCTGTTTTAGAAGGAAAGGAGGAAAAAACACATGCTGAGGTTAACATCAAGAGCAAAGAATCATCTGTGAAACTGTAAAGGAAAAAGAAATAAATGCATGCTAGTTTTACTGTTACACCTCAAACTGCTAAAGTATTAGCCATAGTTTGTGACACTCTTAGTTGAAAGGTAAAAAGCACTAAATTTGTGTGTATGTATAAGAAAAGGAGAGTACAGAATATACATAGTTTGTTACTCTAGTTTCACCGGATCCACAGATAAGGAGAGGGCTACTCTATTCAACAAGCATTTATTAATGCATTCTACAAATATTTCCTAAGATTCCACTATTTTCCAGGCAACTTGTAAAGCAGTAAAGACTCAAAGAAGAATTTAAGCCTTTAATGCCTAGTTGTTGATTTTTGAAATGCCCATAACAATGGAACATAACAAAATATGTTCTCTTCAAATTGCTATTCCTTGAATCTTTCTAGGTAATGTATATGAATTACATGTGAAACTTCAAAAACTTTCAATCTTCAGCATAAATGGGTTAAGGAACCAGAGAGAAACTTACTGTCTACTGTCCTAAAACTGCTTCCTTCCAATAGCGCAGGGCTGAAACACTTACTCCTATGTTTCATGGCACTGTAATAGTACCTATCACTCTTTGTGGCCAGATTCCACATTTCACCAAAGCCCATGTCCATTGTACTAGATAAAATTGCACACTCTCCTGTTTCTGGTGTTTTCTGCAGTTCATCAGCTAATAGCAAATGGCTAAACCCTGCCAATAAGTCCACTCACTCTGGACTCTGAAATGTAAGCCAGCAACGCCAACAAGCAAATTCAAGAAGAATCCATGCCGGACAAGTGAGAAAGAGTAAAAGCCAAAGACAGTGGAGGCAGAGGTCTCAGCAGGTGCTGTAAGTGACCACTGCTGGTCAGAGATGCCAATAGCAGCCCTGCCATCAATGAAGCAGCACTGCTTTTACAGCTGGACTATCCCTGTGGCAGGATATGGGAATCCTCTTCCGCCTGGTCGGCTGGTTGTCTCCACATCTATGTGTCTAACACTTTAGGGGAATTTGTGTGCTCCCTAACAACCTGGTAACACTTTATTGCTTAACTTACAGCTCATTTTTTGTTACTTACAAGTAAGAATTCCAACAGAACAGCCACAAACTTAGAGAAAACCTATTAGCCTGAAACCTACAGACAGAGCAAGTGTTCCGAGCAGGCTGGACACTGTGATATCCTTTCCTTCAAGGGAGATGACTGGCAAGTCACAGCTTAACCTGTGCCAGTGTCTGTGGTAGCCTCTAGATTTAAGTTATCCAGGAATTTCTCAGATTGCAAAGGTTCTAGCCCAAGGATTTCAGTTCTCATAGACAAATGTCCTAATTAGAACAGCTGGAGGATTGATCAGAAGAGAGGCTTCTCCAATGACTTAACAGGTACCTTAACATTTACATGTTGATACAAAACAAATCAGCTATGCCAACTGGTCTTGTTACAAATTTATGGTTCTCAGACGCTGAGGTGCAGTGTGTACACAGCTGCCTCCCTACATGCACCAAATCCACACCTCCAAGGTGCTCCCCGTGCTCAACATCTAAGTTGCAGACTGCCATGCTCCAGAGGGGACCTAGCTTTCTTTACTCATGGTGACTCCTGCAGGTTTCTTTCTCTCAATATCTGGATAACACTTCTCTTTATGGAGTCTAAAGTCATTCTTTTACATTTCCTCTTAAGCATACTTGGGTAATACCTCTTTTTTTCTCTTCATTGCTTTTATTGCTCAAGCAACAAACATTTCCAATGCTTTGGATTCCTAAGAATATTAAATATTTACATGGCCCTGCCTGCTCTTCAATTACCACCAGCCTCTAGAGATGTTGGGCTTTAATTTCAGTATCATTACCACTTAGAATAAGTCTACAGAAGAGTAAGCAATAAGTGATGAATGAAGAGACTGACTAAATGGCGGGTTGATAGCAAAAATGAATGAAGGTATACAAAGTATAGAACAAGCTTCCACCCCATTTTTCTACAAACATTTACTTGTGGATTTTATAGGATCTAATGGAAAATGTGATATATAATTTAATCCTGGAGTATACTAGAATCCAATAATGCAGGGATATCTAGAGCACAAAGAGACTGCCAGACACTTCAGGATTTGAATGAGATGGCAAAGGGGTAAGGTTCAGACAGCTGGGCAACTCGGCCATTAAACATATGAAATACAAACAAGTGTTGGGCCAGGGATTTAGCTCAGTGGTATAGTGTCTGTCTGGCAAGTGCAGGGTTGTAAGTTTGATCCCTGGCATACACATACAAAATCAACAACAACAACAAAAACCAAGTTTCATCTCAGGGTCATTTCAGTTGCATTAACCATAAATGTAACACATTGAATACTTCAAGTTAGACCTGGTTCCTTCTCTATGGGGGCTACAATTGAATTGAGGCTACAATTCTTCATCATCTTCATGGGACTTTCTCCTCTCAAGTTTTGCTCTACTAAATAGCCTCCCAGCTCTTGCCATTTGGGAATCTATCTTTCTTACTGTTGGATGTAACTGGTTTGATTGAAGGGGTTAAAATTCAAATCCTAGTTCTGTCATTCACTGGCTTTAATGCTGAGCAAATAAATTCTTTAACTGGCATTGCTTTAAGGATTAAATGTGACCACAGGTACACAGTACACAGCATGATGCTATATGTTAGCCATTATCTTTCTGTCTTCTAACATGATCAACTTCCCTTGCTCCCTAAAAAATACAATAAAAACACTTTACCCTACCAGTCTTAGAGGCTCATCCCACCTTTGTAATACCAAACATCTGACAAATCAGGCAATCCCCACCTACTCTGCCTCTCCAACTTGTGCCCTCAATAACCCATAACCCCTTCAGTGGGATACCCTGACCCCATTTTATAGGAACTCTGGAAAATGGGTCATAACTCTTGACTCAGTCCTCCCCCTTCTGGTCTGTTCTGCACTGTGTGCCTATCCTAGTCCTTGGACAACTACTCCCAAAGCTGATGAACATATACATCTTCTTCATCCTCTGTATCTCTTCTCTCCTGCCTCATCTCCAGGTATTGTAAGGAAGGTTACTGATGAGCATGTACAACACGTGTGACTACGATACATGCAAAGAGCATGAGAACAACTTCCTTCAATCCATTTTAAAGTGCTGCTAATATGCTCTTCGTAGTATGTACCATAATCGATTTAACCAACCCAAACTACTGGATATTTTTAGTTTGTGTCTTTCACTATTATCAAAATCCTTGTAGAACAATCTTTGTGCATTCTTTATTACTTTCTCAGGACACAGCACTAGAAGCAGAATTGTTCAATCAAAGGATTTATTCAATTTTAAGTACTTTAATATGTATAGATGTACTACCCTCCAGAAAGGTGGTACTAATTTATCTTATTTTAGTTCTTATTTAGTTTATTACATAGAACTCCTAAAATATTTACCTGACTTCTCTAGATATAATTGGTAGACCTTGGACTTACTTTATAATGCCCTCTATTTTATCACCAACTATAAATACTTAAACAGATGAATCAAGGATAGTACATTTATGTTTGCTTAAGCATGTTAATATATCACCTTGGTGTTACTTTAATAAAACAGTTCCTGTTATTTTCCTTTGCCGCAGCAATTCACAAAGAGCCAGTGGAATGTTTTAAAAATTGATCAACTCAGTTTTCTTGGCATGTCAGGTAGCTAAAGTAAATTAGCATATGTGCTATATTTGTCAAACAGGCGCACAGCAGGAAAAGACTGCTTACTTTAGAAAAAATTGCTTAAGTCTCTTTAATATGAAATCATCATCCTCACTTCTCCGTAGAAGTTACACTTGCTTAAGTAACTTGACATTTGAAAAATTAGTGTAGAGCTGCTTTCCATATTAAAGATGAAAGACAATTAATATTACATATTGGCTGACATAGGCATTGCTCAATAAATATTTATTGGATAAATGAACATGTGAAGTTACACAGTTTTTAGCTAAAAATTATCTGTGTGCCTTGCTTGCAAACTTTATATGTAAGACCTAAACCTATACTACGGTCTACGATTTGTGTTTGGCAGTAGAAAATGATGAAACTAGACTTACTGGTTCTTTAAAAAAAAAAAAAAAGTCTAGTTGTAAATTAAATTGTGCTGTAAATTTGTATATTCCTACAGGAGCAGAGTCATCTGCATTGCAATTAGATCTCTTACTTGCTAGAGTTCTAGTAAAGCCAAATGCTGGTAATCACTGAGGACTGAGGCACACCACAAAAAGATGCACACAATTGTATTGCTACTGGTGGAGAAAGGTAATGAGGACTCAGAGAAAAGAACAAGAGCATCTAGCCACCCTCCAGGCACTGGAGTTTTATTTATACCACTTTTCAGAGATTAATAAAGCTGTCAGAGAAATAAAGAAAGCAATCAAAATCACAAAGGACAGACAGGATAATGAAGGAAGCTTTCTTTCACCAAGGACCTTAGATTACATACTACCTACCCTATCTGGCTTAATAAAGTCATTGTTGTTAAAAAAGAAAAAAAAAGAAAAAAACTTACCTGTGAATTATACAGAAATAATAGTGATTGTAAACACCAGTATCTACTGCTTGAGTACTTTCAAGGATCAGCATAAAATGCAAGGAAATATTTAGCTGAAGTTCGCCTCCAAAATTATTTTTTAAATTAGTATTTTTGGAATATTTACAAGGAAACAAATACAGTGGATAACTTAAATTTTCAGAGAAGGGAAAAATATCATCTGTAATCCACTGCTAAGACAACTACTAAAACATTTTAGTCATGTGTTTTCCAAACTGAGTTGCTTCTAAGAGCAACATAGAGAGCTTGCCTATAATGTAGATTCTTGGGTGCCTCTCTTAGAGAAACCAATTCAGTGCTGCTGTTTCTCTGTCTTGAAATGGGGTATCACTATGTAATTCAAACTGGCCCTGAACATGTAGCCCAGACTGGCCTGGAATTCACAGCAATCCTCCTGGTTCAGCCTCCCAAGTGATGGCATTACAAAGTGTATGCCACCATTCCCAGTTGGATGCTCTATTTTTAATAAGCAGCCTAGATGAATTATTATGAGACATACTTACTCATCCTTTTCTAGGACACACCCTTCTCTGTACACGTGAATTGCATGCAGGTACATGCGTGCTAGCAGCTATTCTCTTGTGATTATTTATCTGCTTTAAGTCCCTTCCATGGTTGGTTTTTGCCAGCCCTGTACCCTTATACAGATGACCTTTAAAAAGGTGAGACACTAGTGGCTGTCAGTACCAGAATATAATGGCCTCTTCATTCAAACGTAAAGCCAGACTTCAGTAGAGATAATCAATAAAAGTGTTTTGTTTTCCACATCTTTGTGAATGTGTTGTTACGGTCTTTGATGAGAGGGAACTGAATAGTCAGATTTATTTTCCAAGATTTCATTGTCCTGTTTTTAAGGCTTGAGCCAAAGGTATTTCTCTTATTGGTAAAAAGTAGCAAGATGTGGATTCACTGCTTCTATGCTGAGACCTCAAAAATAAAACCAAACATGCTTATACCAGCAACACATTTTGTAGCTGTAATTTGAAACTGCTGATCCTAATTAATTTATTTCTTTTAACCTCCAATCTCAGTATATGCCATGTGGGTGGAAAGCAAGGAAAAAGATAAAAATATAAAGAAGAGCTTTTTGCATTAGTCTAAACTATTAAAGGGTTGAAACTAGCCTGATTTCCTCCTTAGGGCAAAAGACAGAATACCTATCAAGCAGCCCAGAAAGTTGAACTATCTGATACTGGCTGCTATAATAACCTGTTAACCATCCTACCATGAGCTTCAAGTTTCCAATTCGTGGACTATTTGTAGCAAGTGTGTCAATCTCAGGAAACTTTTTTACACTGTTCTATATAGTACTCTCACTTTCTTTGCCATTCCGTTTAGTTTCTGTTATTTTTAATTTGGAAGAGGTAAGCCTGTTTTCAGTCTATTCACTCACTTCTGCTCTTTTAGGCTGGGAGTCCTCCAGAAGATCCCCTTTATTTCTTTTAAATAGTTTTGTTTTTATTATGTGGAGACTTAGGACCATGTCACTTATAATATCTTCTCATTTTCTTTTGCAACTAGGAATCTGACAGGCAAGTTTACAGCTGAACTCTGAGTAAGACCTTATGGCTTATAATAAATAATTTTATTACCCACACAGGCTTCATTTTATTTTTCTTGCCTCTACATGCTGATTTACTCATCCAATTGCTATTACATTGTAAGTGACCTCAAAATCTTTTTCATTTTCCTCCTAACATTTCTTTTTGTTTTAAAAAAAACTTCCAAATATTTTTCAGTTACAAGTTTTTTAAAAATACATATATATTGTGGAAGACTCAATTGAGCTAATTTACATATGCATTACCTCACTTACTTTTTTGTGTTGAGAACAATGAAAATCTACACCTAGCAATTTTCAGCATAGTACATTAATGATAGTCACCATACTGTACAATAGATCTCTTAAACTAACTTATTCTTCCTAACTGAAATTTTGTTTAATTTGACCAACACCTCCCAACCCCTCTCTTTGCCTCAAGCCCCTGGTAACTACCACCATTTCTACATCCATGGGTTTAACTTTTCTTATACTCCACATAAAAATACTGAATATTTTTCATTAACTTGTAAGTAAACTAACATAGTAGTACCACCAATATGTTAAAGACTACAAGAAACAATTTTTGAGTTATCTATACTATTATTGTTATCTATATATTATTATCTATACCATTTTTGAGTTACGTATACTATTAGTTACTGTCTTATTGGCCACAAATAAACAATGTCAGCCCTTAGTGCCCATAAATTCTAAGTCTACAACTTCACCCAAATGAAGGTAGGAAATATTTTTTAAAAATTTATATCTCTAAGAAACATGCACAGGCTTTTTCTCTGGTCACTAGTCCTCCAACAATATGGTATAGCAACCATTTATACAGCATTTACATTGTTACTGGGCATTACAAGTAATCTAGCGATGATTTAAAGTACATGAGAGGATATGCAGAGGTTACATAGAAATACTATGCCATTTTGTAGAAGGGACTGGAGAATTCTCAGATTTTGATCCCCACAAGGATCCTAGAATCAACAGCCTGTACATAAGGGATATATGTATTAATGTACATAAGACTTAATTAAGAGTCAAGCCATAAATTACCTCAGTAGATTAAAAAAATACATCTGAAAGAGCATAAAATCCAGTTGTTATAAAAATGTATCAAGAACTAAAAGAGAATCACTTCAACTTTTTAAGAGAAATCTACCAAGAATTTACAGCAAATGTGGTATTTAGTGGTTAAATTTTGTGAACATTCCCATTAAAATCATGAACAATACAATAAATGGTCACTACTCTGTGTTGCTGGTTTCACTCAAGAAATATTAATCATTGCAATATAAAATGGCAAGAGTAAAACTTCTTTGTAAACAATTTGACCTTCCTTTGAAAACACTTAAAAGAAGCACTGAAAACTCTCAGACCCAAAAAGAATTTATCAAGGTCCCCAGATGGAACTTACAGGGACAAAAAAAAAGTCCAGCAAACTTCTTTGATATGTAACAGTAAGCCACAAACTGCAATTGAAAATGCTTCTGACAACAGCAAAAAAATTTAAAATTGAGAATGGTTAATAAAAATGAACATGCTCTTCATGATTGTTGTAAAATTTTACTAACAGATACACAATCTCATCATATGGAGTGACACATAAGTGTCTATCATGCTAAATCTTTATTTATTTATTTATTTATTTATTTATTTATTTATTTATTTTAAAGATAGTAAAATACAACAAGACAAGACAGAACAAAGTCAGTCAAGACAAGGCAGCGAAATTGGTACAGAACTTCAGAGCAGGATACCGTGATAACAATAATTGGTATCAGTATATCTTGTCTTCACAATAGTTGTCCATTCAATCAGGTACAGCAAAATCAAACCAAAAACAGAAAACTATAAAACCAATCAAAACAATATTGAATAGAGCAAAAACAATCAGAACAAAGCAAAACAGTGAAAAAAATATTGATCTCCAAAGACAAGATAGAAGGAAATCCCCCATATTTGCTATATTGCATACATCCTCCCAAGAGATGCTCAGACTTCTGGCCCCAGGTCAGCATAATCAACCCAACACTACAAGAACTTAGTTGCTTTATGTACCTTAGTTGCTGTCAACTCCGGCTGACCTTGAAACCATCCAGTTGCTAAGGGGAGTGGGCAGTATTTGATTCTCAGCCCACGTGCCAGTAGGCTCACAGAAGACACTACTTTATTCTCTCCCTGGCACGCCCAAGTTCTGTCACACCACTTAACAGGAAGGATGGCATGTTGCTTTCTTGATCCCCCCTCCCCGCCAAGTTCTGGCATGGCTGGTTCTCGGGAGACTTGTTCTCTCCCTGGAGTGTCCATGGCTTGCTCACTCCCCCTGCTAAAACTTTTTGATGAACTTTTAACATTTCCAAAGCTTCTAAGCAAACAATTCTGATCTCAGGCTGACTTAACTGAAACAATGCACAACAATTTTAGAAGCTCACAAGATCAAAAACCAGTTAGTTGTCTCATAGCATTTACAAGTTTGGATAAAACCGTATTATAATTATATAAATAAGCTTGATCAGTCACTTTTCAAAAATCCATTATTCAGTAATCTCTGAGCCAGATCCTCTGTCACATACTAAAAAATTCTAAAGGCCAAGCTAGGCACTGTGGTGCACCCCTGTAATCCTGGTTACTTGGGAGGCTGAGGCAGGAGGATCACAAGTTCAAGGCTAGTCTGGGCAATTTAATAAGACACTATTACATAATTAGAAAATATAAAAAATGGTTGTGGATGTAATGGTAAAACATTTACCTAACAACCATGAAACTCTGGGTTCAACACTTAATACCTTAAAAAAAATCCCTTAAGGTCAGATATCAAATATAAATGTATACTTCCATATGTAAACTTTTTTTCAACTTCAAGGATATAAAATTTCCATCACCTTTTAGGAATGACTGAAAAAATAAAACATATATTCAAGTGGTTAGGATTGCTTATAAGGTTTTCCTACTCTTCAGATTCACCTTTTACCATCAACTGAATTATGTGATCATTTCTGTCTGAAGGGAGGCAAGCGTGAGACAAAACAAAATTCAAAGTAGGTCAATTCTGCCACCTGTTAGCAGTTCTAGTGACAGAAAGTAGGAAGAAAGACGCAACTACTAACAAAAAAATGAGCAGGAAGAGTTGGAGAAATACATGGGAATGTTCTATTTAAACCATCTTTGCTCTTTACTATATAGATCAAACATATTTAGCTACATTGATGATATTCTGGACCAGACACTGCTTGGCTACCTATGAAGAGCCATTCTTTTCTTTAATACAAAGAAAGAGAAGCCTAAATGTTTTTCAAGGACCGGTGACCAGGTGATTCAAGAGATAAATTAGACCACTGTTGATTAGTTTATGCCAGTGAAGGTAACACGTTCCTTCATCCTCCCAGTACAATCCCCTTGATGCATAAGGGACTGATTCCAGAATGACAGTGGATACCAGCACTATGGATGCACGCATCCCTGCTATTAAATAATGCACCTACATATTCTTTTATACATGTAAAAGCATTTCAAGATTACCAATAACATCTAATACAATAAAAAAAATGCTACATAAATGGTTATGCTATACTAATCATGGAATAATGACAAAAATGTTTCTACATCTGCTCAGTACAGATGCAAATTTTTTCCTCTGAATATTTTCTAACTGTAGTGGGATGATTCTGGATGTGGAGCCAATGGCCATGGAGAGCCAACTGTGGTTGATTTAGGAATAGGCTGGCAGAGACAATGAAATGCGAAGGGAAGTCCACTGAGGGCTCCTCTAGGGGATCTTTCTTGTCTCTCATAAAAGAAAGGGCCATGAGAAAGGACAGTCCCTCTTTCTGCCCTGGCTAGTTGGAGTTGCAGCAGCCACTTTATAACCAACTAAGCCAGTTTGAATAGAACCAACACATTAAGAATGGCAGAGCAGAAGGATGGAGTAGCCTCATTAAGCTAATAAATTATCTAACCCATAGATGTCTCCATCTTCAGACTTCTTTTTTTGGTACCAGGAATTGAACTCAGGACCTAGCACTTGCCAGGCAGGTGCTGTGCAACTGAGGTATATCACTGGTCCTGACTACTTCTTAAGTCAGAAAAAAACAACCCCTCCATCTCCTTTTAGCATTTAAGTCATTTTGAGCTGCATTTCTCTGTGATCTGAAATTAGAAAAAAAAAAATCCAAACTGATTCAGTGCCAAGAATAATCATCCCTGTGTAAAAGCTAAATGTAAACAGATTATGCTTTTAAAGGGAGGCAAAAAGTTTCTGAAGTGATCTCATTAATAGAAGGGACCTAAGTTACATGCTATTTCAATATTTGGCTAGAACAGCATTTTCTCTTTTGCTCTGGAGAAAACACAGCATTTAAGGCTGTTTCTGGTGTGTGTGGCCCTATTACTTCTTTTTCCAGCTCTAAAACGTATTGTACAACACACTTTTGATGTATCCTGGCAAAGTCAACCCTGATGCTGCTTTTGGAAATGAGTGTGATTTACACATACATCTTTTTTTGTTTCAAAAAAAAACAGGCTTTTAAAAATTGTCTCTCCTGGGTATTGTTCTAAATCCTTAGCAACTCCTGATAAGGCATACGATAGAACTTTAAAATTTTTTTCCAATTAATAAAAATATGATTCCAAAGCAGAACTTTCAATTCTGGTAAAGCATAAATTAAGTTCTATGTACAAATACAAATTCACAGACACTTCAAAGTATGGCTTATAAAAACCAGTGTCGAGTATCAATCCATGAGTTCAAAGATTGCCAAAATTAAGGGTGATTTTTTTTCCCTCCTGGTTTATGACAGTTAACATGAGAACGGTTTCTGCCTGAAGCAAATGCAGAATTTATTAATAATGTAAGTAGCTCTAAGGCCCCTTCACCATGGCAGTAAATCTCTTGCCTAAAACCAGAACTGTTTCCTTTATACTTTAAATGGATTAGGTCTGCGTACTTAGTTTATATACTGTCAACAACTGTACTGGTAAATGGATGCTTAACCAGTATTAGATAGTGGTGACTACAATGAAACAACATATCTTACTGTCCATGGAAAATGATAAAGTACTCTAAGCAATTTTACTCCAGTGGTAAAACTATATAAAGGAGAGTTGTGCCTTTTTATATCAGAGTATTATTTTAAGCAAAACCAAATCAAAGGGGAAGGTACATAAATTAGTACTATTTATATGTGCTAAAAATTTATATAACATCTATATACACTATTATATTTCACCTGGACCATAATCCTTGACCAGGTATTAGGACATCATTTTCCAAACTCTAAGATGCCATGAATTATATGATAAATCAGTATTTAGAAATTTGGCCAATGAAAATATGATATACCATTTGAAGATGCAATCTGATATCAGAGATGTCAAAATGTAAAATAAGAATATTTCTAAGAAAATTTACATAAGTACATAACTAGTTACCAGCTGTCTTGACAGAGACTATACTTTCTACCTTCCTGACTTCTGAGTAATTAAATGGTTGCAGCTACCTCCAGACCAAAGTGGTGAAGAATCAGGAGTTCTTTATGCATTCTCTCTCTTGTCTTATCTATCAGAGTTGAGGTGATGTTGCCACAACACTGGAAGTACCTTTTAAGTAGGGCAGAGCCTCCACATCAGACTGGTACCAGACTCAAGGAACAGGGCCCCAAACCACGTTTTAGGTAGGGACATCTCCTTTATGTTTGATGTCACCAATAAATACACTTTCATTATTAAGCTTATGTCACCTGGTAATTTACCTGTGAATAACTCAAATTGCTCCAACTTGTAAAGTGGCAGATTAGAATTTGTCTGATTCCAAAACCTGGACCCATTCTGTTGCACTACACAAATATAATACTCTACACTTATCTACAAAAATATAATACTGTACACTTATCCCCTTCTGAATTTGAAAACATAAATGAAACAGTATTGATCATTATACTTTTAAAAAGGTTTCATCACTTGGTTTAAAAAATAGGAAGAAGCTGAGGCAGGAGGATCGTTGAGAGTTCGAGACCAGCCTGGGCTACAAAGTGAGCTCAAGGCCAGTCTGAACTGCATAGCAAGACCCTGACTCAAAAAAAAAAAAAAAAAGGAAGAAATCAGTAGATTTAAGATTAGTGCCTGTTAAGGGAAAAGGTACAGGGAAGAACAATTAAGGTTGTATGTATGTGTCACAGCATATATGTGAGAGAAAAAACAGAATGAGGGAAGGCTTTCCAAAGCGGACAAAAGTGACACATACATGTATGCTCCTTCTGTTTTGACCGACTGTAATGCCGTCTGGGTTCAGGAAGAGAAATTCCATTTAGTTGTTAGACTCCTAGCCCTACTGTTCTAAGATCTCAAGACAAAGATGGTGCTCATTCTTAAATTAACTTGAGGCAAAGGACAAAGAAAAGTGAACAGCTTGACTAGCCATGGAGGAAAGGGGGAGGAGAGGTGACAGAAAAATGAGAGGTCAAGAACATAGGTTCTGGATCAAAGATGAGAGTTTGACCCATGGCTCCACACTTGCCAGATTCGTGGCCATAATTTTGAGTAATCATTTAACATCTTTATGGGTCAACTCTGCCATTTATAAACAGAAGGCTGTGGTAACAGAAAGTTTCATGGTGTGATGAGAAATGAATGAGAAAATATACAAAATGCACCTATAACACATGCAAAATGTACTTTGAACACCTGGGTGAGCACATGCTGAGTGTTGGTTGCTATTACATTTGATGTCATTAATTATAGTTTCTTTTTCCACCTATTACAAATAGGCAGTTGTGCCTTAATCTCTTCTGCCACACAGAAACCCACTGAGGCTAAGAGCCTTAGGAAGTTTCTGTTTCAGTTTTTTTTATTGCTGCTCACATGCCTTGAGGGAACATGAACAGAGAAAATAAAAGCATGTCTGTTATATATTTCAATACTGGTTTCACTATATAGCTTACATAAAAACAGTCCCCCCCCCATTTTACTATATTGTAAGGAATAAAAAGAAAATTAAAAAGAAGAAAGAAAAGGTCCTTACCCGTTGTTTTTCATTTGTACCCTTTTTATTGGTCTCTTTTCTACTTTCATCTTCATACACTAGAACAAAGTCTATCCTTCGTTGGCCGTCATTAAAAAAGAGGGAGTCAGCTTTTCCATTAAATTCCTCCTGTGTGGCACAGAAAAACAGATTATAATAAATTTCTTTTGAAAAGTGCTGATTATAAGTGTTTACCTTGTAGCTTTAATATTTTCATTGATGTGCTCATTGAAAAAGACAAATCCATCCACTACTAGTTACTTGACCAAGCAAGCGGTCCTGGCTGCCAGGATCCTTGGAAGCAGGTATTAGTGAGAGGAAGTCTTTGTACTGAAAAGTTTAGCATTATCCTACAAAAGTGGGGAAATGCATCAGTATTCCACATATAACTCAATCATCACAGAATCATTAAAACACCATAAAAGCAAAGAAACTGGGAGAAGACAGGTCTAACACAATTTAAAACAACCTCTACTGTCATGGACTTGGATAGAAATAGTTTAATTTACTCTGAAGAAGGATGGGTTTGTGCTCTCACTCAACTTGTCAGAATGCAGATGTTAATTTTCTTGTTGCTTAAGAACGAGGTTGCTTTTTAGCTGTTAAGCAATATTTTTTAAAATTTCATTTTCCCCCATTCCAAACTGATCGGAGCCTGCATTCTGCCATCATTTGATGAAACCACTTGGATGTTTTGTTCATTAAACATGATAAATGCTCCTCTGTATTCAGTGTCAATTAGCACAGAAATCACCTTATTTTACAACTACCACAAGACTTCCTCCTTTTCTTCACACTTTTGAGAAGATGTATTTTTTTCAACACATTTAAAACTGGTATTTCTTATTCCTTTCCACTTTCCCACCATGCAATGTGTGAAGGTTTATTGCTAGCAACTCAAGAGCCTTCCAACTAAGCAAATTATTCCACATACAGAATGAACTCTGCTGATGGGACTCACCCCTAATGCACCTTCAGCCCAGTCTCACCTCACTGGTGTTCTAACCACCAATGGTGTGATTCTGTCTTCAGACTTTTCCTATCCAGGGCACTGAGCATGCACATAAATGAGACACACTGATGCGTTATGATGATGCTTTTATTCAGTTCTTTCACTTGCTGTTAGTTATTTAAAACAAATGTTGAGAGTAAATAAAGTTACATAAAAACGCTAAGCCTTGTCTTTTTCACTTTGGCCACAGAGTTCCTTAGTTACCTTCAATTTCTCTTCCTTTCAAATGCTAGTGACAACCAGGTTGGCTACTAAAGGGAAACTATGTGGAAGGGCAAAAAGTGGAGTAATTTCTCAGGATGACAAAAAAAAAAAAAAAGCAGAGTACATGAAACGTAGAAAAGCCTGGTCATATTTGCAGACATCTGCAAAGTGGACTTGTGAGTAGCCTTTAATGCAGTCCAGCAGGCACTTCCAGATGTGAACGTCTTTGGAAGTGGACCCAGGATAAGGATCACATTTGTACTCAGCTCCAAGCACACTCTTCTTGCGTGGCCACTGCATGGTGGCACAGGCTGGCAGTTAGCTCCCAGAGGTTCTCCACGCATGCCTCCTGTGTGTGCAGAAGGCCAAGGCTCTTTGTTTGGAAGAAAACTCTATGTGTTGGCGGCAGTATGTTGTGTGAAATAAGTAGGTCAAACTCTGCTGTGACATTACCAGAATGCAATGCCAGAGAAAAGACTGCCAATCTCCCACTGCTGTGAAATTCAAGTTTCTCATATTTTGGCAGAAGACAGTTCTACCCAGGGAGTATGAAGAAGGCTGGGATTGTTCCTAATATGTAAGAAAGGGAACTGGTCTAAACAAGACTGGCTTATGAACAAAAAAGGGTGGGGGACTAGTGCTTTTCAGTATTAAAGTTCCTACCTAACTCATACAATGGGACCCAAAATGACAGACAACTAAAAATAATTATTCCTCTGCTCAAGTTTTACATCCTCTGGAGGAAGTAAAATTTCAATAGTTTCTCAAAATAAACACTGGTAATCTTCTTGAAATTACTGATAATTCAGAGATGGATTATTCAAGTCTTAGTCTCCATGCCTTTTCTCTGTTTACTTGAATTTTGATCTTGGGTCTTTTTCTACTGAGTCAAATGGCACCACGATGAAATACTCAAAAAAAATATCTCAAACCCACTTGTTCCTGTTTAGGAGCTTAAATTTAAAAATATTTAAAGAGCAAAGCTTAAAATTGATCAAGTAAAGTGGTTTTGGGGATCAGAGCTGATGTATGGCTCCTGCTTTCCCACTGGGAAATTAATCCTTCTGGTCAGCGGATTAACTTACTGTCACCCTAAAAATCTTAGAAAATGCCGGCAATGTCAACACAACAAGTAAAAATCACTAGTCTTTAAAATTTCACCTTCCTTTCCCAGTAAAAATAACAAGTACATGTCTAATTACAATTTGGAGTCTGTAATACATTCGATCTGCTTGTATACATTTTCCCCCTGGTCCTGAGGACACCACATCCAACCAATCAGTGTTCGCTTACTTTCTAGTGGCCTGATGCTGTACTAGAAGTTAAGGGCTAGCAGTTTACAGAACTACTGATGTTTCTGTGTCATGACATCAAAATGAACCAAAACGACACTGCCAACTATTGTAGAATGAGCAACTCTATCTTTTGAGTTTTTGGCTGTGACACTGCACACTGGAGGTGTAGAAGACGATCCCTGGTCCAGAAAGGGGATATCTGGCAGGAAGAGTTTGACTGAATAGGGCAAGAAAGGGACCAAGTACAAAGAAAGATCAGATGTGATTCACCCAAGTGATATTTTCTAGGCTTCCCCCTCTTCTTAGTTTGGCTTCTCACCTTCTTCAACAAAAGAAACCCCCAAATGCAAGATATTTCTTAATCTAATCTGGCCACTAATGCACATAGCAAAATTACTCTGTCCACTGCTAGTATGAGTTAAAGAACATGGAACAGGTTTTTTGTATGTTTTGCTATGCTACCAGTAAGGAAGTACTGGTGGGTACCAATCCTGTCCCTGGAGCCAGTGGAGACCTCCAGTACTATAGGGTAGCGGTTCTAAAAGAATGTCCTGGAGGAAAAGAAACAACTCCAAGGATGAGCATTTTCCACTAATAGTTGCTTGGCAGAAAAATACGACATAAAAAAGAGCACTGGTCTTTTTCCTTTTTCTTGAATATGATGCTTCATTAAATGAAGGGAAACTACAAGACGGGAGGTCTGTCTTCTGGTGGTGGAAGGAGAGGGCTGGGGTGAACGGGCACCTGCAGAAAGGGTCACCTGCATCCAGCTGCTCTCTGACATGCAGCATGATCTTGGCCCACCCCAAAAAGCACTCTTCCAAATCCCAGAGACCAGTACTAGGACCTTGTGAGTTCCAAAACTATCTTGCTTCTCAACATTTGTCCAATCTCACATTTTACAAATTCCTTTATAATGGATCCTCAATCTGATTGGAACTAAGTCCTATTTCATTGTGGAAGAATTGTATCTAATTATTAAAATTGCTAAATTGAAATTATTTGTTCAGATCTAGATAAAAAGCAGTCATGTTGGACTCTTGGCTCCAACTCTTATTTCAGAGTACCTGAAATGTGTCTTGGACAGCAAGTACAATGATTGTATCTCTAGACTTTCCAAATGGCCTAATGAGTGGGGTGTATTCCAAGCTCATTTGAATCCATGGTTTTGACCTTTACACACCAACCTGCCAGAAAAGTTTATTATTTAACAAGAATAGTTCAGAAATTACATTATGGGAAAAAAAGCATAAAACCCTCTAGATAAATGCTCAGATTTTGAAAAAATTTGGAACATAACCACATTTATTTACATGTCATGTAATTATGAATAATGTATGATTCCTAAGTATTTTCCCTAACAAATAAGAGTTCAGGCAGACTCAGGGTGTCAGTAGTAAGTGAAATGCTTTTCCCTTTACACAATTATGCAAAAATATTATAGAAATGAGAGAGATCAGGTCAGATTTTATTGAGACACAATACAAATTTCAAAGAAAAATACCAAAAATTTGAGCCAAAGAAAGGGCCAAGAACTGTAGGGATGGCAAGGTTGAAAATGGAAGGTAGCAAAGACTAGTGCTGTAAGAAGAAGGGGTGAGAGGAAAAGGAAGCAATGTGTTAGTAAGTGACAGGGAGACAGAGAAGTACAGAGGCGTACTGGGGAGCCACACAGGAACTTGTCTTTGACTAGGCATTCAGGAATGTGTTGACCATAGAGAAGGACAGAAGAAAAGGAGCCTATTCATGGAGAGGGAGGCATTCTGAAGCAAAAACCTCGAAAGTCTTTTAGAGTCAAGTGTGTCAGGATATTCCAAGCACATCCCTTTGTGGTGACCCTGTGATGACTCAGATTGAGTTTTGTACACAGTCTTCTTCCTCACTCTGTTAACCACACTGCTCACTTCTGAAGGCCATCGGGCAAGCCTTGCTCACCTTGAGTGCCCTGCTAGGCACCTGCATGTAGCAGGAGCTCAAGTTTACTTTTTTTTTCATAATACAGAATTTTTTTTTCTGGAGATACAATTAATACATATTCAATATTGGAAGCTTCTACACATACAGAAAAGTATCAAGGGAAAATAAAGTTCATACATAATCCCATCTCCCAGTGATGAACTGAGATTTTTTTAATATTTCAGTCCACATGCTTGTGCATGCACATTAACCAAAATGGTTCAATACTACACATACTGTTTTATAAACATCAGACATTTTCCTAGCTTTATGTTTAATAGCTGCAACATCATTTAGTTAAACAGTTCCTCCACTGATGAACAGAAAAGTTGTTCCAATTTTCTGCTTTTATAAACATGCTGCAAAATCTCCTTGTACATATGTATATGTGCCCGTGTTCAATTACTTTTTCATTAGGCTAAATTCTGGAAGCAGAATTTAAGTGTCCTGGTCTTTTAAAAGCTTCTGAGACAGAAGCAACTTAACTGCTTAACTGTCACCAAAAACACTTATGAAATAAACATATCCATAAGAGGCTTTCAGAGTGCCTTGTATCAATCTCACAGGATTAACAATCTCTTCTACTGTCCTGTATCATAGTCAAAATAATGTAATTTTTTTTCATTTGTACCTTTGAACTAAAGAGTGTAAACATTATTACTATGGAGCCTGCCCAAAGGAATCCCTGCATTTTTGTGTAATGCTTACTGCTATCCTTGACCTAGTCAAACTATCTTATTTAATCAGTTGTGAGTAGGTTTTCTACAGTTTTACTGATGAGATTCTAAAGACCACACAGGGAACAGAATGAGTGTATAAATACAGAATAGATGATGTACAGGACTCCAGGTAGTTCAATTTGGGACCCTTGTGACTAAAAGCAGAACTGCTAAGTCAGGGGAAGGCATCAATACCTCCTCCAAGCTGGGCCCTCTGCTTTCCTGAGTGATATGTGCCCCAAGCAATGGAGATGTGATTCAAAATCACCATGGACCTGGTATGCACATGAATGGGTGGGATGTGCTGCCTGCTGAGACGCCTTTAGAAGGTGGTGCAAGAAGCTGTGGTCATGGGATAACAAACAAAAATAATGCATAAGGTGACCTTAAAATGCTCATTTTTACCAAGTGTGTCCCAAAAGGAAAAGGGAGAAATATTCTAGGGCACTGTCAGCCAGCCCAAGGTTCAGCAATGTTGGTATTTTCTCTGCACTGTGGATTTTAACTGGAAGGTGTCACACTAATTTTAGGTCAGCACTCACTGACCACCTTTCTGTTGTGGGTTACATGTCACCTGCATAACTATCAAATAGCAGTAATGTATTTTGACTCTCATTTCTCTAGATTTAGAGTGTACTACTACTTATTTGACTTATAATGATTTCTGTTGAAAGTTAAAATTGATGTACAAATTCTTAAAAAAATACAGTCTTTTATCCTTAAACGAGTGTTCAATTTATATTAGCTGGTTGTTCCTTCAACACAAAAACTGGTTTACAAGAATGGCTATTCTTTGTGGTATGAAAATGAATATGTGTGGATGTTTTCGATGTACACATGTGTGCATACCTGTGCACACGGGGCATACACACACAGACACACATATAACCCAGATGACTCATTTAAAACAACATAAAGAGCAAAACAAACGACAGACAATAGGAAGTAGGGAGTTAAAAAATCTTTCTCAAATGGGAAGGGATCAACTGATGGAGGGTGAGCAGAGGGAAGGAAAGGAAACGAAAAAAGGCACTGGGATGTGTTATGCACAGGGAGCAACTCCACCCAAGAAATGGAAACATTATGTTCTGCACATGTGTACCCAAAAAAAGCCAGGGGAATCAAAAGATGAGGGGGTGAAAAAAAGGAATTAAGATGTTTTATGTACACAAATCAACTCCACACAAGGAATGGAAACACTGTGTACTACACACATGTACTAATGAAAGAAAAAGTTTAAAGACAAAATCCTTGTGTCAATTTTTTTGGATTGTTCAAAAAATGCTCTAAAGAAATGAGCTTTCAGATACATGCCAATTAAAAATGGTTACTTTTTTGTGTGGTGTTTGAAAATTCCTATATATAGTATATGGCATTTTTATACCTTAAAAGAAGATAATAAATGTAACTTAAGCTATTATCATTTACGAGGTAAAAATGAAGGGAATCCAGAACAAGATTAAAGAATACTGATTTTGATGTCTGGCATATTTGGGTTCAAAGCTCAACTCTAGTATAAACAAGTAGCCATATGCCTTTTTTGTATACTTCTTCTCTTTAAAACTAAATTTACTCATTTGTAAAAACAGAGAAATCATAGAAAGAAAAGCATAGTTACTGTTAACACTAAGCAGATGATACACTCAAGGCAATAGCACAAAGCCTAGAACACAGTAAAAGTTCAACACATGTGACAGTTCCTTGTTGATTCCTGACTGGAGCAGGCACACATCCTGCTTTTTCCTCTGCCTATCCTCAAGTGATCAAGGGTCACTTCCGTTAGCTTTCCATTTACCTGTCTCTAGCAGGCACTGTATTACCCTAGCATTTGCTGCTTCTGATCAACTTTGAATTGGAACCAGATTAACTGAATTTTTAAAATTTCTTGGAATTTAGGCCACAGCACTTGGCTTTGGATGTCAAAAGGTTTGTAACTCTCTTCCGGTTCTGAGGAAGGTGTGGTTCAAGTGGGAGGACATAAAGCGCTATTAATAGTACCATGACATTGCATTTTACCCCTCCCCCCTTTCAAAGCCAGACTTATGACACTGGGCAGTAACAAGAAGGAATACAGTAAGATTAATGAATTATACACAGGGCAAGAGCCGGTAGGAGGGAGAAAATGCACTGTCCACTGGGACAATTCTAATCACTGTGGATCTTAACATGAAAAAGAGCACAAAACTCCTAACAGCAGGGCAAAAAGCAAAAAGTGTTCAACAATAGAATCTTGTCAACAAAAGCAGGAAAGCATTAAGATTCTTTTGGAAGAGCAAAGTCTTGGGTGTGACCTTTTACAAGATAGGCAGTTTTCTGCCATTTCTCTAACTGCTCTTGGCAAAGAAAAGGGCTCCTAAGACGTAACACATAGGTAACCCTTGGCGTTTTCTTTCTGAGTCCTCTCACTGCATCTGTTGCTGAAGCAGTCAGGCTACATTTCCATCTGCTCCGTTGCATTCCATCACTTAGTCTGCACCTCCCTTTGTTAACCAGATCACACCACCACTGGTTTCATAGGCCTAGCTTTCCTGTCCACTAACTCACCTTAGTCACATGAATGTCTCTAAGCCAACGCACTCATCAAGTCACAGCAGGGAAGCGCTTACATTCCTCCCAGAGACTTCTGGCAAAATCCAAACGTTTCAACTGCATATCCAGGATACACCATAATCTGATTATAGTCTACATTTTAGTTACTCCCTGTTCTGACCCTCCAGCCCAGCAGGCCCTTCTCACAGGACTTTGGCTCTGTCACGCTCCACCTAGCCTCTCTTCCCTCCTGTCTGCTTTGGTGACTTCCCCTTCCCAGATCTCAGCTCTCCTTCCCAGCCCAGTTCAGTACTGCCCTCCTGGAGCCTTCCTAGCAGCTTGATATGGGTTTCTTTACCCCATACCGTATGCTGTCTGTGCCATGGATGTGTTTTCTATGCAACTCTAGGAGACTCCTGAGCACTGGTGCGGGGTGGGGGGGGGGGGCAGCAAAATGTTTTGGCAACACCATGGTGTTACCTTGCTTTCTGCTTATTTTAACATTTGTGATGACAGTATACAAGCTACTAGGGGTTTAGCTTAACTCAGTGCAGCCCCTAACTGTACTAGCAGCCACTCTTTAGCACCCTCTCACAGCAAAAACAAAACATTGCTTCATTTAAAAATGTTCTTGGCAGGTGCAGTGGTGCACGCCTATAATCCCAGCCCTCAGGTGGCCTGGGCTACATAGTGATTTCAAGGCCAGCCTGTGCTACATAGTGAGCCTCTGTCTCAAAAAACAAAGAACAAGTGTTCTTGGTGAAGCAACTTTATGAATCTTGAGTCTTGAGTATATGATTATTTAATATTCTGTGTGAAGATATACAAGTACCCATGAGTGATGCACACTAAAGTGCGATATTATTTGAGGAAATATGTTTATATAGTTTTGCACTTAAATAGCTTCCCCTCCCCAGTGAAATGCCATTTTATTTTTTTGGTACCAGGGATCGATCTCATGACCTTGCGCTTGCCAGGCAGGTGTTTATGCCACTGAGCTAAACCCCCAGCCTGAAATGCCATTTTTAATAGACCAACAACTGACATAAAAATGTGGGTAAACAGACTTACAGAGGTGGCAGACTTTTCTCTGCCAATGAAGAAAATCAACTGCCATTTCAAGTAAAATGATGGACAGTATTTATTGTTAATGGTACAATTCTAAGTTTTCAGACCAGTATTAGACTTTTTAACTCCCCCTACAGTTAATGGTTTGCCTGTGGAACCAGGTAATAGTAACAGATACGATTTTTTTTCCCATACTGTGTAATAAAATGAGTAAACATTTGTAAAATCGACTTACTTTTGAGAGCTACAATGAACTGGCAATATCCAACTGACTTATGTTTGTGAGGTGGTAAAATCATGATTGAGGAAAGAACCATTCAAAATGCAAGACATTTTTTTTTTATTTTGTGGTACTGGGGATCGAACTTACAACCTTGTGCTTGGCAGGCAGGCGCTTATGCCACTGAGCTAAATCCTCGGCAAGACATCTTTTTAATGTAAGAAAAATTCATCAATATGGTTTCACAATTTACACTGTAACCAACTTTTAAGAAACTACCACTTGTTAAATTTTAATGTGCTGTTGAAGAATCCAATTATCTGAAAAAGGCTTTGAAATATACTCTTTTCCAACTACCTATGTGTAAAAAACTAGATCATCGTGGCATATTTCAATCCACACATACTGAAGCAAAAATGGAATCCAGTTTTCTGAGAATGGGGCAGTAATGGGGATTAAACCCAGGACCTCCTCACTGAGCTACACCCCCAGCCTTCTTTACTTTATACTTTCAGACAAGCTCTCAATAAATTTCCCAGGGTGGATTTCAACTGGTAATCTTTCTGCCTCCACCTCCCAGAGTGCTGAGATTACAGACGTGTCACCACACTTGACTCAGCTGTCTTTTCTTAAAGCGATTTACAAAATACATAAAATAATGCCACTCTTCTTGCAAATTTTTTTTCAGAAAACAGTTATTTTACATAAAAGATGTTTATTATTATGCATTAACATTGAAACATTAATTTAAATTACTTATTATTGAATTTATTAACAGTTACACTAAAATAAAATTCTCAAATTTCTCAGTTTAAATTCTTATACAGTGAGTATCAATAGGTAAAAACAGTAGGAAAAAAAATTCTTTAGGGGTCTACTTTGGGTTACGAGTAAGGACATAAAAAGTATAGAACTGTGAGTCTACACCATTCATTTGGGCTTTAACTTTGAATTATATAAATTACATTATGAGATATACATATAACATATATTTCATGTATACACATTATCATTACATACACATATTGTATCATTTATATACATACAATATGCATACATACAATATACACAAATGATATATGTAATATAATACATATATACATATGATATATCATTTATATACATAATGTATCATTTTTATATCCTTACAATATTGAAGGGAGACACTTGTGTTTGTTTTGTTTTGTCTTGGTACTGGGGATCGAACTCAGGACCTTAAAGCTTGCCAGACAGGTGCTTTGCTCCTGAGCTAAATCCCCAGCCCAACACTTCTGTTTTTAACCAATAACACTTATGAAATATTTGCATCGACTTGAGGCAACATATTCAAGTCAAAGTATTTAATGCAACTATTCTACACAAATTGTATAAGGCCCAATCTTGGTTCCGGAAGGCTGCTCCGGACAGCTTAGAACTGCAGGCTCCATTCTATTCCAGTGCGACTGTCAGTTTCTATATTCCATTAAAGCACTCGACGGCTAGGCTGGTTTTCAAAGTATTTCCCCTTTGCTTTGCATGTAATTCCCTCTCCTTCCTCTCCAGGGCTGGCTCTTTTTCCTGGAGTAACTCCCTGAGCTGCCAGGTTTCTTCCTCCTATCCTCTCAGAGCACCTTATACCTTCCTTCAACGTCCTTCTCATGCTCTTAGCAATCAAGTTATGTGTGTGATTACCTGATTAATGTCTGTCTCACTAGAACAAACCCAAGGGGGAAGAGACTGTGCCATCTTTTCATTGCTTTTTCCCCAGAGTTATATTAAATAGATAAATATTAAAATAAATCAGCTAAACTTGATTAAGCATTCATCTTTTGACATTTTGTAATATGGCAGATGAAGCAATGGGGAAATTCCCACTCAGTATCACAGAAGGGATGAAAGGATCTGATTTACGTTTTTAAAGAAAGTATTCTGAGAATAGCAGACCCGTGGGCGGGAAGAAGGAAACTGAGCCCAGGGAGGCCAAGGAGCACCTGGACTGGCGGAGTCAAAGGCAGGCAGGACAGCTGACACCGGAATCCCGAGGCCCTGCGTGCGCGGGCAGGGATGAATCAGAAACAGGGTATCAAGAAGGCTCAGGTTTCAGGCTCAAGCAGCTGAGAACATGATTACATTTACCAAAGGGCAGAGAATGGAAAGGGAGTAAGATGAGGAGGGGAAGACTGAGAATCCAGGGCAGAAAGCTCTAAGAGGACAGGCAGGTGTAGTCAGGGAACTTAACACAGCGCTTGCAGCTGACGCTGAAGGAGGGTGAGAAGGCGGCAAGATGAGGGGGCATGATGAGCACTGAGCAAACCAAACAGGTAGGAGGGGTTTGCGTGGAAGAGGAGGGGAAGCAGAAGAGAGTGGTCAGAGAAACAGAAATGGCCAACTATGAGATAGCCTAGGGTTTACCTCTCCCCGGCCTCTCACCTCTCTTCACCAACCCGACTGCCTGCTATTTCTCCTCTCAAATCATCCCGTGCACACCCACTGCACTGATCTCTTTAGAGTTGTGCTGCCCAACCCAGTTGCCACTCTCCACTTGTGGCTGTTTAACTTAATGCACATTAAAATTAAATAAAACTTAACCTTTGGTCCCTTGGTTTCTCTCCACATGTTGTGTTTCCACAGCCACCCTCGGTTAGTGGCTACCCTGGTGGGCAGCACAGAGAACAGCCTTCTATCATCAGAGAAAGTTCTGAGGGAAAGTGAGAACTTTGATTCAATGGTCCACTCTTTAGTCCAGCATTCCTACCTTCAACCCAACCTTACCAATTGCTCCCCTAATTCCCCTAGGTTGGCCTCATGCTCAGTGCAAACTGGCCACGCCTCCCTCATTTCTACTTTGTTCTTGCAACTCTATTTGGATACTCCTGTAATGAATCCACTGTGAAAGGATTATGTCTGGGCTTAGCAGGCTGTACATAATACCCATTTGTGCAATCAAACACTAGTTGAGGGTTTCAGTAAAGGAAGGGGTTAACATCGACAATCAGCTACATTAAGTGAAGTTGATTATTCTTCCCCAATCTAAGTGGGCCTCTCTAATCAGTCAAAAGAGCATGGTAAAGAGCTGATGGATACTTCAGTACTTACTAAAATCCATTCTTTAAGGTTGAGCTATATACTGTACCACCTCCTAGGAAAGTCAGATTTGTATTTTCATAAGACAAAGACTCTTAAACCTAGGGTACATTATAGTGGCCCACATAAACTTTATACATATATACATACTTGGATCCTAACCAAGAGCAAGAATAACATAAATTGGAGCTTGGGCCTTCATATTTTAAAAGCACTCTTCAGATAATTCTGATAGACATTCTGATAGGGTTGAAAACAACAGCCCTAACTGAACTCCCCTAGCACTCTAAATGTCACTGGAACTCATCAAATCCTGCACCCTGTCTCACAGTTTTCTTTTAACCAATCAACCACCAAACCCACTCACCCACCAATAGATATGCAAGTAAACAACTAGCATCTGTCAGGCATCAGAACAACGAAGGGGACAGAGGTGAACAGCACAGCCACTCTTGGCCCTCACGGTAAACATGAGCTAAACTATTATGTATCTCTCTAAACACAGTGGTTAATAAATTTGAATGAATGAATGAAAGAAGATTTTACTACAAATTTAGTGAAGCTGAGTGTGGTTTGTTCCAAATACTGCATAATTTAAAGTATTTACTTCCAATTCACTGAACGCCAGCAAGTGTAAGTGCTCAACATATTTATGAATAGACTCTGCTATTTGTATTTTATCATATTGCTGGGTGTGACAAATTCTCAACCCGCTATAGGTACCTCAGTGCCTATAGTTGTACTTTCTCAGAGGTACAAAGTTTCAGTGCTCTGGCCTGCTCTTCTAAGGACAATTGGAAAACTCTTGATCGTGGCAATCTGATTTTATTTGAAAGGAAATGAGAAGAGGTCTGGGCACTGAGAAATGCAGAGCTGTAGACACTTCAGTGCTGACCAGCCCCCTTGCCTGCAACATGCGTAGCCCATTGTAAGCATCCATAAATGTTGGATAAAGTTCTCACTATATTATTATTTTATGAATATGCTTTTTAAAAGCTAAAATGTTTCTCACTGTGCAGTCACTGCACAACACATCAGAGAGGAAATTTACTGCTGATTTTTCTGCTTTCTCTACATGAGGAAACAGAGGTCCTAAAAGGAAAAATAATTTGCCTGTGGGGGCCTGAGAGCAGAACCACTGAGGAACAGAGGGCTTCTACTTGCCAAGAGACCCATCCTATGCTCCGCTGCCCAGAAGTACTTTTAGAACAACACTTAGAAAAAAGAAAACTTAAAATAAGAAGTAAAAGCACTTTTAAAAGTCTCAGAAACCTCACTGCTTTCACCTCTAACTTTCTTATTTCAAAGGACAGTGTATTTATTTTAAAAATACTTAAAGCTAATGAAAGAATATGAAATGTTAGCAATACCATTAGCATCACTGAATGATCTGCCAAATTTTTCATTATCTGCTTTTCTTTCAAGAGATTTGGACTTAGCATTCAAATTTGACTTCAGCAACAAGTATGATTTAGACTTGATAAATTCTAATGCATGTTAACAGTGATCCATATTATGCATTTGCCCATTATAGTTAATGAAGATGCTTTTTAGTAGTTATTACACTCTGTCAAGTCACATTAATCCACATTTCAAAAAGTGACTTGGGAGAAGGAGTTGTAAATGCATTTTCTTTTTGAAGGAGGCATGTGGCTTTTCCAAATGAAAGCATATTTCTTACCAGAAATAGACTAAGGAATACATCTAAGATTTATAGTAGAGATGTACTTTGTATTATTATTTGCTAAAATAAGGGAAACTAGGGGACTTCAGAAATTAAAAGATTGCAAATTATCTTTCCAAAGCCCTTCGACCTTCTAAATTAAACTTAATTAGAGTTCACAATATGGGAGGGACAGCTGCAGTGGAAATCCCAATGGTCTCCCCTTCGCACCTTTCCAGGAACCCTGTGAATTCATACTGTATGTACATTTCCACCAAGTTCCATATTTCTCTTTAAATTTTTATTATAACTTTTTAAATTTATGCTGGTTTTTAGTCACAGTATGGTCAAGTTATTCTCCAGCAGACTTTCAACTTTAACTTAATTCTTTTGCTTTTGTAAGCTTTCCTGTGATACGCTTCCAGATGACTTATCATCAGATGAGTTCCACAGTAAAAACAGATATCAAATCTTGGTTCAGAATGCCCAGGGCTCCCTGCTTGCCTCACCCATGTTTTTGTCAAATTAATTTTGACATCCCCAGATAACAGATAGCTCGCTGAATTTCAAATGTGTTATTTTGTGGAGTAGGAATTCATAATACATGTTTTTAGTCAAGGATTTCTCAAATAAATGAAAAGAGGTAGAAGATACACTGTTATATTGAGGAAAGGGTTTAAATCAATAACATAGTTCAGTTGCTGCTGATAATAAGTTGAGCAAAGAAAAAATATAAAAGAGGTAATTCAGATACATTAATGAGTCACATGTAACACTGGGGTGGGATATTCACAGAAACATTCTCCCTCTGTTTCACCCCCTCCCTGGCTTTCCATCAGTTAGCAAGTCCTGCTAATTCAATTCCCTAAGACAAATAAGTATAGCATTTCCATCCCCATTCACATGCCCTGGTTGAAGAGTTCATTATCTCCTGCTCAGATTGTTAGCCATTCAGTCTGTCGATGTCTGAATCCTACGTGCTATTAGATATACTTTAGCTTACAAGAACATCTTTCTACTGCAATGAAGTCTTTCTATTGAAACGAAATCTATCTGCTATACTTACTTTCTATTCATGGACCTTAATACTATGTTTTGCACCTTTATCTACTAATGACCATTGTCTTAATAGTTAGATCTTGTGTTGTTCTAGCCTAGATGTGAGGATTCTCCATCACGCTAGTCTTTCCTTCTCAAAATGCCTATTTCCCTTCAAAAAGGAGCACCCAGAATGTGAGGTGGCTACCAATGCTGAGCAGGAACTGCCTATGATTTTTTTGTCCTGGAAACAGGTATAAATTCAACCTGGATTTGCATTAACTTTTTTTACATCATTATCATATGTTCAATTCATATTGAGTTTAATTAGCCATTTCATATCATCATTCTTTAGCCCCTACTCTTAGGCTCTTTTGTTAAGCAGTCAGTATTTATGAATTAGAAGAAGAAATTTACTTTAATTCATATTGATTTTTGCCTCCTCTAGAAATTTATTTCCATCCATTATTTCAGTCTTAAGATCAACTGTTCAGATAAGCACATTCTCTAGAACCACATTTCTGAATTTTGTATTTAAAAGCAGGGGTTTTTTTTATATTTTGCTGAAATATCAAAACATATAATGTCTGTGGCTTTCTCCCATTCTACCTAGTACTCCCCCCCACCTTTTTTTTTTAAAGTAATCTGGTTAGATTGGGATGATGTCTTTACATTGAGCTCATGTTGGTTCACAGTTACTTATTTCTAACATTCACCAATCACTTGCTTAAAAATTTCACTCAATAACACTGCTGGAGATAATGTTCCAGCTTCAACGTCTGCTTTGTCAGAGTTTAGAATATGCCCAATTCCTATATTAATTCTACTCCATTTTGGAAAACTGTCCTATTTGTCACTAGTATTCTGGCTTTGGTCCCTAGAATGTGTGTTTCGTCTGGATATGTAGGAATACTCATTTTTTCTGTGTGGCCAATTCAGAAGCTCAATTTGTGGATTCTTTAGGATTCCTGTCACTTCAAGATGGCTCCATGAATAAACCCACACTCTTTTTAAATACCCCAGTTAATATCTAACTTTCCCAAGCAGGAAATTTAACCCCATTTGAACCAGCATATTCCTTTCCAAAACATTCCTTACTAGCATGAACTTCTATGGCCCCACCAGTGCTTGAACCACTGCAATAAAATTCACCTTCGTTGACAGGAAAGACAAAAGTAATACAGAAGCGACTTGCACAATTAAATTATCTTCCTTAAATTGTAGATCTATTACTGCTTCTTCATCACCTAACAACTGAAAATCATTCAATTAATCAGTCTCTTTCATCATGCCAAGTATTTTCACATGCTTCAACTCACTCTGTACTCTGTACAGTTTCTGTAACATTTTACAATTAATGGTGGAATAAATAAAAAGACTGGTAAATCCCAGAGATTAGAGTAGAATGAAATTTTGTTAACACTTTGAGTTAAATTGTAGTGGCTCTGCTCTGGCTGAGCCAGGCAACCTAATCACCATTAACGACTGTTTCTCTGGGGAAAAGACACTCAGCATTCCAAGTAAGTGACTCAGAAATTTCTGAATGACATCTTTGCCTACTTTTGCTTATTTCTCTCCAATTCTAAAGAATCCACAAACTGAGCTTCTGAATTGGCCACCCTAAGAAAATAAGTATTCCTACATAACCAGACGAAACACACATTCTATCAACTTTTGCCCTTAAATGCAAAACACAAACAATGAAAACCAACTTTCAACATTGAAATAACAGGTAAACTCCTACCAGAGCAAATGAGCCAAATGAACAATTTTGCTAGTTCACCTTTGATTTCACGTTTCCTTTTGAGAGTCCCTTTGCCAAAGTACATTCTTTTGTCTGGTTTTCCTTGGTGTTTTGTTATGTTTTGCTCTTTTTGTCTGACAAATGTAGCACCAAAGACTCAAGGGGGGGAAAAAAAACCTGTCATCTTGCTCTGTTCACAGAAAGCAAAAGTGCAAATGGAGAAGGTTGTGAATGGGAGGTTCTTGCCTTGTCTCCCACATCCTGACCCTGTAGATCCTAGGAATTTGAGAAAGACTTTAGATTTCAGTTGCAGTTCTAAGCCAGGAAAATCTTAAAATAAACTGACATTTTTCAACAGCCCTAGTGCCAGTTCAGTTGCCTCAAAAATAACCAAAGAAATTTGGATTTTTCAGGGGGAAAAAAACAACGAAAGATCCTTGAACCCATTTTACGAAACTTGACCTACCACTCTGGAACAAAACATGCAAACAAAAATCTGTGGATAGATGGTGGGTTATGCATTTGTACCTTGCATGGCACAGGGATAAGTGGTAAGATTAACATTCTCCTTTCTTGATATGCCACTTCCAGACTAGTGCATCCCAATGTTCTTGAGAGACTTACTTCTCTCTAACGTTATTCTTTCTTTTAAGTCGACGTGAGCACATGTGTTATTTTCCCATCCTCCATTCTGGTCCAGTCACACTGGCCTCCTGTGATTTCTTCATTAGTTCTTATTTCTTTAAGGTCTCTACCTGCAGAGTTTCCTAGGATCTCATCTCCCAATTTCCTGCAGCAGTCCCTGTACCCAAAGCTCCAGCCCCTGGCTCACATACCCCTCTCCACACTGTGTCCTTTGCGACCCCGAAAGGCCCCACAGCACAATATGTCCAGTGCACTCAGGTTCCTATCACCCTGCTTTTCATCCTTTCATGCACTAAACCACCACCATCATACCCGAAACTGCCATCACTTAAAAAGTTTCCTTTCCAGAATCCCTCTTTCTCACCACAGCTATGTTTTCTTCTGATGTCACAAAGACCTCAGAAGCCTCTTCTCATTTCCTAATCACTCTCCTGATCTTCCTTCACTTCTTTCCTTTTCTAAGCTCACAGTCCACACCTCATCTCCCAGTACACTCTTGCCAATGCTCCACTCTTCCCATCATGCTCATGTAGTCGAGCCTGGCTGAAGTCTGCTCTCTCCTTTTTCTGTATCTGAGTGATGCCAGAAAAAGCCACATCCCTGTCTGGGATTGTCAGGCACACACAGGCCCTCACTGCTGCCCAGAGATCCTAGAACTCTTCCCAGTCGGTCTACTTTCCTACTCTGCAAGACTGCTTCCCACTCACATCTGTCCTGTGTTCTTTTTACTCCTGGCACCTGAACACAATGTGATAGGTGAACCCTTTAACTTTGCTCTGTAAAAGCCACAGCTCCCTGGCATCAGCCCTCTACTGATCCTTAAGATATTCCCCTCCCATGTAATGCTGACTCCTTCACACATGCCCTGAAAAACCTTCCACAGTCCTGTGCAAAGCAACCTTCTCTAGATTCAACTGCTCCTATTACATGAGTCCTTCTTGAATTTAAGTACCTCTGTCTGATAAAAAGCAAATCATCTCATGCTGTTATGCTTTCCTCCTGTTACATCTTTCTCATTCTCCAACTCTTCATTGTCAGGTATTTTCTGTTTTCTTTCCTCCTGCTCATTCCATAATCCATTGTCACTTGGATTAGAGTGGCATCCTCAACTCTCCTCAGCAACAGCTCTATTTAAGGATACCAGATCTCAATATTTTTTCCATATTTATCTAACTAAGGGGGCAATTTTGGCTCGAAGAGATATTTGGCAATATCTGGAGATATGCAATTGTCATCCCCTCCCCAAGGGAGTGTAGAGACTGGGGGAATACTGCTAAACAGCCCTCAATGCAAAGAACAGCCCACCCCATAACACACAGTAATTGGGCCCAGAGGTCAGCAGTGCTAATTTTGAGAGAGTGATCTTACTGGATCCCTGTGCAATAATTAAAACTGCTCATCACTGCCTTTGCTTCTAGGCTTCTTCCCTACCTCTCTCCAGATTTTTAAATATCTACTGATTCCAAGTCATGGGCACTCAATCTGCAGGGCTTCAAGTCATATCTCACAGTTACTTCTTTAATACATTACTCCTGATGTAATTCTTGGGAATGTCCACATTCACTGATGCAGTCCCTTCTCATACCCTGTGCTTTGGCCCCTCATTTTAATGCTTATAACCTAAAGCCTGGATTCCTAGATACTGTGTAATTCCTCTGCTCAGGTTTACATCTTGCCTAAAAAATTTAGTGTTAAAGGCTTGGTCCCCAGCATGACATCACTGGCAAACAGTGGAGCCTTTAGGAGGCGGGGCTTCATGGGAGGTCTTTAGGTCATTGGGAACATGCCCTTGAAGGGCACTATGGGACCACCCTCTTGTTTCCTGGCCTTGAAGGGAATGGTTTTGAAGCACCAGCACCATGTACTCCTACTGCCTTGCCGTAGGCCCACAGCAAGGGGGCCAACTGATCATGGGCTGGATCCTCTGAAACTATGAGCTAAAATCTTTTCTCTTTACAAACTGATTACTCAGGTATTTGTGAAAGAAAGCTAACACATCCTTACTTAATTATAATCACCCAACACTTCAACAATCACTTTCTATTTTTCCACTTCACTCTTTCCAATATCTCAACTTCAAAAATGTCAAATCCCACTAGGAACCATATCCTCTGATCCCATGGCCTCTCCACTTCATGTCAATGATTCTCTACCTTCTTGCAAACACCCCATAACGCTCTTACCTTCATCTTGCTTTGCCTAACTGACCTGGAGGAGGAAACCCAAATTGCTTAAATAGCATCCTTTGCCTACTCCACAGGCTTGAAGTGGGCAGTACAACTACACAACCTCCATGATCATCAACCCAGGCAGGCTCTTGTTGCTGCCAAGCAGTCACACTACATTTCCCCAATGCATTCATGCTCCGCTCTTCCAAAGACTTGTCTCATCTCTTCTTTAGATCTCTGCCTCCTCACCTTTCTCAATCCTAGCTAATACTTTACTTCCCATTAGTCTGGTAAAGTGAAACAGTCAAAAAATATTTCAATAAGTTCCTCCTGTCAAATCTACTGAGTTAAGATCAGGGATTTAGCTCAGCAGTGTAGATGTCTGCCAGGCAAGCGTGAGGTCATGAGTTCGATCCCTGGTACCAAAAACAAAACAAAACAAAACCAAGATCTTGGATCAAATCTACTGAATTAATTCCATCTATGCCCCAACACCCACTCTGGCTTCTCTTCTCCTTTCACAGCAATAGCCAGCCCCCTTTACCTATGGAACAAAGTCCATCCCCTTCTTACCCTCTGAAGGACATTATTCCAAAATTCTTCTGCCTCACTCTTGCATCATCAAACATTCTGCCCTATTTGACTATTCTCCAACCTTTAAAACATGAACTGATGTCATCTTAAAACTAAATAAACTCTCTTCACCCTAATTTTTCTTTCAGATACTACACTGTGTCTGCGTTCTTATTTTCAGGGGAAAAGCGGATAAAAAGAATTACCTAAATTCCTCTTCATCCGTTCTGTTTTGAATGCTTCCGGATGAGGTTTTGGATTCTACCATTCAACAGATATTTCTTTCTCTTGTCAAGGTCTTTTTCCTACTGCCAAACCCAATGGTGCAGTTTCCATCCTCATCAGTAGCATTTGGCTATTCCCTCCTATTTTACTTTTTTACTTGGCATCCGAGACCCTCTTCATTTTCCTTTTTTATTCAGCCTCCTCACAACTGATTCTTTCTCATCTTCCTGATGTCCCCCCAGGGCTCAGTTGAGACCTCCATCTTGCTCATTCACTTGCTGCTCTGATGAGTCTCAAACCTTTAACACATTCATGCCAGCTTATACTACCAGTAGTACATGCGAGACTGTTCCATTAGGTTGCTTGCACCAAGAGATAAGATTGTGCCACGCCACTGATGGGACAGTCATGCATGAAATGGGGTTTCAGAGCCACCCAGCAGTGAGATACACAAATTATGGCCCCAATATAAACATGTTAAACTAGATCTGTGTGCTGGCAATTCCTGCATCTCTAGCTAGACCTTTCTTTAATTCCAAACACACATATCTCATGCACACTGATCTCCACTTGGATGTCTCAAACCTTGCATATCCAGAACACAAGTCTTATTTTTTTCTGTGTATTACTCTCTCAACTGCTCCTGTCATAATCTTCCTCATTAAAAACCTTGCAGTCATCTTTGACTGCTCTTTCTCACAAACCTCACATCTGGTCTATCAACAAATCCACCTCCAAAATATATCCAAAATCTGAGCACATCCCACTGTAACCATAGCCATTGCTCAGAATTAACATACCACCAGCCTTTCCTTGGATTATTAGAAAGGTTCAATAGGTTTTCCTGCCTTTGCTCTGCTCCTCTATCCTTATTTTTCAATATAGCTAAGGTGATCTTATTAACATAAAAGTGAGATCATCTCTCTGCTCAGAACCTCCATATTTATCCCCCAAAGATTAACCCACAAATAACTTCCCAACTCAGATAAAAAACCAAAGCTACAATAGCTTACAAAACCCCCAAATCTAATATTCTTCCTACCCTCCATATTCTGGTCCAGTCACACTGGTTTCTGGTCAGTTTGTCATTCACATTACAAATCTCCAAACCCAAGATCTTTATTTATGCTACTGTCACCTGGAACATTTTTCCTCTGCATTTCCAAAAGTTTGTTCCAGGCACTATTTTAAAGTCTTTCCACCTGGCACCTTTTAGATGAGATGCTATGCCCTAAACACCCTTTTTAAAATTTTCACCATCCCCACACAATCCCTACTTTTTGTTTCCTCTAAAAGATTTATCATTTGACATATAATGTATTTTACTTATTTTGTGTTAACATCTCCTTCACCAAAATATGAGCTCCACAAATACAGCTTATATTTTTATGTATGCTAAAGCCTAAAATAGTAGATATCAAATAAATATTAGCTGAGCAAATTAGTATCTTTTGGGGGGATCTTCCTTAGGATCAAATGTGTATTTTCACCTGGTGAGAGATAATTAAACTTAAAATTAAATTAATAAAATTCTCCATGAAGCAGTATCTTCCTTCAAAAAAGGAGCCAATCTCCCAAAACCCCAAATGGGGATAATTACTCTTCAAATTTGCCTCTCTCTCTGTAAACATGATACTTAATTAAGGATACATATATTTGTTCCACTTTAAACCTCTCATTTCTAGGTCTATTTCACTATTTAGTCTTTCTAAATTCTATGGCTTCTCTTCATCTTTGCTGTTTTATCCTAATTTTCTTTTGTCAACCCAAAATACTATTTCCTCTGAATCTGATAGTAGCTAAGTCCTTTTTGAAAAATCAACTGGCATGAGGTCAGATAATAAGACTATTCCTGCTTCTAAAAAGTCAGGAGAGCTGCATGTAAACCTAAAGTTCTGGAAAGTCTGGAAAATGAGAAATTAATAGTGAGATTCAGATTATAAAACAATTCCTTAGCCTCTCCTGCCTTCCATATGGCCCACGGCCTCATTCCTATCCACAGTGGCACGTCCCCACTTTCCACAAGCATCTCCGGTGCTCCTCATACCCCATCTGTTGCCCTATGTGTGCGCAGACTCTCACTCCCTTTTGAGTTCCTGGTCAGTGCCAACAAATGCAAGGTCCCTAGTTTCCTCAACTCAACGAGACTTGGAATGAAACTGGAGTCTTTGGGGCCAGCATTGACTAGCCAGCTTTTAACTGATGTCTTAAATCTCCTTTGCTTTTAACCACAGAGCAAGAGTTGGGAGCCCTGAGGAGTCGGGGGCAGAGGCTGATATTCTACATCTGCTAACAGCCGAAATGCAGAACATTCCTCTGCTTCATCACCATGTGGATGATTCCCTATCAAGAGTTCCAACCACACAGCCTAGTTCTGCTGTGTTGACTTCCAAGTCTGCATTTCACAAGATTATCCGAGACTCTTCCCATCCTCATTTTGACCAATCCTCATCCCCAGAATCATCACGTACCAAATTTACTTTCATGCATGTTCCCATACGATGGTCATTACTCACATGCTCCCAGAGCATCTGTCCATGCTGCCATTTCCCTGACCAGATCTTCCTTGACTGGTTTTGAAAATTAGAATGTGGGGTCTGGGGATTTAGCTCAGTGGGTTAAGCACCTGCCTGGCAAGTGTGAGGTCGCGAGTTCAATCCCCAGTACAAAAAAAAAAAAAAAGGAAAATTAGAATGTGATGAATTATATTTCATTGATAGAGGGAAACAGATAATGTTAGTGAAGGTAACAGTGACAGGAAAAAGACAGCATGAGAAAATGTTATGATAAAATATTAATAAAACATTTATAAATCAAACTTCCATTGTGCTTATATTAAAAAGACAAAAGTTGAACCATGATTGAGATGCTTTCCACCATAACTAGATCACCAAGTTATCTCTTCGATGCCAGCAATTTGCCAGACTCCTTTTACCTTGACTCTGTCCTACACAGTCACTTAACCTCAGAGCAGCTCTAAGTCATAGTTTCTAGTTTCAATATGGTCCCACCTCCTCACATACTATGGACTAGCAAAAACACAGCCACAACTATGCTTACACCTTAACATTCACCTGGACTGCAAAGGCAGGTGGGAGGTGGAGAGAAAGCAATGCAGCTACGCGGATGACAGACAGTTAAGAAACTGCAGCAGGCAATAAGAAAAGTTGCTGCCTGACTCCAAAATGGGCTGCAGCCTCCAAGCCGCCCAGGGCTTGATAACAGCACTTATCCAGCCTGGATTTACGTAGCTGCTACAGCACAGTATAGACACCCGAGCTGTGGAGGAAAACTTAAGTTTGTTCATGATCTCGGTGACCAAAGTTATTCCACTGGGACTGTTTTCTCAAGTCTTTTTTCTAAGTAAAAGAAAAATAAATTCTGAAGGAAACAAACTAATAATGATAGCATTTTATTCTGTCTGTTTCCCAAATTATGTAAAAATACTGGGACATAATACACTATTCTTGATTCTTTTAAAATCTGAACTACTTAAGAAAAAGGCCTGAGTAAACATGATCTCTGCAAACTACAGCTGGACCTTTCAAAATGCCAGATGGGGAAAAACAGAATACTGATTTTTTCAGTTCCTTTTCTTCTTCTCAGGCTTCTGTTTTCAAGTTTGTTTTGCCTTTGGGATCTCTTGGCTCCCACATTCATACTGTCACCTGCATTTTTTTATTTCGAAATCTGGCCTGGATCAACTCACCCAACTTTGTCCTGGCATTGGCCAGCCCTCCTACATGAGTGGATCCATGGTTCACCCTGATGCTATAATCTTCTGCCCACAAAAAGGATTGTTCTTAAATATAAGGCTTGGTTCCCTGGAGCACAGTGTTCTCAAGGGACCCCTTCTACATCTCCTGTTTGTTTGCCATGGAGACAGCAATGGGTAATATTTGTTTACTGAGAGACTGGAGTATACTAGCTATGCTGATGCAAAGGAGAAAATTACAAGTAGCTTATTAAAAGTTACACAAAAATCTGGTATGTAATGAGCATCAGAAGTGCAAAAATCTGTAGGGAATAAAACAAATCCCATATTCTTCCCTGCACATGATATGAACATACAACTAGAAAAAGATAACAGCCAGGATACAGAACTCTGTTATCAATTCCACATGTAGAGTAATTGTGATCAACGGTTTTCAACTCCATTGGTGTAGGTAAGGAAATGGTCTCAATAAGCAGCACGACAGTGAAACATTAAAAAGTGAGGCTGGGCACTGTGGTGCACACCTGTAATGCCAACACTCAGTAGGATGATGCAGGAGGATCAGTATGAATTTTGAGGCCAACCTGGGCTATATAGTGAGTTCAAGTCTAGCTTAAACTACATGGTGAGGAAGAAGTCAAGACGGCCGATCAGTGAGCAACAAAATACAAAGCCTCCTGGGAGAAACAACGCATATGCCAGAATAAAACACCCTGGGAAAACCCAGACAGAGGGAGATGGATCCTCTTGACACAGGAAGAAATTAAAACGTAAAAAAGCTAGTCAAACACATCGGGACTACAACTGAAACAGCTAAAAATTATGGGACACAGCATTTTTGCTGCGACCCACCAAGTTTGCACCGGCCTGAATTTCCACCAGCCTGAATCCGTGCCGGCCGGTAGAGCCACTCACACTCATTCTTGCAGCCACTCACAGGAACCACAGCAGTGCTGAAGTCGGCGGTTGGTGAGCCCAACAGAGAGTAGAGCCAGCGAAGGGACCTTCATTAATCCACGATCAGTGCTGGGAATGAGACCCCTCCCCCCATGGGAAGGGCGCGAACAAATGGGCAACATGTTGGAGTCGAGCAGGAGAAGCCTGAACTGGGAGCGACAGTGACTTCAGTTGGTTGCTCCCTGCCCAGAGCAGATTCGTGGGATTTGCTTGGACTGGGCCGCGCCCCTGGCTGGGACCCAATGAGCCAACCCAGATCGATTCCCTGAGCCTAGCATGCACTAACCGGGTGAAGGCCCCTGAAGTTTGGCTGGCCTGGTGGTGAGGGGCAAGCAGGAGAGGGCGGAGGTCCCACGCCAGCATGCCTTGGAGAAACCATGGCCAATAGGGAAGGGGGCTGGCACCTGCACTGTAACCTGTTTGGAGGAAGCAGGGACCATGACAGGAGACAGAGGCAAGAGGAGGTCTCCAGCCCAGAACCCTGAGAGCATTGATCCAGGAGAGGGAAAAACAAGGGAGACTGAGGATGGCAAACACACAACATCAGACATGGCTTCAATGGACATGAAGAGATATCTGTGAGACCTTGTAGATGAGCTCAAAACTGAAATATTAAATCAGGTAAAGCAAGATATGAATAGAGTAATAAAAGAAATGCTCTCAGGAAGCATCTCTCAGGATGATACAGATGGAAGAAGGGAGGAACACAAAAAAAGGAGAGAAACATTTGATAAAGAATATAAAGAAAATATAGAATACATGAAGTAGGTTCAAAGAGACTACCAGGAAATTAAAAACTCCATTGAAAGCTGGCAAAATGCCTTAAAAGAAACTAAGGATAGACTATCAAAACTTGAAGACAAGTTGGCAGTGTGTGATCATGAAAGGAAAGATTTCTTAAAAATAACAAGGAAACAGGCAGTAATAACACAAAGGCTAGAAGATGACAAGAGAATCTACAATTTAAGAATAAGATATGTGAATGAAGATGCAGGAATACATACAGGTGAATTACAAAGGCTATTCATGCAAATAATTAAGCAAAACTTCCCAAGCATGGGAAAAGAAAATGACATTTGGTTATGTGACGCATACAGAACTCCAGCCACCTACAACCAAACCAGATCTACACCCAGACATGTAATAATCAAGATACCAGAAATTCAATATAAAAACAGAATATTAAAAGCCTTCAGAGAAAAGAAACAGATTACCTATAAAGGTAAGCCCATCAGAATCACGGCTGACTTCTCTACACAGACCATCAGATCAAGAAGAGCTTGGAGTGAAGTATTCCAAGCCCTGAAAGAAAATAACCTCCAGCCCAGATTGATGTTTGCTGCAAAACTGTCAGTAGAAATTAATGGAGAAACAAGATGTTTCCATGACAAAGAGGAACTGAGGGAGTTTGTGACTAACAATCCAACCCTACAGAGAATACTGAAGGACATTCTAGAGAGAGAAAAAAAAAAATACCAGGATCTTAGGAACAATGGCAGAAAGGCCTCAATGAGTGGGGCAGGCAGAAGGATGAAGGAGAAAACTAGACAAACAAAGGCAGAAAAATAGCATAGCAGAAATGAGGCAGAGAAGGATGGCTAGAATCTCTAACATAGATGGCCTTGATACACTATATTGTTAATAGTGCACCAGGATTTAAAACCCACATTACTTACACTACTCTGCTGAGATGTATTATATTCTGTTCCAGTCATTCTACCTGTACTAGATTTGAGGGCACAGACAGTAATCTTGAAAATAACAGGATATAGTATAATAATCATCCTTAATTTCCTATTAACTTAATCTAAAGCTCTGTAAAGCCCACACTGTTTTACCATGACTGATCGTAATCGAATCTGGTTTGTTAGATCGCTGTTTTGTATTGATAGATTTTATTCAAAGCTGTTATGATTGATAGTATCAAGTCTGAGAATATAGGCAACTGCACTTAAGATGACAAGATTCACTAGAATATCCACTATGGTTTGATCCTTACCTGCCTTTGAAGTTTTATACTGTCTACAATGTTTTATTTTTACTAATATTGTTATGTACTACTATATTCAATTATACTGCTATATTCAATTACGCCTGATGATACAGACAATTCTATTGAAGATAGTAAGAAACAACACAGTAATCATTGTAGATCACCTTGTACTGTGGTTTTATATGACTTTTTGGTTTCATGTTTTTATAGGAATTTGTTTTGTTTTGTTTTGTTTTGTTTTGTCTTGTCTTGCTAAGTTTTGTTTTTCCCTCTAATACAGAAAGGATAGAAATATATGTAGAGACTCATGCATGTGTAGCTGTTTACAGTCTCACTGTTTGAATATCTACTTTGCATGCTTTAATTTTGTAACTTGAACAACTATTTCTAAGAGGACAATATGTAATTTATCAACTAGTGATTTTTTTATTACCTTTCTTTTTGAAATTCTGTATTATCTCTACCCTTTACATGCTTTTGTTTCTCTTTAAATTAAAAAAAAAAGATATAACTGCATGTATATTTAAGTGTGTAGGATTGATAACCATATTTCTAAGCTCTTGGATTGTTGAACAGATCTGTTTGCAGTCTCACTGCTTGAATGTCCACTTTGTATGCTTTAATTTTGTAACTTGAACAACTATTTCTAAAAGATCAATATGTAATTTATCAACTAGAGATTTCTTACTGTTTATCTTTCTTTGGAAATTCTGTAATATTTCTACCCTTTTTCTGTTTTTTTTTTCTCTTTAAATAAAATTAAAAAAGAAAATAAATAAATAAACTACACGGTGAGACCTTGCCTAAAAAAAAAAAAGAAAGAAAGAAAAGGAAAGAAAGAAATGAATGCTAAAGGTAAAAGTAATTAAAATTAGAAAGTGGAAGATTGTCAGTGTATCTGCACTTCACTGGTTGTGGTGAAGAAACTGCTGAGGCATGTCAATCTCTAACACCACAATATACTAGAATTCCGACCCTAGAAAATTATTTGTATTTTCATTATATGAATTAGTATGAACTGCATATATGTTTACCATGCGCACCAACACCTTGTTGAACTCAGCTCTTTTTAGGTTATGCTACCTAAAGAGTATCAATAAAAAAGTCTCTAAAATAAAGGAGAAGCTCCTTAAGTTTGTACCAATATCATACATGAATGTGAAACATCTGTCAGTTCTGTTCTGCAATGAATTCCAAAAGTATGAAGAACCACAAAACTGCTCTGCTACTTGAAGACATAGGAATACTGGTGAGCATTCATAATTTTCCTTCACTGAAAATCTCACTGAAAACAGTAAGGAAGTCATTGAATACTGTGCCTTTCTATTACATCTGAGTGATTTTCACAGTAGGCAATCTGCGAGCAAGCCACAGGAGCCCCACACTGATGTAAAATGGTATCGTGGGTAACAGTCTTCTGTGATCCTTTTCAGCCCTGAGCACTGTCTGCTTTCCTGTCAGCTGAATTGAGTGGGCAGTGAGAAGACAAGCACAGAATGAGTTCATTTTTTGGTCTTCATCAATAATCCAATCATACCCTGCCAATTACTGAAGTGGCAACTATATACTTGACTTTAAAAATAATCCCAAAAAGATTTTTGCATTACTGATAGAATTGGTAAAATAAACCCTTCGTAGCAGGGACAAATATAAGTAAATCCAGGTGGATCCTGGCATGCTTTTCCTACATATCTGGTACAATACTATGGCAGATCCTGTCTCTCCATATGAGCCTAATCTAAAACTTATCTAGTACACACATTTTGCAAGGCATCCTATGCATTTAATTTTCTTTAAACAAGGCATTAATGAAATTGCAGTAGCATCTAATAAGATTTTTAATTCCTAAGGGTAGAAACCATGACTAATTTTTAATGAGTCTAATTGAGTAGAAGCATTAGTTCCCCCCTCTCGATAGGAATAACCAATAAAATATCCCTAGTCCTAAACAGTTTGTTATTAAAGGTTCCTAAAGGAAATCAGAGTTGGCCTGTGTCCATTATAAATGACTAGCAACAGCCCTTGTGTAATTTCCTCAATAAGGACAAGTTTCCAGAGTTACCAAGAACATAAATACAACAGTATTTCGTGAGTCAAGTGTCAGTATTAGCGAATGAAGTGGGAGTTTTAGAAAATCGATGCTCTTTTACTGCAGAGTAAGTTCCCATGTGCTTATAGGAGTAGTGGGAAGATCAAGCCTAGAGTGCATGATGCGGAGACGCAGCAGTTCAGGAACCTAGCGACACCATAGCTTTGAAGACGGTCAATGCCACCAGACCTTAGATCAGACCTGGAACCACTGAACAATCTTTAAGTTCCTTAAACAATCTTTTCCCCTCTTTTGTGAAAAATCTCTAGCTAGCCAATACAAACTTAAACAGTAGCTGTACTCACAAACTCCGGGACTTGGAAATCCTGCCGTTCTTCCAGTGACCCACAATTAGAGAGAATTGTCTGGTCCAAGTTTTCCAACACTAAAAATAAGTAGATAGATAAATAAATCAATAAAGCAGGCAAGCAAGCACATGCTTTCACTGACTATACATGACAAGGAGAGCATGCATGGCCCACCTACGGCTTTTTTTACAGCTTTTTTTACATTTTTAACACTTGCAGCTACGAGAGAGGGTATTCGGCAGCTGTTTCATCCACTGGACAGGGCGTCAGGTGTTCAGATTTCCCAGGCTAAGCCTAGCGTGGAAACTAAATAAAAATCTAGCTAAGGAACATGTCGGCCCCCTACTGTTCTTTTTCCTATTACAACACAGGGAACTGATGTGCAATCATTTCAAGGTAACAATTCTCTGTTTTAATATGTTAGAAAAGCAGTATTTGACAGAAGTATAATGGAAGTCAAACAAACTTTTCTAGTACCTAAAAGGAAACAGATGAAATTAATTTTAATAGTAAAATCTATTTAATCCGCAATACCAGTTATCATCTGAATATTATAATCCATATGTTAAAAATGGTTAGTGAGCTGTTTTACTTTTTTTTTTTCCCTTGGAGTAAGTCTTAGAAATCTAGCATGTATTTTCTACTCACCACATGTCTCAATGCAGACTCACTACATTTCAAAGGTCCAGTGGCCACATGTGACTAGCAGCTACTATGCTGGCCAAGCATAGTGTTAACAGGAACAGAGGAAAAAATCCAGAAGGTAGGTCATTCTGCAAGACACTAGTCCTGTCTTGCCAATAAGACACTGACATGAATAAAGGGACTGTTCCAGATTAAAAGTCATAAGAAAACAAAAATACATAATTATATACAGTGTGCCATTCTGGTTTGGATATATAGCTATAAAGATTCTTTTCAAAAATTTCAGGTTGAGGATTAGCTCTGCAGTAGAGCACTTGCCTAGTATATGGGAGGCCCTGGGTATGATCTCCAGGAAAGCAAAAAAAGAAAAAGGAGAACAGCACTATGGAAATATTATTGATGTGAGATAATTTTGGCTATGTAGGAAAATAGTCTTAAATATTTCAGTTCACATATGATTTGATGTTTAAACAAATCTAGATGTTCTCATTTATCAAAGACCTGAGTTTCTTCAAGTCAATGACATGAAAAAAGTAACAAGGTTAAAGGGACAGAGAGTCCAAGACACCTATAATTTATTTAAAAGACATGGTTCTCAACTGGCCCTAACTTGGACAAAGCAGTTGCAAAGGACTTATTTTTTAAAACTATGTAGTATGAAGTATTACATTATATGAAACTACTTATAATTCTATTAAGTGTGTTGTTGTCTTAGCTTTATAGTGACATTTTCCCCTGTTTAAACACTATTGTTTTTAATCCATTAAAGACTTTTGTGAAAGAGAAGGTGGGTTCCTTCCTACCCAGCCAGAAAAATTCTTCCTTTCAACAGCCCAAAAGAACAACTCTCATGATACATGGAAGTGATCTCACGTGACTGATTACAAAACAAATGTGCCAACAATGAAGGCAATTTGATGAACAAGTATGTGGGCTTGGAACCTCACTAAGAAATCTTCCAGTATTACAGTTTAGGTTCACACTGAATTGGAGGAAAGAGGGCTTTATTTGTCCACTTAATTCACATCTTTGTGCTTCCTCTGACCTAGAAAGAATGGCTGGCAGAAACAACAGTACAAATGAGGGACTACATTTTCTGAAAACTTCAGTTCAGTAGAGTACTCTAAATGGAACCAGTGCAAAAATAGGTCAAATTAGATGAACCTAGGCTTAAAAGTGAAAATCAAAGGTGAAATTAAGGCGTTTGCCACTGAAAACTCCAGGAGGGCGATGGCAATTTCTACAGTCTGTTAAACTTAGGGCGTTTTAACACAATAAGCTTACTCCAACAGCAGAACAAAGGTTGTCCAAGGCAATTATATTCCTGAAGCCCACCCTTAAAACTTAGTAAAACATACTTATGTACACACTTGGCTGTGAGAAGAATGTTCTAAGCTAGAGTTATGTAAATCAGTTCCATCTGGAAGAGTAGAGTTAACCTTTCTATGGCACTGAGAGATACTGAAAAAATTACATCAGTGGTATTTATGATATGTTGTTTTATGGCAGAACCAGGAAGTTGATAAAACATAAAATTGCATTTATGTTTACATGATTATAAATCTGATGTAGTGGCTTCATGTCAACATCCAATCTGAATTCTTATATGATGAGCTATCCTATTTATTTGCTACATAACTAAGGTCAACAGATAGGAAAGAGCTCCTATCTTTGATTAGAAGGAGGCAGGCTTTATAAAAGTATTCATTTTTGCCTAAAGACAGAAGAGAAACAAAATGTATTATACAAATATCCTATCAAATTAAAAGTATTTATGAAGCTTAAAAGGATTTGTGAGAAAAAACAGATATACAGTTTTAGTTATTCTTTTAGTAATGGAAAATAACATATTCATTAGTTAATGTTAACACAAAGGAGAAACTGTAAATTTGAGTGAAAAACAGAAATGGCTTTACTGAAACATTATCTAGCTAGAATAAAGCTACAGCTGTTACACTTATGACCTTATATAGTACTGAGAAGCAAATGGTTTATGATGCTAATATGATAACTACAATTCACTACGGAGGGGCTCCAGTAAATACTTAACATTCTTGTTTCTGGTAATCTAACATAATTGAGAAAATTCATTTCTTAACAAAAGTAAAATAATCAGAACCAAGGTGACACTTTAGGAGACTTTTCTATTAAAACATGTAGAATTAGGGAAAAGTGCTGAAAATGCAAAAAATGTTGGGTTTATTTCTACATAATGTTTCCCTAATATAACATTTTGAAATGTATTTTAACAGTCTTACTATGCCTCATACAACAGATGTACTACACTGAACAGTATCAGCATTAATGAATTTAATTTTAACACGTGGAACACAAAGTACTTGGGACTTTTATGTCACCTATTCATCAAAACACTGACTAGAGCAATGAAAATTAGCCATTCTACTGTGATGAAAAACATTTTGGTGAATGGAATTTTGGATGAATGAACAATGAAAAGCTTATTAAATGTCAGGGTCAACAAATATTCATCAACTATTATATATTTTGGACTGATGTTATGTTTTAAGGGCTTAAGAATACCAAAAAAGACCCAGACACAGTTATCTCTTCTTGAGGAAAGGAATTCAAGAAGAATTCCTTGATTAAAGTTAATTTCAGTATCATTTATAAGCAGCAGACCAGACATATTTATACAGTGCTGTAAGAATACTACTAACTGGATTATTTTAGGTAAAAACCAAGTACTTAATTTAGGTTAAAATAAACCCACTAAATATCTACTTTTCTTAAATTTAAAAGAAACAAAATTAATTACCTAACAATTAAAAGGAAAGGGAGAGAATTTTTTTTTAAAAAAACTTTATCAATGTACAATAAACTTTAATGAAGTTAGTGGAGTAAGATTGAAGCAATTAAGCCCTTGGTGATACTGGTCTGACTTCCTTATTTGGTAACCCAAAATGAAGGACCAAAGATAAATATTTAGAGGTTGGATTACATTACTGGATTATTAACAAGACACTGGAATACTCACTGCAAAGTTGCTATCAAGATTCCTTGTTTGCCAATTGGAAATGCAATAACAAAATTTATTATCCTAATTGCAAAACAGATAACCTATATGGCAAAGCTGAGACTTTAATGTAAACTGACTAATAAAAAGAGCTATTATCTATAATTTTATAACTTAGAGAATTTATTGACCATCAGAAAAACACAAAACAACCTCTTACGAAATTCAGAGACCAAAACCAAAGTGCCCTTGATAAGTAGTGCCCTTGGAGTAAAGATAATCAGAACCAGGCATCTATACTTCATCTAACTTATAACACGAGCAAGGCAGGAGCTGAACCAGAGGACTTATTTACTTCTATAACTGCCACAGAAATGATCACAGTGAATACATGAGAGGCAGTAGTGAAATTCTACCGGGGCCTGTTGCAAAGTGCACCAGCCATGGATGAGAGCACTGATTGTGTTCAAGTCTCAACTCCACAAACTCTTGGCTGCATGATCCAAGAAACGATCAGTTTATTTACCTGAAGCTGATGACATTACTTTCTCTAATGATTTCACAGGGTGGTGCCAAGATACAAATGAAAATTTCAAAGTATGTTGTGTAAAAAAGAAAAAGCATATATAAAGATAAATTAAGTTCACGTACATAGAACTTTACTGAGTATCTTATATTATTTTTGCCTGACAATACTGAATGTCTGACCATATTGAATCTTATTTTGTTCCTGTTTTCACAGATGATGAATTCAAGGTTGTTAGTTCCTCAAGTCAATCCTAGAAGTTAGATTCAATGGGAATCGGACCTGTTTTGATTCCAAAATCAGGCAATTTGTTAATGTAAAAATATAATAATTTTAATAATATAATAATTTAGTCTTCATCTGCTACTAAGAATCCAAAGGACACTTTGATGTTAAATGTAAATTGATAAAAGCCAGGCAAGGTGGCACACACTTGTAATTCAAGCACTCTGAGAAGCTGAGGCAGGAGGATCACAAATTTAAGCCCAGCCTTGGCAGTCTAGTGACTCAGTGAGAACCTGTTTAAAAAAATAAAAAAGGCTGTGGATTGTGAAGGCCTGGGGTTTCAATCCTCACTATCACCAAACAATGTGTGTTGAATTAACATAACATTATAAACACAAATTTAAGAAAGTTATTTGCAAGTAACTGCTTCAATATACTGTAAGAAATATAATACACTAACACACTTTGAAAAACAATTTTAAAAAGCAATACCAAACTTACTGACATAAGAGTTTACAACTAGAAGAACTATGGAAAAATCTCTACAAAGACAGAATCTAGTAAGTGACTACAGACATTTGTGTGCCAGGGATGGAGCTGAAAGGAGAAGGAGAGAAGGGGAGAAAGGAAGACAGGGAGACAGGGAGAGAGGAGAGACTGCCTTCCAGACATCATTCTGGACCTGCCCAGCCTCACACTCCATATCACCTATGACTAAGCCATCCGTCTCCCCATTCCAAACCATCCTGGGTCAGTCATATCCGATCTCCGGTTCCAATGTCCCTTCCTCTAGTCTCAGTTTGATAAGATCAGTGTATTCCAGTGGCACCTAGGTGGAGAAATTCTGCTTATCATGAAGCTGTGAGCCTGTGGATTACAAGCCTTCCAATATTGCAGTAAGATTTTAAAACAGGGTCACTCATAGTCATCACTGGAAAGAACGTTAGTGGAACATGAAACCCAAAAACAAGAACATTTCTATCATAGGGAAAAGCAGCTGTGTTTTACTATGTGGACACTAGACTTGAACCATGACCTCTATACAGTCTACATGGCTCAGGCACATCTATCTCTTAGCCCCAAAGTCTCAGTGTCTTTATCAATAATATGTAGATTATAACACTAGCATAAAAAGGTCATCCTGCAGAAAACAACTGGCACATATGTAAAAATGATTTGAAAACTGTTAAGTATGATATAAATACTGGCTATTATCAGTAAGTTTTAACATCCTTAACCTTATTAGAGATCAATTTTTTCTTTTAACTTTTACCTTGATTATCTCTGCTATTCAGTCTCTTTTTGAAATATAAAAACGCATGAGGATCATTGCGAGTTCAAGGCCATCAGGAGCTACATATTGAGTTAAAGGCCAGTCTGGACTATATATAACACAGACACTCAAACAAGCAAAAATAAATAAACACTAAAATAAATTCAAGCATTGCAAAAGGCGGCATTAAGTCAATATCTTCAAATTACCACAAAGTCCTAAGCACTGCAGGCTACTTTCTTTTCAATGAAAAGAAATATGAATCTGAAAACGCTTTCCTCACTTTTCTGAATCTGGATGAATCAATCCCTTACCCCAGTTTGTTGTTAGCAAGTAAATTCAATGAATGCAATATTTAATGGGGCGAGGGTGGGGATGTGGCATTCTCCTCTAATTACTTCTGGAACAGAAATTCCAAATTCAAGTTACTGGTTTCCATTAGAGTTCCTTGTCTTCCTCTTGTCTTGAGACAAGGGCTTTCCCTTCTCCAGGACTCCTTCCCACTTTTCCTAATTAAGGTTAACTCTGAAATTATCATCTCTACTTCAGCTCCTACTTCTGAAAGAAAGAAGGAAAAAAGAAAAGAAAGTCATTTATGGAGATCTATACCTTGTCAGGATAGGGAAAATTTTGGCTCTCACTGGCCTAGGGCCAACAGTAATATTCAGCAGTTTAAAAAATTAACAAATACTCTCCCTACATTGTGGTAAACACTGACTCAATCCAAAGATGCCTCCCTGCCTGCATCAGCTATGGGGCCATTCCTGACTTTTCTCTTTCCCTCGTTCACATTACATCAGTTAAAAAATTTCATCCTTCTGTATTTTGAACCTCATTTTCAGTACCTGCGATGTACATTCCCTCAAACGTCATTATGACCCATTCTTCAGATTTTATTTCAGCCTCACTGTTTCCCTGCCTCAGCCGCATGCTTCTACAGCGTATCGGAAACCTGTCAAGTCACGACCAGGGGGGCCGAAGACTTGGTCATTGCATTGTTAGCTATTAAAATACAGCAGTTTTCAGTTTTCAATTGGTTTTCCAGTTAGATTGTAGGGAAAAAAAAGTACCCATCTCCTTTCCCAAAAAAACCAAACCAACAAGTGACTATTAATAAACCAAATGTGTAGCTCATACTGAACAGAGTATCACTCAGTAGATACTTTCTTAAAACTGTCCACCACCATAGAAGGCTCCATCTGGGGAAAAGATAAGTGCCAAGCTCCATCTGATCATTATTTGTTTTATTTTTACACTAACTCATGAGCTCCTGCAGAGCAGACCATTAACTAATTCAACTGAGTATTCCCAGAACCTAAAGCTACAATGCACATTGTAGATGCTTCTGTAAGAGAAATTTTCTCTTATTAACAGTGCATGGTCTGCGCTGCTCCATGCTCTCGTCTCCTCCAATATTCTGGGAATTGAGCCATTATAGTTAAAGCTGCCTAGGTTAAATTCAGACAAGGATAAAGCTGACTAGAAAACCTGGGTTGCAAGGTAGAAACAACCCCATCTGGTGTTTAAGGAATTTATGGAATGTACCTTCCCTGGGCATCTACTGCCCATATTAGGAAACACCCTCCGCAGCCCGACTCTAGACCACCCTATAGTCACAACCTCCAATGAATGTAGAAAGCCATTTAAACTAACCAATGCCTTCTGTTTCTGTAACCGTGCTTGCCAAAGCCCTGCCTTCCTTTGTCCTGTAGTTTTAAAAGCCATGCTCCAGCACACCTCGTGGCTCTCTGTTCCTGCGTGTTCAGTGGGCCCCACGCATGCTTGGACAACAAATAAAACCCCTTGCATATTGCATGAGAGGACGTCTGTTGGCTTCTTCCTACATGCGGCGGGCGTCTCGAAACTCACACTTCATAAATGATAATGAATGAATAAATGATGGAGCTTATTATGAATTCTTTAAAAAACTATTTTGAATCAGTTATGTTACTACTGCACTTTAATTCCTCAGAATGAAATTACTTACACAAGAAAGTTTTTCTATTACCAGAAACCAAGCCATATTGAGATAATCTGTTCACGCATAAAGCAGATTTATAACATAGTGAACCTTCAAGACAATCTTCAAATATTTGGACATTGATAAGGAGAGACCTGGTCTCCTCACCACTGTGCCCACTGCTTCAGAGGCTCACCAAACTCCCCTGCCAGTAGCACAAACCATTCCACAGCAGAACAAAAAGGTGACAAACAATTTTTGGGGTCTGGGCCTCCCAGTCCCATGGCATGTGACAACTCGATGGATTTCTTTTGTCTACAAAGAGCAGTATCCCTGAGAAGAGTTTCAGTAAGCACAATTTTCTCTACTTTGTACACTTCCATATTTAGTGCTGTTTGGGCTGCTTCTATAAACTAACTGTCTTTATTCCCACACAATCTTCTCCTCAATAATTCAGCTCTAAAAATATACATAGAAGTTAAATATGTCTGCATTTGAAGAGCTAAAAACACCATCACATTATTCATTCTCACACCCCAGCTCAGATTAGCTAGTGCCTGTATTTTAAAAACCCAATGGATTCTGCAAAGTTATGAGAGTCAAAATGAATTCACTATTTTATAGTTATATATATATATATATATATATATATATATATATATATATACTGAGTTTGTGTAGGTCCTGTAGTTTTAAACCTACAAAGGTTGAAGATACTGCCCATGCTTACAGTTAGGCAGAGGTTGGGCTGGTGTTTTGGTTACTTTTCTCTCATTGCTGAGACAAAATACACTACACCCAAAATGAAGGAAGGAAAGGTTTATTTAGCTCACAGTTTGTTGAAGTTTCAGGCCCTAATCTGCTGGCTTCGAGGCAGGGTAGCTCATGGCTGAGGACAACAGTTCATGGCTGTGGAAGACAGCAAAAGCAACAAGAGCAAAAAGGGAGCATCCTGGAGTAAAGATTCTTTCTGTCCCTTATACTGTATGTAGGCCACACCCACCTTAGGGTGGTTTTAGCGCTCACACCCACAATCCCAGCATTGGACCACAAATCTGTCACAAATTCTATAAGCGTGCCCCTGTGACTACATGAGACTATGTGGGGACATCCGGACACACACCATAACAGTTGGGCCATGAATTCAGGTGTGCCTGGCTCCCGCAGCCAGCCTTCTAGACATCCTGCATCCATCAGCCATGCAGCACAGCATCACGGAGGCCCTCAACTGACCCTAGCATTGTTCCAAATGCTCATGATTCTGCGAGCATGAGATGAAATCTCTGCCCTCGTGGAACACACTCACTCAAAGTGTAATTATTCCAGAGTTCCAAAGAGAAGCATAGCAAGACAAGGTGACAGTGAATGCTGGCTTTATTTTAGAGTTACAAACAGGGACACCTGTTTGAAACAGGCATCCTGAACAGGAATGCAAATGATAGGAGAGACAAGCCTCCTCAGGCTAAGGGGCAGACCATACCCTCTGAGCTTCTGGATTCAAATTCTCATTCTGCTTAGTAGTTCTATGATCTTAGGCAAAACGCTGGACTTCTCTGTGTCTCTTTTCTGAGGACTGCTTGCTCCTGCTCAGTGGTTTACCTCATAGGCAGCCCTGGCTTCATGGAACAGCCCAGCCTATAAGAGTGGGCAGATATTTTAAAGCTGCAGGTTTCCTTTTTTATTATGCTCATATATATATATCCTGAAATTTATAGTTTTAACTTTTATAATGCTCAGTGGCATTAAATGCATTTAGATTGTTGTATATCTATCTCCAGAACCTTTTTTATCTTGCAAATTGAAACTCTGCCCCTATTAAACAGTAATACTTTGTTCCCACTTATCTTGGCAGTTATCTTATTTTCTGTCATTATAAGTTTGACTACTGCAGGTACCTCAAATAAGTGGAATCATTTGACCTTCTATGACTGATTTATATGATTTAGCACAATGTCCTCAAGATTAATCACTGGTATAGCATGTCATAATTTCCTTCCTTTTTAAGGCTGAATAATATTTCATTGTATATACAGGCCACAATTCTTTTATCCATTCATTTAGCAGTGGACACTTGGGTTGTCCTGTCTTTGGTTGTTTTTAACAATGTTGATATAAGCATGTATGTGCAAGTGAGTTTGAGTTCTTGTTTTCAGTTCTTTGGGAACCATTATAATTTGTGTCTAGACGTCCCCCCAAAGCTGCATACAGTCTTCTTAGGCTTTTTCAGAGATGGCTGAATCTAGGGTGTGTGATGCTCAGATTAAGGATATGTGATTGCTAAATTAACCCACCAATTTGGTTGGCACCACCCTAATTCCAGCAGTCTAGATACAATATAAAAGGGACAGAAAGAGTCTTGTCTTCCTCTGCTTGTTGCTTTGCTAACTTTCTGTCCACTCTGACTGTTTTCCTCTGCAACGCTACCCTACTTTGGTGCCAGCTGATTATGGACTAAAACCTCTACAAACTGGGCTCTAAATAAATCTTTCTCCCTTTAACTTTGGGTCCAAGGTATCTTGTCTCAGCAATGAAGGAAAAATAACTAAGCCAGAGATGTACAGTTTTATAATGTGCTCTTTCACACAGAAATGTCTTTAAAACTTTTTCAGTTTCATGAATATTCCTCTGTTGGTTATTTTAAGTAATTGCGTTGTAAATTATCATATAGCTGTGTCCTAATTGATTTAAGCACTCAAGTATTGTTTCCTGGAATAGAATTTCCTGGAATAACATCAAAGAGTATAACCAATATTAAAGGTTTTGTAGGTCCTGTAGGAAAAAGCCTGCAGCTGAGAAATCAGAACAATCCTTCATCTCAGGCCTGTCAATTTAAAGATCAAGATATAAGATAAAATGAGTTAAGGAGGTAAAGTATTTAACACGGTACATACACACTATCAGCATTCAACAAGGATTGCCTTACACGAGAGGGAAAAAAATGTTATGTTTAATCTCCCTGAAGTTCTTTTCATTTTTGTAAAAGGGATATAACCTTTGGAGCATGGTGAGAAATAATAACGCTGACAAGTTCATTAAAAGTTCTGTTACATAAAAATTCTGTAAGTTTGATTTTTATGCATTCTCCATGATATAGTCCTAATTTTTTCCAGTGCTAAGGACTGAACTTAAGCACTTTCACATGCTAGGCATATGCTCAATCATAGAGCTCCATTCCAGCTCTTTAGATATTTCTAAATCATGCCCACTACTTTAATTTAGAATTTATGGATATACTTTTATACCATCAGTTAAATAACAGACTAAGAAAACAAATTTTCTTCTGAAAGGAAAAAAAAATTCCTCTGAAAGGATTGATTTTATGAGTTTAGGGTATTATTTTAGTAAAAATACACGGTTGATTTAAATTGCTATTCAGCTACCACCTGCCACATTATTGCTGCTCAGAGTAACACAATATAAGTCAAGCGTAACCCAAGCAGAAAAGGTTTCACCTTCTTGTCCAGCAGCCCAGTAGCCCTGGTGACTTCTTGGGGGAAAAGGGTGGCATCAAGGAGGAGAGCACAAATAACCAAGATTGTATAACCAGCTGTACCTACTCCCCAAAAGGAATGTAACTACTTTGTATCAGAAATGCATACTAATAAAAAATAAATTCAAAGCACTGTTTAAAGTAGATTTCAAGATGCGGGGCACCCAGATCTCCAGCTGACGAACAGAAGGGACGGGCACCGGCCACACTGACTGCTTACTAACTGTGGTCCTGCTGCTCTGAGGGCGTCTGTGAAGTGAGGGAGGGACAGTGGCAGCAAGAGGGCTCTGGCCGGGAGCCACGGGAGCTGCTCTCGCTCAGCCAGCACTGCTGGCTCCAGACCCACAAGACTATCCCCGGTGGCAGTGACGCTGGCAACACCATACAATTACACTTTCCAGTCCTGACAACAGCGTTTCTCAGCCCCAATGTTCTGCTTTAAAGAGAGGCATTTATACCATTTGCTCACAGAAAAATAACCAATCCTGCCTCTTCTCCCACAACTCAACTGCGGATTCTGTTTAAGTGCCAGTTGGTAACCACTTCCTACTACTCTCCAGAGGACCGGGGTTGGGAGAGGAATGTGGTTCCCAGTTTGGGAAACTATTTATTTAATGGTCGTAAAGGCCATTTCTTTTAGAAGCTCAACTGGAACATTGATCGTGTGATTATTTGCCAGCTGGCCAGACACAGTTGAGGAGTTCAGATATGTCTACTCTAGAAAATAATGCCATGGAGTTCTTTGAGATTAAAAAAACAAGTTATCTGAATATAGCTAAATCGTAAACATTCACACTATTTAAAATTTCTTAAATATGCACTTAACACATTAGCTACTGAAATAATGTCTATGACACAGTTCAGACTGTCCCTTCTAGGGAGTCTTAATCCTGTTGCTTTTTCCCTGGTCAAATGTCTTCCGGTTCTGGTTCTTTGTGAATTCAGTGCCTGCTTTTGCTTTGTCCTTTCTTTGTATGAACCAAGTCTACATTAGCATCAAATTTTCACACATAAACTATTGTTAATTTAGTGTGCAGTATTAAGTAAGAACCACACTAGGTCTGAAGAGATACAAAAAACTGCCACTAAGGCATTTACACGTAAAGGCTTTGGGTAAGTGAAACAGGCAAGTGACATCCAGGGAGAACAAACTCATGCCAACACAGGGCAGAGGAGCCCAAGAGAGTCATTCCTAAACCAGCCTGGGCTGGGGGCTGGAGGAGGTGGGCCCTCAACCAGGCCTTGAAGGATGCCTAAGGGGGAAAAGGAGACCATGTGGATGATCAGGTAAGAAAACCTAGGCTGAAACTAACAATGATGGCGCTTAGCAGGGATAAACAGAAATGGAAGGAACACAGTGATTTTTTTTTTTTTAAAGCTATTAGAATCAGCAAACCATCCAAGCTGACTGAAAGGAAGATCAGAGAGGCCAGATTAAAAGTACAGTCTGGGGCTGGGGATCTAGCTCAGCGGCATAAGCAACTGCCTTGCAAGCACACAGTCATGAGTTCGATCCCCAGTACCCACCCCCCAAAAAAAAGTACAGTCTGACTTGGGTTGCTGGGTTCACCAAAAAAGGTCTTTCAAATCTCCAACTCCTCCTCCCAGTTTCAGTGAGAAACCTTCCTCCCGTTTAGTATACAAAGTAGAAAAATAGATACTACAATATGGAAATGTCATTAAGTTCCATTGCTAAATCAACCAAATTATATCTGTTTATTCATTCAACCAACAAATAATTCTACATGTTTGCTGTACACTAGGACAGGCAATAGCTGAGGAGCATCCTTCTTCTTACGGGAGGGGTGGTGTCTCATCTCTCATCTCAGCCTCCTATACTACGGTTCTCACTACCTCAGGGTTTCTCTTTATACGCTACTCAGCACTTTTTTTCCTGTGACTTCAACTTATTCTTTATTTTAATCCTCATCAACATCTTTCCTAGTCAAATTTCTTCCTTTTTTTTTTTTTTTTTAAGAGCCCTTTTCCTTGGGTAACACAGCACTGTCAAAACATGCACTATGCATACCCTTTGACCCCACAATTCCACTCAACAAACGTATCCCACAGAAATTTCTGTGCACATGAAAAGATACAAACAGCCACACACATGTTCCCATGTTCAGTGAGGAGGGCACAAATGATCAGAGGGCAAAAATGTCTGAACAAAATGCAAACATCCAGACAAGAGTATAGTGTAACAGAACACAAGACTACAAATTTCCTTTATGTAAGGAGGTGTCTGAAATGTACAAAGACAAACGCAAACTTTAGCAGACTCTGTGGCAGTAAACTTTTGTAAACTTAAGTGCTATAAACTGTGTGCACAAGCATCAGCCTGAGTGCAGAAAAATCTTAAAGGCCAGATTTTTATAATCTTAAAGGCCAGTTATATATGTGGGGATGCAATTCTGGAGATTATTTTTGGTCATATTTTTAACACTTAAAACATTTACAATGAATATATACTGTTTTGTTATCAGAATAAAACAATAAAGGTAAGAGATTATCATAAACCATTAAAACAACAACTTTAATCAGCCTATCCCACTGTACCTACTGCACTGTGACATTATCTTTCTGGATTCTAGTGATGGATTTTCAGGTATGCTGGCACCTCTCTGACATGGATTCAGCCTCGACCTCCAGCTGCCGGCTTTGGTAAAATTCAGTAACGACTTGCATGCTGCTAAAACTGTCTACTTTACATTTTTGTCTTACTTGACATCTCAACGTCTTTATACAGCTGATTGTAACACCCTTTGAAGACTCCCTTTCTGGAAATCATTCTTCTAGAACTTCTTCCATGTCTCTGGTCCCTGAGGTTGGTACTTCCTCTCTGATTAGACTTTTAGACTCAAGGCTTCATGTACAACCTGCTTCTCTATAATCTATACCATGATATTGCTGAACACATCTAAACCAAGGCTCCAAATGCAAATGCATGGTTCTATTTCAAATGTCTCTTTTGAACTCCAGACTCATACATCCAACCATCTATGGGACACTTCCACTTGGATAAATCACACACATAGGGCCGGGGATTTAGCTCAGTGGCTTAAGCGCCTGCCTGGCAAGTGCAAGGTCATGAGTTCAATCCCCGGTACAAAAAAAAAAAATCACACACATCTTAGGCTCACTACTAACACAGGATTTAAGTTTATGTATCCACATATTCTCACCCAAACCTGTAAATAACGTTTCCCATTATTTCTTATTTCAAAAAATTGTTCCACCATCCATTCAGCTGGTCAAGAAAAAGCTAAACCTTATCCTATGGTGTGGAGATTTCTTGACTATCTTCCTCTCTGTCTCAGCCTGCCAAGCACCCCACATGCTGATCTGGACTATGGCACTAGTCTCCTGATGGTCCCCACAGCAATTTTCACCCCCTTCTACCTCTGTCTCTTTTTAGTAGCTAAAGTGACTTTTGAAAACAAAACTCTGACCCAGTATTTTTCTGCTTTGTTTTAATTCATATTAGGAAGCCAGTTAGAAATGGGCAACAAGAAGCATGTGTCATTTCTGTAATGGAGAAAACTAAGAACAAGAATTTTTAAAGGAATTTGATTAAAACAAGCCAACAATCCCCTTCACTCTCATGCTTACAGCAACATTATTCATAATAGCCAAGACACAGGATCAACCTAGCCATGTGGGCAATGGACTATTACTTGGCCATAAAGAAAAACAAAATCCTGTGATTTGTGCAAGATTGATGGGACTGGAGGACATTATATTAAGTGAAATAAGCTGAGTACAGAAGACAAGTACCACATCTCATTCTTATATGGAAGCTAAAAGGTTGATCTCATAGAGGTTGAGAGTAGAATAGTGGCTTCCAAAACCCAGGAAGGATACAGGGGTGAGAGAGAAAGGAAAGAGAATAGTTAACGGCTATAGAAATGCAACTAGGAGAATGACTTCCAATGTTCTGTATGTAGCATGGTATAACTATGATTGACTATAATTGTGAATTTTAAAATAACTTACAGGGAAGATTTTTAATTTTCCCTACACAAAGAAATAATAAATGTTGTCTGAAGTAATAAATATGGCAATTGCCCTGATTTGATCATTACACATCGTACATATGTACCAAAATGTTACACTGTACTCTATATAAATATAGCATTACTATAAGCCAATTGAAAATACAGATATATTTTTAAAAATGAGAGAAAACAGTCATTATAAGGATGAGCACTATGTCTATTTGGTCTGATATAGAACTTCAAGGTCCCACACAGGCCTTGCAGAGTTGACACTAAATATTTAGTGAATGAATGAATGACACAGTGGAACTTAGGTGACCATAAGGCTGAAGAAAGTCATATTTTTATTTTATTGTTGACTGCACCTTGCATTGTAGGATGAAGTGTAAGTATTCTTGTTACGCGTTCTTTCACAAATATTGATAAAGAAAAATAAATAGGAGGAGTCACTGATGGACAGAACTACGGATGAAGGGTTTAACAGTAAGCAAAGAGGTAAGCAAAGGAAGATACAAATATTTAGTGTAAATACACAGATAAGCATTATGTAACATATACTTCTATCATACAAATTGTACAAGGAACATACATGTTTCATACTACATACATTTTATACATATGTGCTTTGGAGGGACAGAGAGAAGAGTTTCCAGCCCCTCTCTCATCAAGGGATCCACCTCAAAGGAAAAAAGAGGGTATGGAACAGGAAGATGGCAAAAGCCTGAAGGTTCCAATGACTCAACAGGAGGAAGGCAGCTGACTAGCTGTGCTGGGCTCTAGCCTTCCCCATTTTTTTTCCCTGAGCTTTCTGCAAATGCTCAAGAATCTGATTTCTTTTCAGCTTCAAGTTCCCAAGAGTCAAAGCAGGAATCAAGTGTATCAGAACCACTGGGAAACCACTCAAAATGAGTCCTACACCTTGCCCCCAAGGAGATGCTGTCCTAGTAACTAGGGTGGGGTGGCTCTGAAATACAACTTGACTGCTGAAGTACAGTCTTAGGGAGTTCCTCCCTTGTCTCCCAGACATAAGGTCAACCCTTTTAAAACCCAACTTCCTCCACAGTCATGGTACTGACCACAGGGAGCACACGGGTTACGATCAAAGGCACCATTCAAAACCACAGTGACATGCACAGCCCAATTGGGAAAGAACAACTTGGAAGAGAAGGGGAAAATGCAGATGAGGGCTAGGCTCTCCCCATACAGGGCTCTGATAAGAAGGACATGCTTGGGGGAGGGGTGCACTACCAGGACCGTCATCCCTGCCACAGGGAAAGGGTGGAGAAACAGACCTCTGCCTTTATTATCTTCTGTGCAAAACCAACATTTTATCAGGCTACTGGGAACACAAACCCAATTGTTTTGGAGCTGGCTGAACTGCTATCTGCTAACAGCACAGAGGGAAAAAAAATTCAGAATTTTTAACCTTTTAACAGTTTCTTAGTCATGGAATGTGGACTGCAATTTTAGATGGGATGTTCAACATACTAGAATTACTCAGACTGACAAACACGAGAAGATATTTAAATTTTGCATTTCTTCTACTGGTTGCTACAACTGTCTCCTCTTCCGGTACTCAGCTACACATGGTTAACTGCTTCCAAATAAATCTATGGGTTAAAAAGAGACCTTGAAATAATCCATTTCAATTCCTTGGTCTCATAGATGGGAAATATCAATAAGAGAAAAATATGCAATTTTAAAGAGTTCATAGCAAATTTGGGCATAGAAGCCAACTCATCTATTCCAGGTTGAGGGACTTTCTACCATACCCCACACCCCACTCCCACACTTTAAAAGAACTGAAGCAAGTGAAATGGAGATTCACAGCTTGCACAGAAATCTGTCTCACATGTGTAATCAAATGCTTCATAAACAGCAATTAAAAACTCGCATCCCTGAAACTTGTATTTCAAGACAGAACACTGAATGCGTGCATTTAGCTCTGCTATACTAGAATAAAAAGAGAACAGAGACATGGTGACACAGTATTGGAAGATGGAGAGCAAACAACCAAGTGGTAGCTGGCTTAGCAAACCAGAAGAAGCTTCATCCCATACCAGAAGCCACGCGATTCTGTAACTGTAAACCTCCTAGGAGCTCAGAACTGGCAGCACAGCTCCCCCACCCCAAGTGCAGGAAAATTGGCTTGAAGTCAGTCTCAGAACACTAGCCACTCCCCCAAGCATGTATGACAAGTCGGCTCCAGCTCCGCCCAGTGAAACCTGGGAACGTGCTGTAAGCAGTCACAGAGATCTCCCGACTGAAAGATTCCGAGCCGGCTGAGGATGGGAATTCCATCCTAACTTACATAAAAGATGACTGCCAAATGAGATTCCTGGACTTCTACTTAGCTTTGTGACTGCTTATATTTTGTTTTGGAACCCTAGTCAGTTCCAAGTTAAAAAGAGGGAACAGAAGAAAAGAAAGGGAGAGAAAGGAAAAGAAAGAAGGAAAGGAAGGAGTTTTCATTAATGTAGTGTTGTAGTGTTGTCCAATACGGTTTGGGTTGAGAATTTTAACCCTTCTGTCACCACAGGGAGGAAAAACAAGGGAAACAAAGGGAAAGGAAAAGAAAATAAGCTGGGCATGGTGGCACAAACCTGTAATCCCAGCACTCCACAGAGGCTGAGGCAGGAGGATCGCTGCAAGTTCAAGACCAGCTTGGGTTACAAAGTAAGCTCAAGGAGAGCCTGAACTGCACAGCAAGATTCTGACTCAAAGAGACTTAAAAAAAAAAAAAAACCTAAATATACTAACACCAATTTTCTAAAAGCAAACAGTCCAGGTGGGTCACCCTAGAGTGAAACCTATAGGGCCTGGCAAGACTTCCTACTCATTAAGCAAAGTCTCACAGGGAAACAGCAAAGCTACTTGAACAAGAGGGGGGAAAAATATAACAGGAAAAAGAAAACAAAAACAAAAACTAGTAGCTTCAGAGATCTGATAAAAGCACATTCATGAAATAAGGACATATTACCAAAGACAGACATGAAAGTGACAAATATTCAGAGAATAAATAAAGAACTCTTGGAAGTTAAAACGATGACATAATTGTAAAATTCAGCTAAAGATTTGAAAGATACAATTCAGAAATATTTTTAAATGCTGAGCCAAAAACAGAGATAGGTAACAGGAATCCTGAAAAATCTAGGGACAAATCCAGGAGAGTTAATATGCACATAACAGAAATATTTATGACCCATCAAAATCAAATACAAGTACTTGTCAAAGTAAGAGATGTCCCAGGGTGGAAGAACATTCTTCCAGAACTGAAAAGTACTTAAGCACATCTTTTCCCCTTAAAAAAACAAATAAAACAAACCAAAAGAAAAAGAAAACAGAGGGAGGGTCTTGCCATTGAGAAGGGTCTACTAAATTTTCAACATACTAATTAATCATTACAACAATGGGTTCCAAGAGAAAAGTCTACACAATTCCAGAGAAAAAGAGCTTTTCATACAAAGGATTACAAATCAGATCCAATTTAAGGAACTCCTCAAGGAAGTTCCTAAGCACAACTCTTGAAAGTAAAAGGTTTCAAACTTCTGAGAGATGATTCCCACCCTAACATTACATAAAGTGACATCATCACTGGAAAACCAGGGAAGAAAGTCTCAAAAAATTACCTCTCTCTTTCACACCCTTTTCCCATGAGGCACTGGGAAATGTGCTCCACCAAAATGAAGTAATAACAAAAAAAAAAAAAATGAGTGCTCTAGAGCAAGACAAAAGGACAAAAGGCGGTAAGAGGGTGAAAGGGAATCCCTCAGGGCCAGAGGAAAATTTAGATAAGGAGTGGGGGAGGCTCCTGTGGGATTCTGCAGGAGGCCCTTCCCACTAAATGATGGGATTGACAAGAGTTCCTGTGTGGGGAGAGAATTTACAGCTGAGGAAGAATGTGAGACTTGAGGTATTCATCACTACATCAAAAATTTAGAAATACAGTCACTGTCTGTTGTTCAGACTTAAGAGGAAAAGCAATCTGGGTACATGGTTTGGCTCATCCATGGGGTGAACATTACACAGCTGTAATAAATTTAGATACCTTGACTGCTGCAGATTGATTTTCCTCAAATTATAATACAGTTGCAATTATTGTAGGGCAGATGTGAGGTTCAGAAGGTCTGCTGGAAGGGATAAGGGGTGAGGACAGATGAAAGCCAAATATTCACTCTAGCATTAATAATGCCTAGGGCTGGGGATTTAGCTCAGTGGATAAATACCTGCAGGTCATGAGTGCAATCTCTGGTACCAAAAATAATAATAATAATAATAATAATAATAATAATGACTAAAAGAGAAAACCAGACAAATCACAATGTAAGTGTATTAATTAGCGATCAAGCTTATAAATAATTACAGGGTTAAAGTTGAAAACACTGGCTCCTAGGGAACACAGAACAGAAGGGGAAATGTTGCTGCTTTCCTTAACAAATCATGCAGTGTTATTTTTCCAATTATGTAAACATAAGCTAATTAAATAAAACTGAAAAATAAAAATCTTCCATTTTTAAAAAGAAAGAAGGTAGGCTAGGGACAAAGCTCAGTGGTAAAATGCTGGCTGGGTTTAATCTCCAGCCCTGTTTAAAAAACCAAAGGCGGTCTCCCGTCACACACCTTGTGAGCGCCTGTGTATAACCAGAAGAATCGCTGTTCTGGAACCTCCTGCATGCTGGGCTTGTGCCTCACGCGGATGCAGAGGTAACCACAAAGCAGAAAACATTTCTTTTAAGGAAGCTTCTATTCATAATAAAAACTAGATGTAAATACTTTTAAAATAACTCATTCTGGCCAGGGGTTTTAGCTCAGCGCCTAAGTGCCTGTTTGGCAAACGCGAGGTCATAAGTTCGATCCCCAGCACCAAAAAAAAAGACCTAACTCATTCTGCCAAGGAAATAAACAGGGGTCATGATACAGAATAGGAGAAGGAAGAGTGTGGGGCTAGGTACCCAGGCAGCTCCCAAGGAGTGCTATTTAAGGTCTGACCTGGCGGGATGAGAAGGAGCTAGCCACGCAGGATTCAAGAAAGAGGAAAGCTGAAGGAAGGGGAGCCGGGCCAATGTTTGTGAAGGGTATAATCAAATGGTGTGACTACAACTGTGGATTAGTGAAGAGATGAGAGGCCAGGGAACAAAGTGAGGAGGAAAGGAAGCCAGAGCCTGGTGACACCAAGCACTGGCAGGTAAGCAAGTGTGGCATCACATGGCACTCATACCAACAGCCAGGCGGCTACTGAGGTCCAGGTGATGGTGCTGACCTAGATGGAGACAGAAATCATTTCGAAGGTAGAAATGAAAGTACTCAAGGAAGGGAGGAGAAAGCACAGATAAGTTACTCAGTGCACTAAGGTAACTTTTCTGACTTCAGACATGAGAGGACAAGAGTCCCACTTACCGACATGGCAAAGACATGGGGTGAAGAGGCAGGATGGGACAGATGGCTCATGGAGGTAACTTGAGACTTCCTTCTTGGACATGACACATCCCAGACAGGTATCAGGAGGCAGTGACGTGGCTTTGGAACTCTGAAGAGCTCAGTGTTGCAGGTGACCTTAAAGGGGGTGGTGAGCTGTGTCTTCAGCTGCTCAGTCCCCACGTAAACCCTGAGGCATCAATGGGTGTGCAGAGAGGGGAGCATCCAAGGCCCGCCCGAAAGGATTCCCAACATTCTAAGGGCCTACAATAAAGGCAATGTCAGGAAAGGATCAAGCATGGCTTGCAGGGAAGAGGAAAGCCGGTCAGGAGGTAAATTCAAGAAGGAAATAGAAAAGTGTACTTAAAGCTACTCAAAGATCCAATTAGGTGGAATGTATCCACTGGAAACAGCAAACAGATTTGAGATGACCCTAACAAACTCAATTACAGTACAGTGATGGGCAAAGACACCAGATTATAGCATGAGTAACAAAGAAGCGATATAGGATACACAGATAATAGTTCTAAAGTTCTGCTTTAAAAGGGAACAGAGAAATAGGGTAAGAGAGAGGGACATAAGGCTCTAGGATGGTGTCTGTGTGTGTGTGTTTTTTTTTATATAGAAAGATACTGGAGCATTAATTTGCTCATTTAGTCATTCAGCAAACACTTATTGAGCACCGAAATAGCACCTCAATGGAGTTTCAAACCTATAAATATACAGACACATATACTTACAAATACACATATACCAACTTCAGGTGGTGCTTTGAAATAAAGCTGGTTGAGAGTATAAATAGTAACAGTGATATTTTAGACAGGCAAGTCAGGGGTGCCAGATATGAGCAGGTGACAGCCAAGGAAGAACGGAATCAAGTGCAAGGTCAGCATCCTAGGCGAGGAAGGCGGTGTGCGGAGGCAGAGCTGGGATGAGGACGGCGGTCAGGAAGGGTGGTGACACGTCAAGGGGCAGCAGGAGGCTAACGTGGCTGAAGCACAGTGAGAAGCAAACAGAAATGAGGATGGAGACGGCAGAGGCCTCACAGTGCATGGCAAGAGTTTGGATTTTATACTGTTGGTAAAGGCCACTAGGAACAAACAGTAGAAAGGTATTAACAGAAGGATCACGGTGGTGGTCTTGAGACCAGGAAGTACACGAAGGCAGGCAGGAAGATGATCTGGGAAGCAAATGCAGAAGTTCCAGCAAGATTTGGTGGTGACTGGGCTCAAATTTAGGTGCCTGGGTAGGGGAGTAGAGTGAGTGGATTTGCATGGTGTTAACGGAGGGAAGATGAGAGGTAACAGGAAGGAGGGAATCAGGGATGATTTCAGATTCCGGGCCTGAGCAACTAGGTAGAAACACTGTTATGGTGAGGTGCAGTGGAGAAAGTGTAAGCTCAAAAAATAAATAAATCAAGAATCTGGTTTTGAACAAGATTTAGAAGTGAATCACACAATCAATAAAGAGGTAAAGCATCCAGCCATGAAGGCAGAGTCAAGGAGTGGAGACAGGAAGGCGGAAGCTGTCAACACAGGCAAGGAAATTAGGGTCCAAGAAAGACATGGAATTACCCAATGACAGCTGGAAAGAGCCAAAATGTAGAGGCCCAGAAGAAAATACACCGGAAAACAACAAGCAAGCTGTGAACAGAATCAGGATGGGGCAGGAAACGTGGCCAGTGCTGTTGAGATAAGGATGAGCTCCACAAGAAAACATCAAGCACCTCTGTGACTCAGGGTGAATACCCTGCACTTTACAATAAGTCTTTACAAACAGCATCTTCAGACCAGCTAATGATCTGGAACAGTAACCCTCGGCTCACTCAGAACCCTGCACTCTGTTCCACCCACACTGCGTCACAGCAAGGCTTCCAAAGGACCCTCCCAGGAAGCAATACAGGAGACCCCTGTGCCTCTGAGACGGAAAGGGGCAAGCATCAGCCAAAGAGAAACAGTTAGGGCTCTTAGCAGAGAAAACCAGACGTTTTAGTGCAGGACAGAACCATTCTACAGGGTTTGTGTAACGTACACCCTAGGAAAGGAAAATGAACAGCAATCAAGTTACTACTGTTCCTGTTTTACTAGTGAGGAGACTATGACACAAAGAGGTTCAGAGGCTTGCCCAAGATCACACAGCTAACAAGCAGAGGAGGCAGGATTCTCAAATCCAGGAATTTCAGAGAAAAGGAGAAATTATCAACCATTTTGCATGGCTGTCTCCCCCAAACCAAACAAATAATTTGAGAATCAGATCACAAAATTCTAAGACTGTAAGACTTTTGGCCAAAACTAGCCATTTTTTCTTCCCATTTAGAACATTTAATTGACAAACAGTGACTGACTACACTGAGGGTACACAATGAGACTTGGTACACACACACACAGAGCAATGGTTACCACAATGGTTACCACCACCTCACACTGCACATTAGGTTTAATGAAAACTTACTCATCTTTAACTTAAATTTCACATTCTTTGACGATCCTCTCTTCATTTCCCCTCCTCCAGTGTAGAAGCCTTCTCTTTACTCCACACCTCACCACCACTTATTTCCCGTCAAATTACTCATGTTTAATAAGAATGCCAAGAGAAGCAAAAGCCAATCCTGTTCCACTAGCATGGTAAATGCTCACTGCTAATGATCTGTGTCCTCTGAAGACTTCTCACTGTCACATCATAAAAGACCAGTGACATGAGAATTCTGAAATCAGACAGACTTGGATTCCAATTTTGGCTCTGCTCCCTCATGAACAGGTGCAATGTAAAAATCTGATGTGAAAAAGTCCTAACTTGTAGGGCAGTCACAAAGATGTAATGGCATGAACTAAGTGGAAACACTGAACACTGAACCTTACATATTTAACACACCCTTCTTTCCCTCCTTCTCTTCACTTGTAGACTGTACGGCTAAGTTAAGAGTTGGTTACTCATCAGTAGCTATTATTGGCTTACCTTTTTATCCAAAAAGAAAAGGAAACATACTTTCATATTTTATCTTTACAAAAGCTATAAAATTTTGCATTTTTCACAAGGTAGTAACAACTATTTAATTTACAAATCTTTTACATTTACTTCTGACTAAATTGCTTTTTCTTGAAATTTTCAAGATACTTTTGCCTTCTCCAGGAATTTTTTAGTGCAGTGCATTTATTTTAGGAAGATTTTTTTTTTCACTGATACTATAGCGGCTTCAATTTCACACTGTCACACCGGGATATAACTACTCCTCATAACGATCCATGGACCTATTAAATCTTATTAAATAGGTTTCTAAGTGGTTATATATACATTGGTCATTGTTCTTTGTGGTCTGCAGTATCTTAACATTTTGAGTTTTACCCTGAAAAATAGCCCAGTCTTGGTTCCAAAGCTTTTTAACCCTGATTTTTCTATCCAAGTAAACCATTAATTTCTATTATGCCCACACGGGGCCTCCTGTCCTGTAGGTTAGCGTTGCTAGCTGCAATCTTCCTGAAACAAATCTGTTATAGACACAAGAATGTAAGTATTGAAAATATGAAAATATTTTCCCAGGAAAATAGATGACAGTGACCAAGCATGATGCCAAGTATACTGGAATGACAGAAGAAAACAGATTTTTTAATCATTTGAAAAGACAAATTACTCTATATTAGTCCAAAGGAGCCAAATAATTTAATTCAACCACACTAACAAAACATTATATATTCATTATGATTAATAAAATAATCCAGTCCTTAAAACAGATAATTTTCATGAAATGGCATTATTTTCTCAGACAACATCTATCTTCAGGGAGTGCCCCTGCCCCTTTCCCTATGCCAGTGCAGCTATAAGTACATCATTCAAAGGTCCCTGGATGCTGCACTGCACTTGAACAACCACGTGAAGTCACTAAAATCTCATTTGCACTTTTTGTCATCAAAATTCCTTCAAACTTTTTTTTTCTTTTTTTTTTTGTACTGGGAATCAGTGCTTCTGAGCTATATTCCCCGCCCGCATCAAACAATCCTTGCCAAACCTCTCTCTGCTGCAAAACCTTATTCATGGGATCCTGAACTACAGTGAAGCAGGTCATAGACAAGTAGGAAATAAATTTTGCTTTCAGAAGCTATTTTCAGAAGGTGGCATAGAGAAATAGATTATTTTTAGCAACCCATATGGACTAACTGATGAATTTACAAGTTAAGGAACTTCAACAAATAGTATCTGGAACCCTAAAACACACTAGACAGTTCCAAGAAAAATCAGAGAAAAAAAAAGAAAAAAAGAAAAAAGATCAGTGCCTGTCCTCCTCAACTGACGGTGCCATTTAAACACAAAACAGAATCTTACCCAGCACGGATGGGAGGACACTAGCAGGAGTCAGAAAAGGCCTCCTGGAGGCTGGAACATCACCTGAAGGATGAGGAGGCAGAACAAATACAACAGACAAACATAAGAAATGGTGTTCATTAGGCAGCAGAAATACCAGGAAGGAAGCTTCAGATCTGAATCCCAAAACCACCTGTGCAACAACTACAGTTTGACCCTGACCAAGCCATTTGACCTTTGTCTTATTTTTTCATATTCATGATATGGGAAAATTAAATCAGTCGATCCACCTTAACCCTTGCTGTGTATCAGGATTGCCCGGGAGCTCTGTAAAAAGTACTGCCTTTCTCCTCCGGAAATATGGTTTTAATTGGTGGGGCACCCGTGTTTTCTTTCAAAAGCTTTCCACACAATGCCAATCGGCAGCCACAGCTGAGAATCAATCACTAGAGATGATCTCTCAACTGTTGGTGCACAATAATATCCCCCAGGGAGCTTTTAAAAAGCCCAGTGCAGACTATTCCAGACAATTAAACCAGAATCTCTGGGGCAGTGCTCAGTCATCAGTAATTTTAAAGTTTCCAGGCTGATGCCAAGCTGAATCCACAGTTGACAACCACTATTCTAGACCCTCAGAATTCTTCAATTTACCATTCCAGACAACGAGGGGTAGGAAAAGATAGGCGAGGTTAAATTTTTCCCCTCCTCATTCCTGTGTTAAACTAAAAAGAACTGAATGCCAGGGGCAACCGATGACATTTAAATGGAATTGTACCACACAGTAGGTTGATTTTGGATGTGCGTGTCACTTGTGTTGATGATGCAAGACAGGTGAGACATGCCTATTCCAAAATGCTCTCAGTTCTAAATCTAAAATTCAAGGAAATATTTCTATAAAGTGACTCCATGGTGTGCTCTCTGCAATACTTAGTTAGAATTTGATTTGCATGGTTGATTGTAATATGAACATTACATTCCTTACCTCTGAAGTTACTTAAATCCACTTAGTAGGTATGGTGAGCTAAACAAACAGTAATTAGAAACACTGTCGACTTTTTCCTGCACCAAAGCTCAAACACACAGCATGTCCACAAGCATCACAAAACCAAAGCCTCAGAAATATTTACATTAATAAGGGCATAAGCTACTGTAGGCCTTCACACATTTTCCTAGGATTCTGTGGGAAACCTGGCTGCTTTAGAAGAGATTACCACTATTTCTCACATCTGGGTAAATAAAGCACAAGGGGCACAAGTAGCTGAAAGTCCCTGGTGAAAATGAACTCTCCAGGGTCTTGGAAATGAAGCACAACTCTGATAGCCAGCCTCATTTCATAAAATGAGTCAGAAACGAAAGACATTCTTCAGAAAAGAGCATGTACCCAAGGCACAACTTGTAAAATGAAGCCAGATGATAACAGTGGCTGAAAGGCTGGTCCCACGGAAGGAGGGAGGGCCAGGCACAAGGACCTGAGCTCCCATCGCACTTCATCTCAGAGGCTTGGAGCAGGAGTCTGCAAATGCAATGAGCAGCCTGTGTCCCAGTCCCCACTATAAATCGTGATTAGTAGTAAGACTCCTTACATTCCATTAGCAAGCTGGCCCCTCACCAACGGGTGGAAGTAGTCAAAAAGGATTCATATGCTGTCACGGCCACGGAAACAGCAATTCCCACAAGAACAACTGTTTTACTTAACTAGAAATAGGCCACACTTACTGATGATTTGGACAGACCTTCTTTCTTCCTGGGCAGCGCTACAATGCAGTGCTCCAATGCAGTGCAGCCAAGGAAATCCTCACCCTTCTTACCTTGCAGGGGGAGGGATTGGCCTGGGAAGTAAGGGAGTCAGAAAGGTTCAAACACCTTTCACAGCTCTAGTAAAGACCAATACACAAGGAGCTGAAAACAAACTTTTTCATGCAAATTAGAGGCCAGCTGATTTTACTGGGTGGCTTATCACTATTCATCTTAGTTTTTTAAAGGAATCCAAGTTCACTGCTTGCAACGGAGAGTGGACCTATAAACAACTGAAATTCCCATTAAATTTAACAAAATTTAAATCTGAAGCATATACGATGTAATATTATAGGGCCATTTCAAAGGCCAACCAGTGTGCAAAACAGATCTGCACACCCCATGATACATTAATACCTGGGGCCTCTGTGTTATAACATTTCTATAAATGTTTTTAAAGACACTGCCTAGTGTAGGAGAGCTTTAGGGGAGAGTGTCAATTTTTCCTTTAATGCCCATCAATACACTTTGAATTATCTTTGCCTATACCCACCTCCTCCTTTTCATGACGATTAACTAGGTACTGGGCTATTTTCAGTTTCTTCTTTATATATAATTTAAAATAAATCAATTTTTTTAAAAAAAATAGATGTTAAGAAATTGTGACTCCCCAAAATTAATATATTAAAGTTCCCAGTACCTTAGGGCTACATTTAAAGGCAGGGCCTTTAATAAGATGTGTAAGTTCAACAAGGAAGGTGGTAAAACAAGTCCTAATCCAATCAGACTGGGGTTACTTTAAGAAGAGGAAATTGGGGGGCTAGTGGCAACTCAGTGGCATAAGCACTTGCTTGGCAAGCACAAGCTTCTGAGTTCAAACCCTAAAAAAAAGAGGAAATTTGGACACAGCAGAAGATACCAGGGGTGCCTAGTGGCACGGTGGAATGGCCAAGCAGTGACACAGAGGAGGTGGAGCAAGGGGAGAGGACTGGACAGAGATCCAAGGTGCTGCCATAGTAACCTTGGCTTTCCAGCATCCAGAACTGGGAGAAAATGCAGCATCAGCTCTTCACTGGTCCGGTCCTCGATCTTCTGTTAGGACAGGCTTCGCCAGCTAAGTCAACTAACACCATGCACACAACCACCCAGAAGTCCTCCGTGACTTAATACCTAACATGGCCACTCAGACACTGATGGCCTCGTGTGGTGTGTGAAGACACTTAGGTTCCTGATGCACTGACTAAATCAGGTTGACCCAGGAGGTGACTTGAGGCAGGACTCCATTCAGGACTTTTTCTGCTCATGGCATTTGTCTTTTATAGTATTTTTAATAAATCTCATAACTCAAAGGACTATAGCTCAAGATTATTTATTATTGACTTTTTGATGCCTGGCTTAGGTTCAATAGGCTTTTTTCCTGTGCTGAGAACTAATGAAGAAAGTGTCACAGTAATAATAATCAAATTTTTTTAAAAAAGAATTTTCACTAGGATTTCTTTTAAATCCAGAAAACAAATGATATATCATTTTGTGTCCCAACCTAGCTTTATACTTTAATATATGTGGTTTCAGACTATAATACAATGCATGTATCAGAAGAAATATGATTATCCAAAGCAAAAATTTCTTTATGTAATTTTATGTTTTTAGAAATTAGTCAATCTTTTCTTTAAAAACAGGAGTTCACGCACACTTGTAATCCCAGCACTTGGGAGGCTGAGGCGGGAGGATTGTTGCAAGTCCCAGACCAGCCTGGGCTACAAAGTGAGCTCAAGCCCAGCCTGAAGGCCACAGCAAGCAAGACCTTGTCTCAAGAAGGCTAAATAAATAAGAACAGGAGTTCAGGGATCAAAGATACAAAAAAGCTGACACTTGAGAAGATCAAAACTCGAAAATAAACATGTATCTGGTACAGTCAGTACAGGCTCCATGCATTCAGAGGAAGGGAGAATCACTTTGAATAGGCAGAGAAAGTTTCACCAAGGGCTTGGGGACTAAACCAAACTGAAGTTTGATACAGAAAGGCTGAGAAGTCATCTGTGTCAAGACTACCGAGTCACTGAGCATAAAGTTTCTAAAGGGAAGTGTGGAGGACCACATGGATGGTTCTCCTTGAAAGAAGAGCATTTGGCCCTGGTTGTATATTGATCTATACTAACTGGCTAGGACATTTCCTTATCCTCTCAGCTGGCTGTAAGCAATGCAAATGGATCTAGCCAGGTGCTGAAGTGCAATCTTTAAAGCAATGAAACAGGTCAGTGATGCCCCACCTACAGCTCCCAAGTAGTACGCCTGAGCTAGGCCACTGTGGGCTGAGATTGAGTTTCCGTGACATCTCAGGGCATGACAATTACACATCAAAATTGCAGCACCCACCCCAAAACACTAGATACTGCCCCAATCTGTGATATGCAGATTACTCTTTCTGCATATTGTAGAAGTGATTTCAAAACTCCTACCTAGCCAAGGTCATGGCAGTCACATATTTCCCACCTTCCTCTCTATCACTCATCCCTAAGCCACTCCCCTCTTATGAATTAATAAGATACAGATTCAGCTTTGAGTCGAGGCCGTTACTCCAATTAGTGATTATTCTGACTGGACTTAGAACCCCCTGTGTCCCCACAACTACAAACATGTCTTAGTATGTCTTGCAATGTGCTGCACTGGAAGTGGTAGTCTGGAATTAAGTTGCTAGAATTCCAAAAACTTTTCCATGGGATTATAAATGTGGACATTTCTGGACTATGATGAGATCCAGAAGGGCTTTCTACAGGAAAGAACCATGTCCCTAAGGTCCTAACACAATGCTGGGCAAAGAGTAAGCCCATGCCAACAGGAGCAGACTAAGCAGGTGGAAAAGACATAGTACATTCACCTCAGGGGAAGTCTGTACTGTAAGACTGAAGAAATTGGAGCCAACTTCTTAAACTCTGTGCTTCAACTCTATGCAATGTTAAAGTTTTTGAAGGTGTTTCTGAAGGAGAAAAAATATAAAGGAATCATCAGTGATATACAGAGGAGGTAGGAAAATAACAAAACCTGAGTGTCGGGAGAAAAAACAGGATGAATGGTTGGGAAATATTCCTCATCTGTAAAATGGTCAATCATACAATTTTCATATGGCCATAGTGAAAATTAAATGTGATAATGGAGGTAAAGTACATAATATGAAGCCTGACAGTAAACACTTACTATTAAAAGATAAATGTTAATATATTTGTTATTATTACCATTCCACACTGCAAGATATGGGAGAAAATAAGTGAAAGAACCGAGGGTCAGAGCCAAGGTATTTTAATTTTAGTCAGGGATTTGGGGAATGCTGATGACTTATGTCATTTTTGCACAGGAGACATGCTTTATTTATTCCTTAGTGATCCAGAATTTAATGTATCAATACAATAGATCTAACACAGAAGGAAAAGATGCCTGAAATTATCTTTAAAATCAAGACACTCCAAAATCAATTTTAAGTTGCTTATGTACAAAGGTAACGTACACAGTTGAATGCCAATCAGTTTTGAAACACCAAATTAATGGACTCAGCTATAAATCCAGGAAAATCATTTTCATAATGAAAATGTCAATGCCTTTGTAATTAAGGATAGAACTACCAACATAAAAGACAAGAGATAAAGAATTGCTCCTTTCACTCACAAATGAAAAAGTCTGATAACACTATGAATTGTTTTTAGTTTTGATTACCAGAAACTGTCAAGCATCCAAAATTGTAAGAATCCAAGCTCCAGAATTTTCCAACTATACAACAATGACTTGATATTGGGAGGTCCCAGCCTCAAGCGAAATTTAGTACTCTGGTATTGTAAATTCCTTTTCTAAATCTTATTATCAGGGGCCCATGGTCATGTGTTTAGTGTCATTACATGGATACGAAGCTCTACTAAAGATAATAGCATTCTTAACACCAAGCAATACTAATTTTTTTAAAATCTGACCTTGAAAGATTTACTCTACACTTTTAATGCATATGTACATTAGGACAAACATATACATATATATTTAAGGTAAAGTTTTATCACCTAATTATTAGGTTAGCCATCGTGAAATTAATGTATCAGAGGTCTGTACTAACAGTCTTACTTTCAGTATTAATAGCCTGTTTCAAAGCTGCTTGATCTGCCGGCCAAGCATGGTGCTGCATGCTGTAATCCCAGCACTCAGGAGTCCCAAATCTGAAGCCAGCCTAGGCTATGTGAGTTCAAGACACAGTGAGTCACTTGTCTCAAAAAACAAAAACAACAACAACAACAAAAACCTGTTTAATCTTTAGTTCAAGTCATTTAATCTTTAGTTCAGGTCCAGCACTGCTATATTACTTCTTCAAATTTATAAAAAGTAAAACTCAAAATTCCCTAAGGGTCTAAATAAGAAAAAATAAGACATAACTGATTACTCTTGCCAGAGTCCACAGAAACTTGCCAAAAACTAAGAAATTCAAACTAAGAGCAGTTGTTAGTCAAAGAAATTAGTAGATCAAGGATAAAGTAAAATATAGATGCAAATGGGGTAATTTGCTGACTGCTGATAAAGGCTACCCAATGCACATATGTATTCAAAGCTAAAAATGAGTAACATCTTGGAAACAGCAAAGAATACAATCTGGAAGTAAAAACTAGAAAGAAAAGAATCCCTTTAGAAGAGAAAAAAGGCTAACTAAACACAATTTGTGGCAGGTCAATAAGTGACAACTAAATAAATTAAGAGATAGGAATTTTAGCCCCTCTTTTTGTCTATCCAATTGGCTTCCTAGACTTTTTTTTCAGAATGTTTCCTAATTTCTGTCAGCCTCAGAACCTTCATCTGTAGTTTGAACAGGGAGGACAATACAATATTCAAGAATCCTCTATCTCTAATAGTAGGATTTTCTCTTTAGAGGATGAACAGACACTGTCAGAAAGAAAGAAAGAAAGAAAGAAAGAAAGAAAGAAAGAAAGAAAGAAAGAAAGAAAGAAAGAAAGAGGAGAGGAGAGGAGAGGAGAGGAGAGGAGAGGAGAGGAGAGGAGAGAAGAGAAGAGAAGAGAAGAGAAGAGAAGAGAAGAGAAGAGAAGAGAAGAGAAGAGAAGAGAAGAGAAGAGAAGAGACAGGCAGGCAGAAAGGCTACTTTTGTTTGGAGTGGGCTTGGAGTTCCTAAGTTCAAAATTTTATAGAATAGAACCAGGCTCTGTCAGAATGCACAGGAAACGCAGACCTAGAGCATTTGTCAAACCAGGTATCTCAAATGTGGACCAACAGCTGGAAATGACATCAGCCTCGGCACCCGCTTTGCTTCTGACCTCTACTACCTCCTCCCAGCTGGAACACACATTTCTCCACCTCAGTTCTTCACATTATCTTGCCAGAGCCAAGATATACATAAATTGATAAAAAATGAAGAGCGCTTACAAGGTGTAACAGACGATGGATATGTTCAATGGCACCTCCTAACCTGAGGACTGCAGGGAAGATAATAATTACTAGTATTTTCCAGCAGCAGCTTATACAGCCCCGTGGTCATTCTGCTTCACGAAGACTTCACAAAACAATCTGAAAGGTAGACACTGACACTTACAGATATCTCTCAATTACTGTATATACCACCAAAAAATCCAAATACACGCCAAATCTGCAATCATCAAGGAATGGCCATGCACATTTACCTCATTAGATTCCCCTCGTTTAAACTAAACTTTTAAAACAGGCAAAATGGTAAAATTTCATGTACAGTCTGTCTCAATGAAATAAATACATGCAAGGAATGCTTACGGAGCAACTTAAATGAAGAGGCAGGATGCTCGCGTCTAAACTACGCAAAACAACATCTACATTCTGAAAAAGGTAGAAGCACAGCTCACTAAAGCAGTAGTGAGGCCAGCGATGTAGCTCAGCGGCACAAGCACCTGCTTGTAAAGCACAAGATTCTGAGTTTGAGTCCCAGTGCCAAACACAAAACAAAAAAAAGCAGTAGTGAGGTAGTTTACCTTTAAGAGATATTATTGGGGTACTTTGTGTTTTTTGCACTGTTCTGTATTTTTTAAAGTTTTCATAGTAGTTCACATAAATCCTTTATGAGCAGAAAAAGATGTTACACAGCTGAAATAAGGGATAGGAAGCTCTAGCTATCAGCAGGTTAAATCCAGATCAAAATCACTGCTGTAACCCTTGCTGTACACTGCACATCATGCATGCTTGCTGCCTCCCACGTAGAGACAGTCCGAAAGCATGCCGTTTGGGTTAAAATTTTATCTCTATTCCATCGAATTTCGGTATTTTTGCTTTTTACTATGCCAGAAAGCAACATCTAATATTTGCTCCACTGTAAGTATGTTTCACTCAGACTGAGACGTAGCAACTGATGGTTGTTCTAGACACACAAGAGACAAATCGTTGTTCTCAGAGTCTGTGGCAACTTTTAACAATCTGTGTTGAGAAATCGAGATGGTCCCAGTGTACATTTGATTCAACATACTCATGGAAAACTAATTTTGGAATTAGACTGTCTTGGGGTAAAGTGGCATAGACTGAAGACAGCCACTTATGCAAGTCGTGATGCTCTTGACCTCAGTTTCTACACAAATAAATGGGAAAGTATTTCCTCCTTCCTAGGGTATTAAAAGTAGGACAATGCAAATCAGAGAGGGTGGACAATCCTGAAGCTGTATTTCAACAAGTGCTCAACCGATAGCCTCAGCTTCTTCCTCTTCTCTTTAGATGGTGAAATACTAAAAATAACCAATATTTACATACAATTAATAAAATTACCATGATAGAAATGTAGAAAAATAAGAGTACATTCTTCTAATTCACACTCCAGAAGCCCTCACAATAAACTGATGACAATTTTCTTATACTTCCTTCAATATAATAAGAAAATATTGCTCCCTATTCTGTGTCCTTTACACACCACAAACCATGAAATCCCTGTTCAATTTGTTCAACATTCCCACTCTCAAGAGAGGCCCTCCCTTAAACACGGCTGGGGCTCCTGAGCTCTGTGCACCTCCTCTGCATTCACCCAGCAGGGCTGAGCTGGGGCAGGGGAGAACAGCACTGGATCGCACACGCCCGGTGCATGAACCACTCTATTCTCAAAGTTACTTGCCTCTGAATGACGGCTGGGGTGTATGGTGCTCCTGAGACAGAGGGAAGTGTGACCACAGTGCTCTCCACATCTGCCCCACAAGCCTTTGTTCTTTGCCTTTGCCTGTGGTTACCAAAAAGATTTAGCAAGCTGATGGCATCAAGAGTTGAATCAGATCAACTATGTACCAAATTCTTGCCTTCAAAAGAACAGCCTCTATCTTTGTAAATGATCGGCTCCCATCCTGATTAACTCCTGAGTGCCTTATGCAGGAAAGGATGATGGAAATCTTCAGCTGTTTAGGGTTTCTTTTGTGCAGGCTAAATTGTATGAACCAAGCACCACTACCTTCGGGTTGGAAAACTCAACTTTATTCTTAAGTGTGTCAAAAAAAAGGTACTCCTGCTTCCTCGAAGAAAAAATATAAACAATTCTTCCACAGTGTAATATACTCTAAAACACAGGTACGGAAGGCTATCACGGCTGCACAGAGGGGAGACAGACAAGGAGGACTCTGAATCTGCCTTGGCAGGATTCTAAGATCTGGGGAATTTACACACCTCTTTACCCGCCACTGGGGAATGAATGAGCTGACCTACAATGTCTCCCTGGAGGTTAAGGCTGGCGCAGTCTTTTATTGCAGCCTACTTAGTTTCATCGCCACTGAACTGCTTTGGTTCCTGCCGTTTTGCTCTCCTCACACAATCGCCTCCTCACCTTATTTTCAGAATAAAACACACAGCACTTCCATTCTTGCTGCAGTCATTCAACCCCAAAATGTTTCCCACTCTGGAGAGTTGCTTTGACTGTGAGGGAAAGAACACTGTAATGGCTCAGCTGGAGCAAACAAGGATGTAGAAATGAGCCCGCCTGCTGAAAGGAGCTGGAAAAGGGTGTGGAGCCATTGTAAGAAGTACCCACTGTGACCAGGTCCTCCATGGCTCCAGGAGATGGGAACCTGCTGCCAACTGCACCAGGGAGAGCTCATTGCCAAGCCAAGTCCTGTCCTCAGCCTGTCCACACACATTCCTAGCAGTGTATTTGTCCAAACAGTGATTCTTAACTTTAATAGATCACTCAAACCTTTGGCAGAATATGGTGAAATCCAAGGACCACTCCCCAGAAAACACCTTGAAAGCACAAAAACACGTATCATATACAATGGCCGGGAATTTATAAACCCTTAGACACTGCAGGCACCATGGGGGGCTTCTGCACAGTCAGGTGCTGTGGAGCTTCTGTCCTGTACTAGCATGAGGAAGGCCCGTCTCAAACTCCACCCTTGTCACCTGCATGAACCTCACAGCACTCACCAAGGCTCATCTCTGTCGTACATGCTGCTTCCACAGGGTATTCTTGTCCCCATGTGACTTGTCTAGGAAACTGCTATTCTTTAGTTCAAGCATCATCTTTTGAAACTACACAAAATATTCTGAGTATTTCACTCCAACTGACCCCACCCCAAAGATGGATTAAGCACTTCCTTGTGGCCTACTATACTCTGCAGAAATTGCATATTTATTATATTCATGTAGTTAACATGACTTTTTTTCCATTTGTTAGACAACAAGCAATCAGAAGGGCATGGGCTGTAACTAAACCATCTCTTACTCCCAGTTTGTAGTAAAGTCTCCATTCTGGAGAAAAACATTCCACTGGGAGAAACAGACTGAAATCAGAGAATGCCCAACCAGACAGGATGAGTGATTTTAAGATAAATCATAGGTGAGTGGCTGTAACGTAGACAAATTGGAGGGGACAGTATGAAGAACAGGAGAAATGTGAGCCGAAAATTCTATGGTGGCCAAAAAGTCAGGCAGGAAGATATAAAAAGGGATGAGGTATGAACACACATGAAATGAGTTGTAAGGGAACTTCGATTTACCCCACAGAGCTGAAAGTCTCTGAGAAAAACACATTTCCCTTTTTACTCAGAAAAGTAACAATTATTGTAGAAAAGATATAAACAAACAAAAAACAAATTTATAACATCACATAGACAACCACTGTCTAGTTGATGCATTGTTTGTTTTGTGTGTAATTTTGTTTCCAATTTGCTAAACTTTATTAAGCCTTTACTAGGCAGAGACACTTCTGAACATGCTATATGCAGTATATTATTTAATCCTCACAATTATTCTCAATAATTCACAAAAATATAATCCACTTTAAAGAGAGGGGGCAGCATTGTATGGACACTGAGGCAAGAGGATTGCAAGTGGAAGCACGGGCTGGGCAACTTACCAACACCTCATCTCTAAATTTAGATATATAGACAGACAGACAGACAGACAGACAGACAGGGCAGGGTGTGTAGCACAGTGTGAAGGCCCTGGGTTTAATTCCAGTACCTCAGGGAAAAAAACAGGGTCCTGTGAGGAGTTTAGGGAGAACTATCTAAAACCACACAGCTAACATGCAGCAGAGCTGAGACTCAACACCAAGTGTTTTTTACATTTAAAAACATTATTACTTTCTTACTGATTCTTACTTGCTTAATTTATAAGATAAGTGAACCTATTTTTCCCATTTTCTCAGAAAGATCTTTTTGGAATCTTGATTTACATTATAATAATCTTAGAAAAAAATGAACACTTTACTGTACTGTTTTCCCACACAGGTACACAGAAAAACCTCTGGTATTTGTTTCAGTCTTTTCATAATCTTGGCAAAATTTCTTTTTCTTCATTGAAGGCTTGTAAATTTAGCAAGATGACATACTCAGTTACACGTTTTGAACAAATAAATCTGTAACAGCAAAAAGGAATACAGGCTTGTGAAGACAAGACTGGAAGACTGAAATATAAATTAAGATGTAACCACTGTCCAGGGGAGATGCAAAAGCCTTGAGCCAAGACAGACAACTGAGGGAAAGGACTGACTCCAAGGCCACCTGGGGCAGAATTTAAAGGGTGTGGTGTCTGACATGAAGCTAGAAGCAGCAGCAGGATGGTGTAAAGAAAGAGGGTGCAGGAGAGTAAGGGTAGGAGGTGGTGCCGTTCAGAGAGAGAAGAAATACAGGAAGGGGTGCATTTTCCACACTGGCAGGGACAGGGAAAGCCAGGAACTGTAAATCAAGGAACACATTCCCACGTACTCACTCTGTGCCAGGTAGCCTTGCTGAGTGCTCATGGGGGAAGAGAGGCAAATTAGTGGCCACAGGACAGACGGACGGGGGTAAGAGGACAGGAGAGCTGGCTACAAACTTCCAGGGACAGATCAGAGCCTACAAACTCCGTGTGGGATCAAGACTGCCCTGGAAAAAATGCACAGTAGAACAGGAAAAGTGGACAGAGGTTGGTGCTTGAATTAAGACAGTGTTCTCAAGGGAGCAGAAAAAGCAGAGGAGAAAAACTGGATTTCAGGAGCCAAAAGAAACGCAGAAGCAATAACAAACCATCTTGAGCCCTGAGTACCCTTGGACTTATTCAGAAAGAATGATTTCTTTTTTATAATTCAGAGGTCACTCAGTTGATTTTAAACATTGAACAAAATCACATAAAAAGTTCATGATGAGGGTAGGAATTTACATCTCCTGGCTGCCTCACAGAGCTTTATCCTCCAGCCATATGGAGTTGATGATTAATATTCAGTAGGAAGTGAATTTATACTCATGTGCCTGCCATTCAAATGTGAAAGAAATGATTTTTGCTCAGTACACCCAATAATACATTAATATATCTCTAGTTTAAAATACATTTATGAATAATTTTATACTTTTTGTAAATTTTCCAAGCAAGAATGATAATAGAACAATCTATGTTCACTGCTACATAAAACAAAAAAGAGGAATAAATAGTTCAGTTAATCAAGAAATTTAATATGGCTTATAATAAATATCAAACAGTCATTACTATATAAAGGGTGGCTAAGGTCAAATGATGATTATAACAGCAGGAGTTTATGCTCATATTTATGCTTTGACAGTTACTTACATTTGCATAAGAAGTTTCCTCTATTCATGATTTTTTTTTCCTACCACATTAGAATGCTAGAAATCAAATTTGTTTCTCCTGATTTATATGTGGCCATTAATAAGATTTTAAAATGATTAATATTAGTAATAATCAAATAAAAAAGGCTAGCCTTTCCAAGGTATCAATGCAACAACAGACAGATATGAAAATGAATTACGTGAAGTATCTTAGGTAAATGTTTTTTAGAAAACCAGGAAAGATCAGAATCTCAAATGATTATTGTGGCAGTGCTGGAAAAGCAGCAAAATACTTGAATTCACCTTTTGTCATCTTTATCCAAAGAGTTACGCCTGTGTAAATGTACACACAAGTTCATGCTTAATTTTATGGCATCCGGACCCTAACCAGAGATGCCAAGATTATAGGGGAAAACATAAGGCCTGAAGAAGATGCAAGATCTATTAGTCCAAGGGGAGCTGATGGAATCACAGTTTCCCCTCTTTAACAACCACTTCTGTTAAAATATATGTTTGGGAGCTATTACACTCTCTACTCGTGATGATTCCAAGTTAAGGGCAAATTAAAAGGCTGTTTTTTACATGAAACAAAAATTACTCTGGGATGATTCTTCGTAAGAAGCAGCTCTTAAGAAACCTATGATTTCATGATGACTCTTCAGGAATAATGGCCAAGGAAGAATGTCCATGACAACCTTCTATAATAACATTCCTGCTTTTTTTGGAGGAAAGAATTCCATAGCAGGAGCCTGTTGTAATGGGAGCTTATCCTGTCTAAATGTTCAAACTGTTCTGAACCACTAAAGATTAAAGATTCAGTACCAGAGCAGCAAAAAAGAAGAATGAGGGCTGGGGAATTTAGCTCAGCGGTATAAGTGCCTGCCTTGCAAGCAAGCAGTAGTGAGTTCGATCCCCAGTACCGATTAAAAAAAAAGAATGACAAGATAGATAAATAAATGACAGAAAACAAACTGCTATAAAATTAAAAATCTTCTAGTATACAAAAGTAAAGTTTTATTGGGTTTCATAATCTGAATGTCAATATTATGGTAACTTAATTTTTAGCATTTACAATGTAAGATACCTACCCAAGTATACTAGTAAGTTTTTGTTTTGTTTTGGAACCAGGAATCAAATTCAGGATGTCACACTTGCCAGGCAGGCACTGTGTAGCTAAGTATATAACAAGACCTATTGTAAATTTTTAAAAACTAGCTTATTCTCAACTTTACAATATGGGAGTTTAAATCTTAAATCTTAAACATTTTAAAATGTGACCATTCAGATAAAAATATTTAATAAGACAACAAAATCAAGAAACTTTGCTTTTATGCATTCAAAAATATTGAATTCATTTGCTGATTAAAGAACTTGGCTATAATCATATTTCTACTTCATGTTCAACTAGTAACTAGGTATAATTTTTTTATATCTGTAGTTTGGAGAAATTTTCACAATCCATTTAATCATGGTTCTTGTAGAACTTGTAAAAAGTTAATAGTCATCATTTTATATTCTATGAAAGGGTTATAAACATTTGATTAGCCAAACTTTTAAAATAAACAAAACTACCAAACCAGAACTAGACTTACTATTTTCCAAAAAATATTCTTAAAATATGAGACTAAAGGGTTGATTCTTTAAATTCTAAGATGTGCTTGTCAGGACTACAAAGCCTTCAGCACAGTTTTGAACCAGTCTTCCGAAAGAGAAAAACGTAATGGTTAAGGGCACAGACTCTGGAGCCAGAAGGCCTGGGTTCAAGTCTCTGTTCAGTTTCTTGCTAATTACAGTATATGATCTTGGCAAGTTCCTTAGTCTTTTTGTGCCTCAATCTTTTCAATGATAAAAATGGGATTATAATAGTACCCACTGACAAAGTTGTAAGGAGTAAGAGAAAAGAGCACTTGGCACAGAATACATACTCAATAAGTTGTGATTAGTTTATGATTACGTTCTTATAATCATTGTCATCATCATTATTATAACTGTCATCTATTTTGTTAGTTTTCCCTAAAACAACACAACTGAAGCCTGCATGTTCAGGTCTAACCAATAACCAGTTCCTCACCTAATACCATATTTCCAGTATAATAAAATTAAAATTTAAGACTCAGATATGCTTTGGGTGAAATATGAAAGATTGCTATTACTCAGAGGCTAGTGAGGAGAAGGGGTCTGCACTCAGATCCTGATTCATGCTGATGCTCTTTCTTTCGACGGTGGTCGACGGTGGCCTTTAACCTTGATATGTGTTCAGTAAACTACAGCAACATGTTTAAATAAGACCACAAATAATGCACAAAGCTTTCCCAGCAGTCATAGGAAAACCAAAGAGATATGTCTTAGTCACTTTCTTTTTCACTAGGACACAATACCCAACATCCACAACTAAAAAGAGGAGAACTTTATCTGAGCTTACAGTTACAGAAGTTTCAGTCCATGGTTGGCTTGCTCCAAGGCAGGAAGAGGATGGTGGAAAAGCTGAGGCACAGGAAAGTTGCTCACACCATGGTGGCCAGGAAGCAAAGAGGGAAGGGAAGATACACTGTTCCAGTTCATACCCTCTGGACCCTGCCTCTAACCTGCCCCGACCTCCTCACAAGAAGTCAGCAAATGAACGCATCAGTGAATTAATTCATGGACGAATATAGTGAGCCCATGATCCAATATCTTCTATTAGCTTTAGAGGGGACACTTCAAATCTAAACAAGATATAATCATAATAGCATAGATATAATATAATAACAAGATATAATATAATAAAAAGATATAATCAAAACATCCAATCTTTCAGTTTTGTGGCCTAAATTTTTTGGCCTGTGATAATCATGTGACCTATGATAAGCAAAAATTATCTTCAGTGAGCTAATCATGGAGCTAAGCAGAAACATCCTTCAATATCCATACAGTACTAACTGAAGGATTCCAAAAGCCAGAGATGCTCAAGCACTTTACATAAAATGGCACAGAATCTGAGTATAACCTACACATATCTTCCCATATATTTGAATCACCTCTAGATTATTTATATGTAATATGATGTGAATGCTAACATTAATAGCTGCTATAACTAACTTTGATGGAATAATGACAAGAAAAAAGTCTGCACATGCTCAGTATGGAGTTTTTAATCCTATATTTTCCACCTGAAGTCAGCTGAATCCAAGAATGTTAAGAACATAGAGATTCAGAGGGCTGATTGCACTGTCTTTCCAGGCAATAATCACCTATGACATCCCCATTCTCTCCTCTTTTCTTACTTTCTGGCCCATCTCCAGGAAGTATGGACAACCATCTTATAAATTTGGGCTTCAGAATCTTGGAGTAACCTTCCCCTGCCACTCCAAATACTCTCAAAGTCTTTGTCTACTGTCTTCTTTTGATACCATCCAGTATCTATCAACCTTCTTATTTGTAAGCTGGGTGAATTTTCTGGAATAATATTACATGCCGAGATCTGAAAAGCTTTTGCAAACCTAAGACATAAGGCAAACATCCCCAGTCTCATTTTAGGGTTATTAATATATAGTCATAGAATCAGCAAGCTAGGAGGAATCTTGAGTATAATCTAGTCCAAAATCCACATTATCTAGACAAAGGAATTGACACTGGTGATCATTCATAACCAAAATAATAACTGGCTCAAAGTAATCTAACACTAACACACTTCATCATAACACCTTAATACATCTTCCTATTTTGAGGCCTTAAATTCTTGTAAAAGGATATTCATTTGTCAGGTTCTTAATAATGTATGCATCATCTAACTTGCTATCACATGCAGATAGAAGGGCAATACCTAAAATTTTTAAACTCTATGCTTCTTCTATGAACCCACCACTTCTATTGTTACTAATGCATCAATAAGCCCCTTGTAAAGTATTTAAAACAATGAACAATTTTATAAGTTTAAGATTTCTGAATTCTATTTTCTCTTCTCTGCTACTCCATCAGTGGCAGGGGGCTGGGAGCAGATGAGAAAAGCGAACGCTGGACTCCCACTGACTTCAGGTGAAAAGGCCTGGTGGCAACATCCAGGATGAGAGGAATCATTAAAGCTAGGCTTCTGCAAGAAGATGGACACATTACCTTAGACTGTTTACTATGAAGAAATCTTCCTTATTTTATGATTAGTAAGCCAAGTCAAAAGTAAATTCAAAATCAAATGCTTTTTAAAATCTGTGTGTTTCATGCCTAAGTTTAAGTTAGAAAAGTCTTCTATGGGACCTTCCAGATCCTTTAGGAGTAGCCAAGTAAAGCTAGTTGTTCAAAATCCACAGCATTTCTGTGTATGTAGGGAAAAATATACACTATCACTTTTTTCCTTCTCTGATAATTCTGATTTTCTTCCAATGACAGTCTGGATACTTATGCAATTAAAAAGTCATATAAATAGTTCAAAATGCAGAATGTTTTCTGTCATCTAAAAGGGTCTGGATGTATGTCTATCAATAAAGCAAAGAAATGATTTGACAGAACAAGAAGGGTGGCCTGTTTTAAAAAAAAAAAAGCTTAATAAAAACTATTATGTCATTTTCTATGGAACATGAAAAATTCAGTGGTAGCTTTTCTCCCTAAGAAAATCTCAAATGTTGATACTCAAATGAGCCATGAACTATGACAGCTTCTTGCTACATGCAGATTTCTACAGATCCTCAAAACTGCTTTAGGCAATGATATTCAGATCATAAACTTTCTGAAAATGGCCCCTCAGAGCCAAAATTTACATATATTTCTAAAGCCATTATATACAAAATGAAATATAATGAAAACAATGTAAAAATTAAAATAAATGCTGTTCTCCCTGCCACCTCCATATCATTAACACTGAATCTCAAAAAAAAAAAAAAGAGCAGGTTTGGTCTAGTGTAAGAAAAAACTGCTCCAACAATTCTAAGCTTTACAGGCTCTGGGTAACTAAACTCCTTCACAACAGTGAAATGAGTACTTAATGAGAACCCTGACAGGCAGCCAATTTCAGCATGTGTCCCTTCCTATGAAACAATGACTATATGTTCTTTCTTAGAAACAATTACTAATAGAAATAATAAGACCAATAAGACCTTTTAAAATGATTAAGCCTCTTTGGAGCTGCAGATACATTTTATTTTTCTAGAGATTTTCCTGTAATATTTGCTTACATAATTTCTGTGAACCCTTCACACTCAGGATAAATACAGGTCTAAAAGAAAGACAAGTTCAAAGATTTCATTTAATTTCAAAACTGTGTAAACACAATGCACAGAATCAAGCACCTAGGTTGTATAATCATAAATTGATGTTTTCCAATTGCTGAAATGATTTTTTACGTGTGACTGTTTGTAGGCTCAGCCAGATAAAGCCAGCACCATTGTTATTTGAATTACTTATTACAAAGAAAAGAAAAGATGAAATGAAATTAATTAAGTTAAGCCCATGGAAAGTCCTCAAACTCTACTTCTTTAAGATCACCATAGTCTTTATATTAATAAAAAACAATTTTTAAAAAGCTTAAGCAGCGGTTGAGGGATAACTAAACAAATAAAGGTTTAAAAAAACAAATGAATAAGCAGAAATCACAGGATAAAGGAAACAGGAGGGATGGTATGTATTCTCTTACAGGGCAAAAGGATAGCTTTCCAAGAGTTCAAGAAAGCTAAGTTTAAAATAGCAAGTTTTACCACAGCTGAAGCAGCTTTTTCAAGCATAATAATGGGACTCTCCCACCTTTAAAACACAACCATTAATGCTCTAAAACTTCTCTCACCAGATCATAGAGGCTAGATGCAAAGAATCCTTGTTCCAGGCAGGCTTGGAACTGCCTCTTCCTAGTGAGTATCATGGAAATGGTGTTGGTAACTTTTGGAAGGCTAAATTCTACGACATTATGCATTTTAAAACACTATGCTCTTAGCCCCAAGCTCACATACAATAAATCCCACTACCCTGAGGCTGCCCCCTTGGAGAGCCCATCTGAAGGTAATCTGATGAAATTTCCTTGCTGAGCCCAGCCTTCCAGACATCCCTGCCAAGACTCCAGAAACACAGAGTCCATCCTGGACTGGAATACCTGCCGGATGAACATCACTAGCTACACCTTGCTGAATTCCTCAATAAAATCATGAAATAGGATGTCACCTTAGGTCACTAAGCTCTAGGACAGCTTATGAAGCCACAGAGTATCCCACAATTTGGAAAAACTCAAAAATTCTGATAGTAAATATTATTTTGAGGAAACTGAGTCCCAGATCAGTCAAGCGTTGAGTCCCAAGTCACTAGCTAATAATAGTATTAAAGCCAGAACACAAGTAGCTAAGGCTCTCAGCTCTGTTCTTTCAAAGAGTGCACCTTAGCCAGGCATGGTGGCATACTCCTGTAATCCTACCACTTGGGAGGCTGAGGCAGGTGGATCGTTGCAAGTTCAAGACCATCCTGGGCTACACAGTAAGTCCAAGGCCACCCTGAGCCACATAGCAAGACCCTGTGTCTCAAAAAAAGACAAAAACCTTAGTTCCATCACTTTTCACCACCTTATTATTCTGTGAATTCAAAAAGTACTACTGCAGTTCACGGAAGGCTTTTCTCTTTATGTTTGAAGATCATGACATTTTTTCTTGCTTATGCCTTTATCATAAATATTTTCTTTGGATGAAACTGGGGAAGAATTACTATTTGGAAAGTATAGAATAAAATTTCTGTCAAAATTTCTGTTGGTAATGCAAACAGTAATGATATAGCCTCAAAAAATACACATTAAATTTCACTCCTTCAATTGTTTTCCCCACATGAAACATCTTTAGATAAACATTGGTATTGCTTTGTCCTAGTACTTCTGTAGCTAATGTTCTACTCCAACTAGTTAAGACAATCTATGACTTTTTATTTGATCTTGTCACAGTTTCTATTTCATTAGTTAACTGAAACATATATCACAAAGCAACACTAAGCCTCCTATGGTTAGCCTTCTGTGTAAACAGTTTACAGGAAACATTTCAGATACTGTTGGCTCCAGACGAAGCTGAAATGGTAGATTAATGATGAGCTCAGGAAGATGCTGTCTCATTAGGTGCAGCAGTCTTCTGCCCTATATTCACTATAGCACTAACTAGGAAAAAGAAAATGCAATTCCAAAGATAACTAAAATAGTTAAAAAGGAAACGTACTTAAATAATGAGACAGGAAGACAAAGGCCTAACACTCTCCAAAAGTACTTTTTCATTTTTCCCTTGGTTGTTTCAAACACCTTGTATCTGGCCCAGCTATATGGGGCTTAGGTAGATATTTGCTTCAGCAGCAGCCAGCTTCAACAAGGAACTATCCCAGGCGACTCTCACTTGCCAACTTTCCTGGATGACACTGCCCTCCTGAGTGAGAGCTATGAGGGCCCCCTCCCCTACCAACATCCCAACAGAAAACTGGACACTACACATGCATGTCTACCGTTTCTCCTTCATATGTGACCTCCCCACATAGTGGTCTATCAGCCCATGCACAGTACTCCTGGCCCAAAGCTCGAGTACTGACAAAGCCTCTTCCGGGTGGCATGCTTTTTGGCTATTTGCGATTTCTATCTTGAATCAAGTATGCCAAGTTGGTACACTAAAAGATTAGGTAACATTAACAGGTACTGGCACTCAAAGCAGCCAGCAGCCAGGACTGGTAACACTGAAGATGGCCTCCAGCAGAGAACAGAGAACTATGGAAAACTGATGGAGCCTCCATCTCCACTGGCCGGAAGCGTTCCTAAGGCTTACTGGTAGCTGCTGGTTCTAAGTAGTAAGGAGGGCTGCAAACAGTAACCGAGCTGAGAGCCACTGGCATTCAAATCCCAGTACTGTTAACATTGCAGTTACCTTTACCAATTCGTGATTTCCACTAACTAGTAACATCTTGGAAGCCCCTAGGGGGATTCCCCTCTTTAGAGAACCCTGAAGGGCAGAGAACAGTCATGGTGGTGAGAAGCTCAAGACCTATCTGATGTCTGCTTTCTATCACATATGCAGCTAAGAATCCGCACTAGCTGAGTGACAATAATATTCGGCCTGCACAGACAACTAGTGAGCTGTACATGACAAAACATCACAGGCCTGGTGGAATGATTTGGAGAATCCAGAGTCTAACATTTTCATCCAGAAAGAGGTATTCTCTAGATATACATGAAACGGTACCAATATTTTTGAAAAATCAAGTTTATTATGTGATGGGCAGTCTCTTTTTCTATCAGTAAAACAATCCTATGCTGAACACAAGAAATCCCTGAAATGCCTTAAAATGGGAACATCTTTCACAGTCAGTGACTGACTTAGTCCTCAGTTTTCAAATGCATGACAGCACGTTTAAAGTCAAAAGAGCTTTATTACACTGAGAAGGGTTCTGTGAATCTGAAAATCTTCACAAATTTTCAGAGTATTTCATAAATCAAACTTAAAAAGACAGACTGTAATCCAAAGGAACAAATATCTCAAAAGAATCATTCAAGATGAAATGGTAATTACAACTTTAAAAGTATTTATGAATATTTCATAAACATGATACAAGCAGGTAAATGCCCCATGTAACTCTATTTCTTAGATAATGGTTATTAATCAAGCATGTTGGGATTCCCTTTCTTTAATACAGAAGTGGCAATTTAAGTTACTGTACTTACAATTAAGTTATTGCATTTACAAGGCATTTTGGGTCCTGGACATTACAACAGCTGGAACAATCTTCTACATGGCTTGCAATTCCCAACCTTTCAAAGAAGTTCAACTCTATCATTTCATCTCACTTGTGTCACTGGCAGATAGGATGATTTTTAGGCACTTTGAGCATGTGACTTAGAGCCGCTGAGTAACATACTCCACCCCAGAATACAATCCTGATTCAGGATTACAGCTTGGGTTTTTATCACATTTGCCCTGAAGAAGAAAAATATTATAAATGGCAGCTTTATTTGTGGCTTAACAGGGCTCAAATGCACCCAGCTCAGACAGCCCTGAATCGAGTGACATTGAAAGACGGAAGCAATGGAATCACGCAGCTCCACTCAGTGGCACAAGCCTCTGATTTTGAAAATTACAGTTTCAGGGTCTTTCTCTACAGTCTTTCAGGTCACTTGAGTCCAAGTGTCTGCTTTTGTTTTTCCAAAAAGTTTACTTTTCATATTTGTAGATTTTCTTTACTTCCTCACCCACAGTCCCTATAATTACAGAGGAAATTTCAGTTATACAACTTGGCAAGTTTCCTCACTATGCAGCAGGCCAACATGATGACGTACGGAGAACCCTGCACTTTGGTTTCCTCACCCATTAAATGGATCCTTCCTATCCTGATTTAACTGCTGTGAGACACAAGTGCCTAGTTGTGAGGTACTATAGCTACACACAAAAAAGGGTATCACCATTTTAGATGCAAAGAAAATAACTTTAGAGCAGTATTTATCAAATTATTTTCCTTCTGTTAACTCCCTGTCATATCCCACTGGCCTTTTAACTAGGTAGATGTTAGAATGATTTTCAAATGAATAAAACAGAACTAATGGAAATGAGGTGATATAAACTAAGTAAAAATCATAAAGCTCAATATATTAGGTAATCAAAAATTTATATTGGTCCTAGTTGTTTTATGGCTGTATGCACAATTAGATGTTATGAATGGAACTGTACTCCCCCCAAATTTATGTCTTGAGGCCCTGATTTCAGTCTGATGGAACTCGGTAGGACCTTTAGGAGGTAATCAATAGATGCAAGGACAAGGTTCTCATGACAGGATTAAGAGATTTTATAACAAGAGACAGGAGTAGCCATCTGCAAGCCAGAGAGAGCCCTCACCAAACAAGAATCCTAAACTCCCTTCCTAGTCTCAAGCATGAAAGAACACAAATTTCTCTTTTTTAAAAATCACCCATTTTGTTACAGGCTCCAGCAGACTAAAATGCTGGATTATGTGGCCGGGAACCACCATAACAATAGAACCTGCCTTAGTTACTTTCTGGTCACTAGGACAAAATACCAAACCCACAACTCAGAGGAGAGGCTTATTTTGACTCATGCTTCAGTCCATGATCAGCTTGCTCCAAGGCAGGAACAGGAGGGCAAAAGGGCCTGGCAAAGGAAAAAGTGTTCACCTCATGGCAGGCTGGAAGCAGAGAGAGAAGGGAGAGCTGCAGACGAGGCTCCACCTTCCAGATTGCACCCCATCAGCACACCTCCAGCCGGCCCATTGTCTAACAGCACATTCAGCTACGGAACACATCCATGTGTTCCTCCACCCTCCATGATCCACTGACCTTCCACGCACACACGAGAATTTGAGGGGACATTTAAGATAAGAGTCATAACAGAACCAACCACTTATCTGTTATGTGACTTTAGGCAAACTAACTTTCCAGAGTCTCAATTTTATCATCCATAAAATGGGTATTATAATAGCACCTACTTAAAAGCATTATTATGGCTGCTGAGTGTGTTAATATGTGTGAAGTGTAATTATGTCTGGAATTTGATATGCATTGCTCTTTTTCACATACCTTCTTCGTTTTTAACATTCTTAGGCATAACACAGATGCTTATATCCTGGATTGATGGATTTCATTATGAAGTAGCATAACAGGCCATGCGAAGTCATCTGATTTACCCTTTTTTTGAAGCACAGCCATCATAAAACAATCAGTCCAATTACTGACTTATTTCTTTTTAAACATTCTCAGGGAAACAGTCTACCTTTGAACTTCATTAAGTGCTTAATAATTTATAACAGTTAGGTTAATTGTAAGAACAAACTCCCTGAATCCAATAGGATTCTCTCTATATCCTTTGCCACATCTGGTCATCTGTATTACTGAAAGCTACTGGTCAGCTTTCCCTCTCAAAACCCAACAAGTTCAGTCCATCGCTCTCTTCACAGTTTAGCAAGGTTTATTTTGACGTGAATTCTCAAACATAGTAGTATTTCAAGCACTCTATTGACCTAGGTTAAAAAAATTCTAAGGAACTCAAAAAAGATTACACTGGAAAGTACAAGAAAACCAAAAACCACAAAATAAACTTTCACTGGATTTCAGTCTTTACTCCTTGGCTCCAAAGAATGTTGACGAATGATTCTGATTGGTCCTATTTATAATGAATTTTACCGTCATATATTATGACGAATGATTCTGATTGGTCCTAGAAAGTTAATGAATATATTCATTTTTATTCATTCTTATTATAACTTTATGAAAAGTAAGCCCCATTTTATAAACTGAATAAACTCACCAGAGAAATAAAATCAATTAAATATGTACTGTGTAACCTACACTCTGGCAGACTTAGAAATTCAGTGCTCGAAGCTAGTTTCCATCTTGGTATTTTCAGAACCTAATTAATAACACAAGTAATGCTTATTTGTAATATTAATGTACCATATGCTATCTCTGTCAACTTAATATTCTTGGTTTTTTTGACTAAAATGTCAGTCTAACTTCCGGAATCCTACCCAAGAGAATTTATCAAAATTATAATTGATACATTCATTCTATAGGAATAGTAATTAGCCATGGGCCCATTCATGAATGCCTGTAATTAAGTTATTTTACATATTATAACACTTTTGTTTGAAATCATAAGATTTGTGTGATTTGACTAATATAAACAGCAACTAGCACCAGGCTCTGTACCAAGTCACTGAAGTATATCGTCTCTTTTTTTTTTTTACAATGAGAGGGCAGGATGGCTCAGGAAGGTTTCATAACTTAAATTTGCATAACCACTAAGTAATAGAGTCATAATTTTAATTCAAGCATTCTAACTTCGGAAAACTTCTTCTAATGAACCTTTTCTACTGCTGTATACCGGACAGAGATTTGAAAAACATCTGCCAGTAAAACAATGAAAAAGCACATTAGGGCAAGGAAATTTATTTTCTATAAAAGTTCTACCATTACCACCAATTTATGGAGAAAAGAATGGCTTTACTGAGGGGCAAAAATCAGTTTTTTTCTTTGTTGTTGCTATCATTGTTTTTGCTTTTTCAGATAGGATTTCACTATGTAGTTCAGGGTAACCTCAAACTCATAGCCATCCTCCTGCCTCAGCCTCCCAAATGCGGGGACTATAGGCAAAAATCAGTTTTAACTTTTTATTTTTGTAAAGACAAATCAACAGAAAATATCTTATGCCTCTCGTTTCTATATTAGGAAATAAAAATGATCATATTTCAAATCACATTTCAGTATGCTGAACTGGAAAATTTCACTGTAAATGCAGTACTTTTGAAATAATGCAAAAATTCAAAAGAAATATATACAACCCTCATTTTCACCTAGGTGACATAAGTAACTCTACTTTGAGCAAGGGCTGACAACCCACAAACCCAGAATACCAAGAAACTCCTGTCCACAGAGGTTATCTCAGGAAAAGGGCAAATAATCTCATCAGAACTATTTGCTAGAATTTCTAGGAGGAAAAACAACAACTCCTGCTTGCTGAGAATGATGTGGTAAACAGGATTTAACAACTGAGAAAACTATGGCTGCTGACCTGCTGGGGGTGGGGAGGAGCTTCTGGAGTGGGGCTTCCAGAACGCAGGGAGCAGAGAGCAAGGCTGGCCGGGGGTGAGGAGAACTGCCTCTTCCATTAGACACTGCACTCACAAATTCCCTTAACTGCTCAGGCCATTTGAGTCAGTCTCTCCATCCCTTATGATCAAAGATTCCTAATCAAGATGGAAGTTCAAAAATTGAAAAAAAAAAAATGAAAGAAAAAACAGTCTCCACTCCTCTTGTCTTCCTCCAATTCAACTACCTAAAGGAATCCACTGCAGGTGAGATTTTAAAGCCAGCAGAACTTACAAAAGGTCAGCGTGGGACTTGATGGTGGCGGCAAAGCAAAACTGAAACTCCCAGTCTCAAAAGGGAGCAGCACTGTGTAGCTGACAGAGCTTAACTCATGAGCTCTGTATCCTACCTTTCTCACTTTTAAAGAATGGCAGAGTCAGTTTTGGGTCAAGGATCCCAGAATCTGATAAAAGCTATGGTTTAGTATGCCAGACATCAGCATAAATGCAAATATACACATTTCTCATACACTTGAGGGGATTCAAGAATGCTCCTTCTTGAAGCCCACCCAAGTAAACCCACAGATCCCCGGTGAACAACCCTTACGGAGTATCTGTGTCAGGGCAAAAAAAAAAAAAAGAAAAAGAAATGGAGACACCAGCAGCCTCCTGATGAGTATCTCACACAGGTTACCCGTGAGTCTCCTCCAAGATCCTAGGAGATGTGTTCTTTAAGAAGGATGTCTGAGTTCTCAGCTGTGAAGCTTCCATTCATCTTCCATAGATTCCAATAAAAACAAGGGAGCAATCATGAACACAAGAACATGGGTAGAATCTTTCACTATTTTGTCATCGAAAGTCAAATCCGATTTGATATTATCACTATAATTCCCTGTCCAATAATTATTGTTATTGAAAAAGCCATACATATCATTTATATTTGACTAAATAAAGTATTTTAATGATATAAAACACAGGGGAAACTATTCTTAGTATAATGTCCCTTTATACACTGTTTCCATGAGAAAGTAGCTTCAATTTAAGCTATTTTCTCCATCTTGCAGTTTTAGGAGGTAACTTGCTGAAAATAAGACAATCTGTACTATTAAGTCTAAATCTCTTCCACTAATAAAACCAAAAGATATATTTATAAATGTCGCTAGTCAAGCCAGAAAACAAGTGAATTCAATCAATGCCTTCTATATTAAGAAATTAATACTGTATACATAGAAAAAGTGAATATCCTGGCGGGACAGACCATGCAATGGTGCTTTAAAAGTTCAGAAAGTGTAGCCACTGCAACTTCTATGTACAATAAATTCACTCAGACTTCTAAAAGCTATAAAGCTACAAAGCAATTGTAATCACAACTATTTTATTACCCAAATAATCTTCATTACTTGTGCCCAAAGTAACAAATTAACTGGTACACAGCCAAAATTGCAAATGACAAGTTTTCTACATCACCTTAAAATGCTAGTTAACACACAATCAGCTCTGTTTCCCCAGGCCCTGTACCCACAGATAAAATCAACCTCAGATTTAAAAAAAAAAAAAGTGGAAAAAACCTGCATCTGTACTGAACACATACAGACTGTTTTTCTTGTCATTATCCCCAAACAATATGAAGTAATAACTCTTCAGAGCATTTGCATTGCATTTGGTATTAGAGATTGAGTAGATGGGTGTCCCCAGGTTTACAGACAGTATTCTGCCTGTGTGCTCACCCCCACAAAGCTCACCCCCCGCCAAACCCCACAAGATCCCCTTCCCTTCCCTGAGACCTTCTTTCCTGACACATTCAGCCCAGGCCAGTAAGGAGCCAGGCTGGGGCACAGAAGGCTGCTTGCCTCAAGGTGGATGAAATGTCTGGAAACAAACCCAGTGCAGAGCCAGAAGGCAGGCCACCTGGAGAGGGCATGGTCACCTGGAAGTACAGAGGCAAACAAGCATGCCACTCAGACTCAGGAAGGAACAGAAGGAAAATGCTAAGGGTGGTTCTCAGATGTTTGCGTTCCCAGTCCCTTTGCAAATACTGGCATTTTTGACAAGTGGATGTTTCCTGAAGCTGTATTTGCTAAAATTAAAAGTCCCCTGCTGGGTGTGGTACCACATGCCTGTAATCCCAGCATTCTGTAATCCCAGTACTTAGGAGGCTGAGATAGGAGAGTTTCAGTGAGTTTACGGTCATCCTGAACTACAAAGCAAGACTGTCTCAAAAAGAAAGATTAAAAGTCCCCACAACACCAAACCTTCAGCACTTGCTCTGTTAGAGGATGTCACCCTGCTAGAGCAGGTCACTCTGAAACTAGAGCATGTTACTCTGCAGCACTGCTTCAAAACAGAATTACTTACTGCCAGGCCTAGATTTCCACTATGCCTAGGAAATAGTTTCCCCACAGTTATATTAACACTGGATCTTTTTAAAGTGCCAGGCCAAAGTTAAGCCTCCCATTTCTTCTAGCCGCAAGCTGCACCCCACTCTTACTGCCTCACTTACAGAAGCCAGCAGTATGACTCAGTGTAGAGAAAATAAATATGACGCTGTGGGCACAATTTAGAGCCCAAGACTTGAGGCACCACCAGTACGTCAGCTACAGAACAGAACAAGAGCCCAGCTCACATTATTAAATCTACAGATACAGGCGGGTCATTATCAGAGTCTGCCACAGGCAGGAGGCAGGAAGCACAGCACTGGATTCGGACTTTATTTCCAGGCAAGGGGATAATTAAGAGACACTAACAACAGCAAGATAAAACTAAGAGACTGGCATTCATGGTTTCTCAGAATGTGGACAAGAGGAAAGTGAGAAACATAGGACAAATCACCAGTACTGAAACATTAGGTCAGTGCAGAACTCATAGTAAAGGCGAGTTCTTCAATCTCCCCTGCCTGTTGCTGGAGTAGTTTCAGAGACCAGGGCAAGACTCTGAGCTAGGAAGGAGGAATCAAGCGTGGGGGTGGGGCTGCCAGTGAAGATGGAGCCCGGCAGAGCGTGAGCCAGGCAGTGAGGATGACTAATATGGAAAGCAGACTCCAGAAATCGTGAGTCATCCTTAAGAGAAACCAACAGCAGTGTCAGTAACTTCTCAGGCACCTGGGAACACATGTGCTTGGACAAATATTTTGGAATCTAAGATCTAGGGCCAAAACTGAATCGCTCCTTCACTTTGCATAGGTCATCTCGTTTTTTCTGGCCTCAGGCATATTCCGTTATTAAATGAAGCTAATAATAACTGTTTCAAATATTTTCAAATAAAACAACAACAATAAGAGCTGACCTTTCGAAAAAATAAATGATACTTGATGTCCTGCTGCCGAAGGGCTCACAGACCTCTCCCTACAGTGTCATTTTCCACAGTAAATAAGCCAGAGCAAAAAATGTGAAGAGTAAATACACACTTTGGTGTCACCATCCCAGCAAGTCAATTAAAACCTAAACTATTCTAAAATAAAACATGAGATCATTTCCCTCACACATTCCTTTCCAACTTAAACTATTTGTTTAATTTCCTGTTATACAAAAGGCATTGTGTGAACTGCTAAAGATTACAAAAACATCGAAGGCCCAATAACCACTTGACTTTAAAAACAGAAATAAAAGGTTACCAATTTTTAATCTGCTACCTACTAAACAGTGTAATACTTTAAGATTTAATTCAAAATACACTTTGCAGATATTTTTACAATTCAAATATATTCAACTATTCCTGATACCCATAACATATATAGACTGCCCTCCAAAAATACATTACTAAGGGAAAGAAAACCGAGACTTCATGCTGCATAATTCCATTTACATGAAGTTTAAGAGAGGCCACAACAGTTTATGGTTAAAGTTATCACAGTGCTCCCCTGGACTGAGGGAAGAGAAGTTAGCTGGAAGGGAAAATACGGCCATTAAAAATGCCACCTCACTTGTTTTCAGAGGTTGGCTACACATTTCTCTTAACTTTTCAACCTCAATGGTTAACAGTGCATTTTACTGTATATAAAATAGGCTTTTAACATGTTAACAAAAAAAAATACCACTGGACTGAATAAATATTAGGATAGAGGTTTCAGACAAAAGCACAGAAAAAGAGAATGGCAGCATCTCTTATACTTGACCTCTGTGGCATTTATAAAGAAAAGATTCCCAGTTTGGAAGGAATAATATGCAATAGAGAGAAAAACCAAATTGATTACATAGTCATATTTCCTGATAGATGTCATGTATGAAAAGATCCTAATAGGCAAATAAGAGAATTTGTGTACAGTAAATAAAAGCAGAATTTACATCCATTTCCTTGTGTCTTGTGAACAGAAAATAAACTTTGATTTGCATCTTCCCTGTTATTCTATTACCAGGGTACCTTGGTTACTCATGGGGAAGGAATTCTAGAGAGAGAGATTCTCTGGAATTAGGATTTCTCAAGGGGAAATACCACGAGAAGAGCTTATTGGAGTCACCCATGAGGTGACGGGAATTGATTCATACCTCCCCACCCCACGCCCCCACCAACCCCCACCCCCAGGTTTGGTTGTGACTCCAAAGTCAGTCACCCTTCCTCCAGACAGGAATGAGTCAGAGCCCTTAGCAAGCAGAGCAGGGGGACTAGAAAACGAGTTCCTGGCTGAGAATCCAGAGGACTCTCCTCAGCTCTCTTTGAGGTGTGGAGAGGAAAAGATGGAGTCAGGGAATAGCCATACCTGTTCCATCGCTTTCTCCTCCTTTATTAACTTAGAACCTACACAGATTTGCTCAGGTAACCTCAGAGAGAGAAAAGTGAACTACTACATGGAGTAGGAAGAGAACTAAAGGACCAAGTTTAGTTGTTTGCCAGCCTGGTGATTATATCATAGCCAATCTAGCCAGAAACAAAGGGGCCCAGGGCCATGAGCAACAGCAGCACTATCTCAAAGGTGCACAACAGCATGGAAAATCAACATACAGTCTACCTATGGTGAATTCTCCCAGGACAAATGGCTTAGGAGGCTGAACATATGTGACGCTTTACACATTTGCCTAATGCACATCTTGAGCTTCCTCACAACGATGCTTTTAAAGAGATGATCATCTAAGGCTATGTTATTTTTAGAATGATAAAAATAGCAGCTGCCCTTCTCAGCCATTCCCACTCCAACAGCTTGGGAATTCTATGCTTGGCAGTGTTGTCCTGGTTGGGTCTCTGTTTTCACAATCTTTAAACATACTTTTCTGGTACACTGTTGAAATGTTTGTTTTCTCTGCTAGCTTGTCTATTCTTGAGGGAAGGGGCCATTTCTTTCCTATCTATAGTTCAATTCCTGGCATAGGAAAGGCACTCAACACGTACTAAGTAAAGGAACACAATTCTGCATGCACCTTTGTTTTTACTTTATGTAACTGTTAATTGTGATGGTCCACTTGGCTAGATTACGTGATGTCTAGCATTTATTAAAGACCTCTGGGTGTGTCTGGGGGATTTCCAGAGATAACTGACACGTAGGTCAACAAATTAATGAAGACCTACCTTGATTGTGACACTATCCAACAGGATGCAGTCCAGACAAAATGAAAGAGGAAGAAGAAATAAGTATACATCCTGAAAAAATAAAAATAAAAAAGAAATCCATGCTGTTTAAGCAGGCCCATCTTCTGCTACTACCATCACCTGCAGATCCTAGGCTCCAGTTTCTTCAACCTTTCAAACAGGACTTACACCGCAGTCTTCAGAGACCTTCCAGACCTTCAGTCTCAGACTGCACTACGTCTTTGATTCCTCTTCTTCCCCAGCTTCTGGAGCAGGTGCTCTATCCTCTGGCTGTCCACTACCATGACTTATCCTGTCCCTGGCCCTGTAGGCCTAGCTGATAATTCACCTGTGTAATTTCACACACATACATAGATATAAAGAGGTACAAAGAGAGAAAGAGAGACAGAGACAGACACAGTGATCTGAGCTAAAATCTTTACCAAGTGACTTTTTCCCCCTTTGTTTTTTGTTTTTTGTTTTTTGAGATACAGTCTCACTTTGTAGTTCAGGCGGGACTTAAACTCACTGTATAGCCCAGGCTGGTCTCAAATTCATGGAAATCCTCCTGTCTACGCCTCCTGAATGCTGGGGTTACAGACATGTGCCATGCTCCTAGGGGTGCAAGTGATTTTTTAAAAAAGCAAGAGGTGTGATTTACGAAAGTTATTCAGTGCTAGCAATCTATAGTCAGCTTGTAGAAGGTTTGTGTTTTCTTTTTCAGGCCATGTAAGTCAAAACTGTAATTGAACTCTTCAAAATAAGTATCTTAAAGTATCAAACAAGCCACTGGCAACAGTTTTGGCAACTGTAACTCTCAGGAGAATCATGATTACCCTATCGCTAAGAAGCTGTTTGCCCTGTTTGCTTACTCTCAGAGCAATGAAAGTCCTGTTTGGAAACAGCTCGCATTGCATGTGATTTGCAGGCTACCAGAAGCCTGTTAGACACTCACAAACCAGTGGGCACTAAGTACTGTCTAAACGCAGGCAGGAAACAGGAGACAGCCTGCATCTTCTGAGCAGCAGGAGGTTGAAGTCTAGTAGAGGACAAGAACTGCAATTCTAAGTACCATAACTAAATGATGGAATTTTAGTTTTCATTGAAAAAGTCACTTCTATGAGAAGCTTAAAAATAAAGCAAGTATCTTAAACACAACTTTGAGAATAAAAACTGCCTTCTTGCTTTCATTCTGCTCTCACTCAGTTAAATGGAATGGAATGTCTGGGTTTTTCTTAGGCTGCTACCCAAAGGGGCCAGCCAGTGTCTAAGCTCTCACCAGTGCATACACAGAATCAAACCCACTTCCCAGAACAAGAAGGAAGAGGCACTTCTGCAAATACCCATTGCAAATTAGGTAGAGATCATTTCATTTTTATGTCATTAAATTCAAAACAATTCAAATGAGGGCAAATAACTTCCTTGGGTGTTGTCTTCAGTTTTATCATTTTATCCTGTATCATACACACAGGTTTTATTTAACTTCCAACTTTTGAACAATGGATAGGAAATTTTCGTCTCATGGGCATATTAAACATGCTAGAATTTTCTCTTTCAAATTAACACACTATTAGAGTAAATAAAAACTGTATGTCTTTATTAAAAGTTCATATGATCAATAACAAGAATACTATTTAGACCTTAATGCAAGATAATTTAAAATTTTAAATTTGCTAAAGAAATGTTTTACTACACAATTTCTTTAGTAGAAAGGCTGTCAAAGTGTCATCTGATAGTCCATTATAAACTCTACACTATATTGTTACTTTTTTACTAAAATCATATATTCGAAGTGATACAATTCTATTACAAAATGCACCTACTAGAAAATCATATTTGATTCTGGTTACTCCTGTCACTTGTATTTCTCCACGTTTCACTCATTTTCACTATGACTATTATTAAGTCATCAACTATGGGGCAGAACCATCTCTCCTTTGTGTATACTAGTATAATAAATGTTATAATCCAGTGAAGTATTACCTCATATATTATTATTCCTACTATATTTTTTTGAGACGGAAACCAAGACTCCTAAGTTTAAGAACATGTCCAAGGACAGCTAACTGAGGCTACAGTTCTCAAGGTCCCATGTGAAACGAGGACAGAAAGTGACAGCAACCTGGGTAAGTAGAAGGCACTCGAGAAAGAGAGAGTTGGAGATAAACCCAAGCTAAGACGTAAGTAAAAACAGGTACCCATAAAATTAATAACACTGACATTATGGAAGACTTTTAATGTATCAAATACCACAATCCTATAAAGTAGGAGTCTGACCTGACATTCCTCTGATACAACTATGAAATGGGTTCTCACCTGAGCCCCATTTCAGAGAAGGAAAAAGCCAAGTTAACCACCAACGTCACACACAATCAATGAGGAACTCAGCCAAAATATAAACATGCACATGAATAGTGATAGATCTGCACCTCTGAGCTAGTCTATCTAATAAAAACATCTAGACAGGATTAGGATAAAGGACCCTTAGGACACTATGAGCAACTGAGGGGTGAGACAAGGAATAAAAGACCACTCACCAGCATAGAGATCACTTCATCCTTACAAAGGCTGCCATGTCTAACAGGATGCCAGTCCACACCCTAGCCAAATAAAGGTGAGGCTACCTATGTCTGCGACAGATGGCAGAGATCAACTTCCAACACAGGGAAGACTCATCCTTTGAATGGCCGCAATAAATACCTGGAATATAATTCAGGTGTTCATCAAACCCATACCTTGAGAAAAGATCACCTTTGCCAGATCTCTAATACCTACACTTAATAGGAGGTTTTGGAGGCAAACAGGGTGGACCTGCACCAGCCTGTGGCCCACTTGCTCCTGCTCCCTTCCAGATCTGAGTGTACTGAGACCCCCAAGGCATCCCCTCCAACTTGCAGGTCTGCGCAGGAGTCAGAGAAAGACTGAGAAGGTTCCCTCTTAGCAACTCAAGACAAGTTTCAATTCTAGAAGACAGCCAAAGATGGAGAGGTAAACCTGACACTCTGTGTGCATGTGGTAGCAAACTAGGGACGTGGAGAAAGAGTGGGCAGGTGGAGAGCAAAACACATCTCAAACGTCAGGCAGACCCCCCAGCCTTTAGTGTCACTGGTCAGCGGACCCCAGTTCTTCCACTGGCCCAGTGGAATCCTGTAGAATCTGAACCAAGAACTTCATCCTTCATCTTTCCTCTGATCTACTATACAGGCTTATTTGGTAATAAAGGCTGTTCATTCACTCAAATGTCTCCTCCTTCACTCCTGTGGACATGAGTATGCTAGGACACACAGGGACAGGCACACTTTGCTTAGAGCTACCCAACAGCATCTAGGAGAATAGGGTAGGCCTCAGGGCTACTTCCACCGCCCGAGGATGAGCCTGCTATGAGTCAGCCCCTAGGGCTTTTGGTAAGACGCCCCCAAAAAGATTCCTACGTTGCCTGGAATTTGGAGGACACTGTCAGCTTGTCTGAAGAACTGTGAGAATGCAGGAGGAGACACACAATAATTCTCTCTTGACAGAACCCCCATACTATTACGCTTCAACTCTTTTATCTTTAAATGCACATGTCGGCAGCACAGCTCCGCCAGGACTATCCTCAGTCCAACACTCACGAAGCAGCTCTGGCTGTATGAATTGATACAGAGCAACACGGAACAGCCAGCCACCACTGAGGGAAAGGACTGAGCGATACAGAAGGCTAAGAACATCCGTTTCCAAGACTTTTTTTTTTAAATTTATAAGATGATGGTGATACCGTCATGCCACTCACTGATGTCAGAGTGAAAAGGCCTCCTTCCCCTGACCACACTCACCTTACCTGCTCCCAGCAACCACTCAGGCCCCGTTGACCAGGCTCAGAAAAGCCTGGGCAATGGCCTCAGGTGACAGGCTCAAGGTGAACAGCACAAAGTGCTGGCTGGCAAAACACAAGTTGTGTGACTGCAAGACTTTCTTTTTTGCGTTCTTACTACTCCACATCAAGAGCAGACAATTAAAAAACAAAAAACAAAAGAAAAAGGACCAGTATATATACCTATAATTCCAGTACTTGGGAGGCTGAGGCAGGAGGATCACTGTGAGTTCCAGGCCAGCCTGGACTACACAGGGAGACCTTGCCTCAAAACACAAACAACAATAAAAAAAGAAAGAAGAAACAAGAACAAATAATTACTTTTATAAGCTTCTTTTTTCTTGATTTGTTTGAGGGGCCCATGGCAGTGAGCTCTTTTTTGTCTTTGTTTGAGACAGCAGTTCACTATGCAGTTCACATTTGCCTTGAACTCATTGTGTAGCCCAGGCTGACCTTGAACTGGCAGCAACCCTCCTGCCTCAGCTTCCCAGTGCTAGGATTACTAGGATTACTCTTCTCACAAAGAAACCCAGAAGCTCTTATTAAAATCTATTTTTCTTTCTTCACAAACAGCACCTAAGATCAGTAACTTGTACTAAGTTTCTTTACAGTTAGTATCACTTAGAAAATGATTTTTGTTTTTTCCTAGAAAAAATACCTTATGTTTTACACAATGGGAACATTCAGGACTTGTGTAATACATAATAGAAAGAAATAAGATGATAAAATAAATGAATGCAAATCATATAAATTATCACTTTAAAAATATAGTGGTTAAAACAGAACAGTTTTGTATATATAGGAAAAAACAGTATTTTGTTTAGCATAATTTTTCATAAAAACAGCACAGATTAGAAAACAAAATGCTTAAGATTCCACATGATGGCACAAGAAAAGCTTGGCCAAAGCCAAAGATTACCTTTTAAACTTCTAGCTAGAATGTCTCCAAAGATAATAAAAATTCAATTATGTAAATAATCTTAGAGTTTCTATAAACAAGGCCTAATTTGCATAATTGTACCTTGTAAAAGAACATCTATTTACATATCTTTAATGTTGGGCTACACTTCAGTGAAAGTTAAAATAAATATTATAGAAAAAAAAAATTTTAAAGACGGATGTCTGGAGCCAGTGATATAGCTCCACCAGCACAGTGGCTGCCTGGCAAGTTCAAAGTCATAAGTTAGATTCCCAGTATCCCCCCAAAAAAATTGTAAAAAAAAAAAAAAAAAAACCAATGTCTTTTTTCCAATTTCAAACATTTGTTATTTTACAATATTTTTGGAAATAGAGTTTCAGTGTCCTTAGTAAAAGCATTAAGTATAAAAACAACATCTCAACTTCACAAAAGAATCTATTTTTTTTTTCATTGGTATTTTTGGCTGCCAAACAACTAATTGCAGCAAGATCTGTCAATTACTATTCAGATTTGTAACCAGGGCAGTATAAATACCACGGCAGAAAAAGTTGCCTCTTAACCCTTCAACTTGTCTTCTATACAAACATTTCCTCTGACGTGTTTTGACTGAATGATATCTGAATTACTCTTTGATTCCTGTCCAAAATATTATTGCCTATTTATCCTATACGGTAGTCTTCGAATTTCCTGCTTCTTGAAATGAATGCTTAATGATCTTAGTCCGAGTACTAGAAATACAAAACTAAAGTAAAAGGAAAAATATTGATAGTAATAGCAGAGCTAGGGATATACCCCAGCTGTAGTCTGCCTAGCTCGGCAAAACAGTAATAATGACATAGGAATCATTTATCACATTGAATTCCCACTTCATTTAAGATTTACAAATCAGTCCAACTGTATATTTCCTTTGTTGCAGGTAACTGAAAATATTTTTTGTTCTAAAATTAGCCATTTTTGCCCAGATCCATCCCTGAATTCACTGTATCTAAAGCAAACCAGGTCATATAGCACGCAACACTTCCATGAAAATCTAAAAGTCCCATTATAAATATTTTCACACCCACTATGTGAAAAGCATCATGATAATCCTACCATAACCAAAGAGGAGCAAGACAGAGCTTCTCCCTTCAAACTTTATTTTTTTGTTAAAATGTATAGAATCAGCAAGAAAGCAAACTACAAACTTGGAAGTTTAACAGAATAAAACCTAAAGTATTAGCTAGAGTGAAAACTTTCATTAAGATGTAATCATTTTAATATAGCCTGTCACAAATATCAGTTTAATAGTTCAACACCATCTTTAATTTAAGGCTATGTTGTGGAATTCTTAGTAATATTTTGTTATCTCCCCTCATGCATGTCAGAATTAAAACCTTACCTCTAATGGAAATCTCCAGAAGTTTTTGAGCTAAATTTCTTGACTTCTATAAGAAAATTTTTAAAAAATGTAGAACAGACCAATATGTGACTGTTGTAGCACCTTGAGAAAACAAATGTAGTCCAAGAACAATAAGCTGCCTAAAGGGAGACTGGAAAATCTTTTTAAAAGCCATTATTTGATTCAAAATTATACATGGAAGATAAGTCATGACTGTAGGTTTGCAAATGAAAAGTTTAAAAAAGGAACAAGATTGATTATGGTAAACAAAAAAAAAACTTTCAAGATAAATTTGCTTTTGTGCTTTTTAACTCTCATCCATTTGATAGAGAATAGACATGGTATATATGTATAACTGTCACAGTGCATAAAGCAAGGGAGTGTCAGGGTTTATTTCTGAGGAAAGCCCTGTGTCTTTAGGAATAAGTGGATATTCCATTTCATAGCCTCATTTCCTCAGCTATCTTTGCTACCTTCCAGGGCTGGCTCAAGTGTAGCCTCTGTAGAGCTGTCCTGGACTCCACGAAGCAAGGTTACATGCTTTCTCCTTGGTACCACTTGGTGCCATGCTTTCTGCTAGCACACCCCTAATTACAGCAATAATCACCAAGGGCAGAAATTACTCCTCCATATCTGTTTCCTGACTAGATGGTGAGATATTAGAGGTCAGGGGTACAGAATCCAACAGCGTCTGACAGAATAAATACACTCAACATTTTTCACATAGATAACTGAGACTATCTCACAGTATCACTGTAGAAGAGAATTCTTTGTCAAACCACAAAGCATTAAACAGATTGTTCTAAAAAGTAATTCATTCCTTCCACAATGATTTGCCTGGTTGCTCCATAAGCACCTCACAGACACACCTTAAAACTCAAGACACCTGTTTTCAGGAAGCTAACATTTTAGAGGGTGAGAAAACAACACAATTTTTAAAAATTTTTGTCAACGGAATGTCTACAATATTTGGAGCATTTTGCATGATTTCTAGAAGACACAACTGACCTAGTCCCAGTCACCAAGAAATGTATACCACAACTGTAGAGATAGGACATTTAAAGATTAATAACAGACAAAATACAGGATGAATGTCAAAGAACCAAGAGATAAGGATTGTGTCAATTCACTGGTATACACTTTGAGCCAAAGGATCAATATTAACCTTCTAGGTTTGTGACAGGTTTGGAAGGAAAAAGAACCATTGAGAAAGAGGTGAGGCTGATATTACCAAGAAAGGAACAGTTTGACTCAATGCCAGGTAGAAAATTGTAAGAGCTGCTGGAACAACAAAGAATTCTCCTCTCCCACCGCCACTTTCCTTCTAATTACTCGGTGAAAGTGCTCTGTCTGCTTGCCAGGATCTAATGCTTACAGAGGCCACCTAGTTCAGAAACCTGTCAGACCCATTCCTCTCCATGTCTGAGGCAGCTCTGGACATTTCTAAATCTAACTACTGCAAAGACTCAGTCTAACACCTCCCTTTTCCATGCCACTTTACAATATGATACTGGGGAGATCTTTCCAAAAGCAAATCTGATGCTATCCGCTTTTGATGGAGCTCCAAAATCCCATACAGGTTAAAACCCAAAATATCCTTCATCAAGTGTGGAGGAAGCTTCATGGTGTCGCCCCTTTTCTGCCCTCCCAGCTTGTGCCTGCTCCCTCCCTCACTGGAAGAAAACGGCTCCTCTGAGCCCTGCTCAAGGAGCCTGCCCTGAGCTCCTACCTGGCCCTTCAGGTTCTCCTATGAAGCTCTCATCTACCGCCTTCCCACAGCTCTGTGCACACTTATGGGGCACTTACTCCAAAAGTTCCAAGGACCCTGCCTCCTTAAATACAGGGATACATCTTCCACATTTTTAAATGGTCCCACATCTAGTGCAGCACCCAGCAAGGATGGAGTGCTCAATTAACACTGATGAAGCAAAACTGGAGGTAGGGCCAGGTGATTAAACATGCAGTGTACTATGAGGGAATAGAGATGCTATGGGAAGCAACTCTGCCTAAGAACCTGAGGGTGAAAGGGAACAGAGGCACACCTGGGCACCACCTGTAACCAATACTCCTAAGAACACAAGCATCAATGGTGCATATCAGACTAAACTCTGCCAGAAACAGACAGGGAACCCAACACATTCAACCATCTACCATTAAAACTAGGAACCCAAAACAAGCAATCAACCATCCTAATAAAACCTTTCCACCTGAATGCCCTGATTACTCCCTGGATAGCTTCCCTTTTTTGGGAACTTTTCTTCCCTCAACAAAGTCTGAACCACATAGAAGGCAAGAGACAAGATAGCATATACTAAATCTAACTTTTCCACTCTGCCATGAAAGATGCTCCTATCACTTTTTGTATCAATAGGAAGAGACACTGAATCAAATCACTGATCAACTAGGGTAGGAAAAGCACTAGAGACAAGGCAATCAACAACATTTTCTGCCATCAGGGCATCAAACAACTCCCTTCCAAGGGCTTGGAATAACATGGTCTCCACCAGTGCAACAAAGACTACAAGTCATAGATTTCCTCACTTTTGCTTAGATGTTAACTTCTGTGGATGGTTTTTGAAGCTGATATAGAAAATAAGTGACTTTTTTGCAAAAATGCTCCATGCCAAGAGATTAGCTCAGTAGCAAACCTTTTAGCCACAATTTCTGGTGGCCACTAGTTATGCAAACAATGAAAATACCATTGTGAAATTTACATCTTTGATTCTTGTTTGGGTTCACTCCAAACAAGGAAGTAACCATGACACTTAAGTACCCAGCACTGTTTCAGGAGTGACCAAAACTCACTGCTTTAAAGCCTACCTCCTGGTCTACAAGAAAGCACACTTCCATGCAAGCATAAAAACACTTCTATGATGCAATTAGGGAGTATAGCTAGTTGGAAAAACTTTTCTTTTTTGTCTCATGCAAATTTGTTCATGATCATGTTCATGTTATACTCAGAAAGCTGTTAAAATACCTCCTGCTGTAAATTATAAAGTTAATATTTAGGAAGGATGTCACAGAAATCTTCAGCATTTGAGTGGGTTTTAATCTATTATACAACTATTGGAATGTCAAGTCCTAGGAGCAATATAGTAATTAATTGCATTAACATTATAAAACCAGAGGCAAAGGTCAAAATTATTAAATTTCACCAATCTCCCTCCCCATACTTGGAAATTATTTTGTAATAATTTTGTAATAGGCTGTATACCACTGTCAGCCTACCTCCAGTAACCATTAGAAAGGCTTATTATTTTATAACAATATAAGCTTTCAACGGGCACAACTGAATATTGACTGATATAAAAATCACTGCAACTCCCATCAAATTTGTATTTTCAAAAGGAAGCAAAAATGTTGACGTCTATTTAAATATGTGTCACTTGGCATGAGTATGTTGAGTTAATTGATTACTACGAAGTTTTAATATGAGTAGCTTCTAGAGGGTGGGGAAGGAAGCATAGGTTTAACTACATCTATAGACTTGAGGAACAAACCTGAATTACCTCTGTAATTAAAGCGCTCAGTGCTTGTAGTGAATTTTATGATGTCTTATCAGATAAACTGAGACTACACAAAATTTGTTTTACCTGCTAAATTTTATTGATGGCACAGTCGAACAAATAAAACTTAAGAGTCTCTTGCTTAAGTCAATTTCTCTTTGGTTTTTACCTCCTTTATATAAACGGTGACATCTCACCTTAAAAAATTTTTTTCCTAGGAAATTACTTGGGCTAATTTTTAAAACTTTGCTCCCATTGTTTATATTTTTACGTAATCATCATGCACTACCTAATCTTGCTAAACACACACCACACATTCTACGTCCACCACTGATCAAGTGGAAAAAGCACTGAAGTGCACAAATCACTCAAGATACAAAACTTGGGTTTGGAGGTCAGCAGGTAAACAGATCAACCTGTGAGTGTCACCGTCCCCCAGTACTGTCTGCTACTTTCATAGAGATGAATACCTAGTGAACTGTCCTCCCGTGCATAAATGGTAAGCCAGAGTGTACCCACCGTCTGTTCAACTTGTCTCTGGACAGTAAGAAATTTTACCAAATTCTTTTTACTTAAATGATCACAGCCTAAAAATGTACAAGGAAGAGAAATCACATCCAGCTCCTAAAATTAAGTTAAAGTTATTAGAGAAGGATATGGTTTTAAAATGTGAGATGGAACGGTCCTGTTTTAAAAGTGATTTGGCATCCGGAGATTGGGCCTGAGTCGCCAGAACTGACCGGCAAGATAATTTAATCAGCCTTCCAGAGAGGCCCATCTATTATCATTCCCTGACAGTGTTCTCTTCAGGAATCTGATTTTCTCCGTCCTCCTCCCATTCCTTTCTCCTTCCTCACGCCCTCTCAACTCCTTTTGTTTGCTCTTTTGCTTAACAGCTCTCCTCCGTTCAGTCTACCACTCCTAAGTAGAAATGGAGCTACCCGGGCTGGTTCGCCCAGTTCCAGGGCCTCGGCGATCCAGCAGGATCCTTCCCCCGCGCGCTCCGCGCAGCAAAAGAAGAAGAATCCTGGCCCGCGCCCAGCGGCCACAAATCCGTTCCCGGGCCGCCCCGCCCCGCCCGGCCCCGGCCGGGGCCCCGGCCCTCCTTCCCCCAGCAGCCCGTTCGCTTTCACTTTAGACGGGATTCAGGTGGGTCCCAGCCTGCTCTCCATATGCAGGCCAGCCCCCGAACCCCGCCTACAGACTCGCCGCTGCACCCCGGTTCTGCGGAACCCCCAGCCTGGCTGGAGGCGCAGGAAATGACCAAAAAGTTGCTTCTGAGCCGAGACTTCCGCGCCCGGATGCGCCCTCGGTCCGGCGAGACTTTCCCGGGCTGCATCCCCTTCCCTTCCCTGGACTGTGCCCCGTCGCCCCGGGGCTCCCCCTGCCCAGCGCCAGAACAGGGCTCGGCCACCTCCCCCGCCGCTCCGATCCGATGGCTCAGTGCCCGCGGGCAGACCCCAGACTCCCCCCACGCTGGCTCGGGCTCTGCGGGGGCGCGAGGACCCTCGCTCACCGATGTCTCCATCCTCGTCGTCCTCCTCCTCCTGGTCCATGTCTAGCAGAACGTTCCTGGTCATCATTTGCATGTCTCCCCCAGAAGGTGGCTCCGAACTCGGCGAGCGGCTGGGGAATCCGGGGTCCCGGAAGGGAGCAGGTCTCGGGGAGCCGGGGACGGACGCCCGGGCGGGGAGTGCAGCGCGCGTGTCCTGGACGCGGGGAAGCCCTGCCTAGGCGGCGCGCCACTGAGCATGCCCAGTGCGGCGCCGGGCGGACGGCCGCAGAATGATTAACTTCGCACTTCTGTGGCGAGAGGAGGGAGTCGGTAGGCGGCCAGCGAGGGGAGGCCACGCGTTCGCGCCCCGCGCCTTGCGCCCCAGCGAAGCCTGCGGGCGACACGGTGCGGGGCCGGGCTGGCCGGGTGGCCCCAACGTTGCCCCTAACAGGCCGAGCAGCTTTTGTTCCAAGGTCATATATGGACACAAATTGGAGCTTTTTTTTTTTTGAAGAGGTAAAAGAACAGAAAAACGGAGAGCTAAGAGGAGAATCTTAAATTAGTCTCGATTTTAAAGGAGGACAGTATCTTCTCCAAGAGTGTGTGAGAGGATGTGATAAACTTGTGCGCAAAAGGCAGGATTTCCGCATGAAGTGCGGCTCGCCGGCGAGAGAAGCGCCCCCTAGCCGAACCGCAGGGGCGCGCACTGGGAGTGGTCAGGTCACCCGGGTACAGCCCGCTGGGAAAATGGAAATCAGTCCTATGCGTGGCCTAAAAGAAGACCAGCGCCATTACAGGTGCCTGCTCACCCTTCTAAAGCAATATGGAAAGCCACAACAAGAAGAAACAGGAATCCCACTTGTTGGGCTTCCTCCCTCCAAAGGATTGTTTTCATTGTCCCCGGACGTGGTGGTTCATGCCAGTAATCCCAGCACACTCTGGAGGCTGAAGTAGGAAAATCCTTAGGAATTAAGAGGCCAGCCTGGGCTACGCAATGAATTCAAGGCTAGCTAAACTGCATGGCAATACAGTTTAAAAAAAACAAAACAAAACTAGGAGGAGGAGCAAGTTACAAATCAATCCCTGAAAACCAAAGGAAACAGTAGGATAAAAATAAAGGGGTTTGTGCTTCCAAGACTTGAGATAGTTTTGAGACAGACTGGAAGCGCCGAGGCAGGCTGGAGAGGAGGACTTGACTTGGCAAGCAGCCACTCATCTTCACCTCCGGTTGCTTTCATGCAACCCGCGGTGAACTGGGACAGCTTACTTCAGTGTCCTCCAGGCTAGCTCGCAGTGAGCTTGGCTGCGAAGCGGCCACAGTCCACTCAAACAGGACTACAGACAGTCCACGTCAAACTGCGCCCTGCCCCCCACCCCGCCCCATCTCCAAGGACAATACTGCTGCCTTTTAGAAGAAGGCAGGAGACACCCTGGAGCAGTTTAAAATCAGGAAGGGAGGGGTCAAGTGTCCTTATTTGCATGCTGAATATTCATAACAAAGTTTCCAGAAAATTCTCTGGCTTCGGCCCTGCTACTTTCTGACAGAGACTTGTAGCTACCACAAAAGCGACACCACCACCCCCCCCAGCCACTTCTCTGGGTTTAGTCTAGGAGAGGGCCTTCCAGTGTTCGGACCCCTGTGTTACCAGGCTCGCTTTGCTGTTCTGGAAACCTGCTCGGGAATTGTTTCTTAGGCAGTGAAGACTCCAAAAGTCCTGTCAATCTACTTGGGATTTTTATCCTGAGTAGTGCACACGGAACACTTGTCTCAAAAGTAAGAGCAGGGCCGGGGATTTAGCTCAGTGGCATAAGCGCCTGCCTGGCAAGCGCAAGGTCGTGAGTTCGATCCCTGGTACCCCCCCCAAAAAAAAGTAAGAGCAATAAACAATGAGAACTGGTGGCTCTGAGGAACTCCAGGAACCAACAGAGAGTGGGATGCAGACAGCAAGCGGTAGCAGAACTGCACCTTGCCAGTTCTTTCCTTCAGAAGAATAGATCAAAAGAACCCTAGGCTAATAGGCAACAGTTTGAACTTTAGGTTTCTTGGCTTTTGGGGGTCTACAGAACTTTTTTTCCCCAAAACCCTGGTGAATTCAGATACATTAAGTTAAAATAGACTTCTGAAAAATGTTAGAGGATTGGGGTGTAGGTCTGGGGGTTCTGACCCAATGTTACATTTATTATGGTCTCTCTACAGATCTCATTGGAATTCTTTATATTTTTATTCCACTGCAGTACCAGCATTATTACAATGTTACTAGATCTATTGTGCATTTTATTTTTCATATATTTATTTTTCATGTTTTCACATGAAAGAAAACAGAGACCAAATGTAAAGTGGAAAAATAGCCATAAATACTCTCTGAGGGACATGGTGAGATAACTTTTACAAAACATCCAAGAAACACAATACATGCTTCCTAAAGGGCTTTTTAAAATAGTATTATTTTTAATATAGTACTCTGATGATTCGAGGTGAGGAAATAAGGAGGAAAGGGGAAAGATTGTTTCCCTTCACTGAACTCTCTGCCTTGATTTTGTAAAACTGGCTAAATAGAATTCCAGAGGTGTTTTGGGTTTCTGAGCGTGTTTCACAATTTTCATTTAACAAATGCTTCCATCATGCTTTCTGTGTGCTGGGTACAGTTCCAAATGTTTTACAGAACTTAAGTCACTTCATCTCATAGAGATCTTAGCAGTTATTATTACTTTCCCTCTCTCAGGCACTAAGCCTGTGTTCCTTGCCCCAAATCACACAGGGAATAAGGGACAGAGCTAGGATTGAAGCCCAAGGAACCTGTTCCAGTACCTGTGCTCTTAGCCACCCAATAATAAACCCTGCCAGAGACATTCCCAAATCCAATTTTTTTCAAAAATCACTTTTTCCTACCAGTTCTAAATTCACACAATTTCATCAACTCCCAACTCTTTTGCCAGATGTTCTGGTTTTTATGGCTTAAAACTTTGCTTGAAGTTAATTTGCAGTTGGAAAAATTCTCTTGGCTCATTTTGCAACAGGTTTCAGTGAGTCATTTGGAATTCTTCAGATTTTAGAGATTACATTTTTCTTGCTTGCTGAATTTTACAGAGACATGGCTGGTCTTAAATGTTACTGTTGCTAAAAGGGACATAAAGCATTTACTTAGGTTAGCTGAGGAGTCTACAACTAGTAAATACCTTTATTTCCTTTAATCCGTTTTTCTGCAGCTTCTCTCATGCAGTGCTTTAAATTCAGCAATGTGCTCTTCAAAAACAATCCAAATAGGCATACGTAAGAATTACACCATTAGTCCTGAAGGATTATCTCTATATTGTGAACAGCCTGTGAAAGAAAATGTTCCCAGCAATATATGGTGAGGTTATTTGTATCTGCAAAGCTTTTCCAAGTCAGGGAATACAGACCAAGTATTTTCTCATTCCCTTGTCTTCTGATTAATTTCTGCCTTGACCTCAAGGATAGTCTTTCGATATCTGTAAATGCTGATGCTTCTCTGGCTTCAGTCCTCAAGCCTCTTTTCTCATCTATCCCTGTAGAGCTTATTCAGGCCTACCAATTTGATACTGTCTATTCCAAGCATGGCCAATCCCATCAGCTTTCATTCATACTTGGCCCAGTACTCAGAAAGTCTTGATATTTGGGGTTTAATGCTCCTTGGTTGCCTCCTAAAAATTCTTAGGAATATTACCTTTGAATTTTGGTTTTGTAAATGGAGTCTAATAGGACAGTGCCTCAGTTTATGCCCAGCTTCCCATCACTTTTCTGCCTCCCTAGGATTGCTTCTCAGCCACCAGCTCCTATGTTCCCTGGTACCTCGGCCATAACCATCTTCCACATAGCCAGGATTGGTGTCACACTCAGTCCTCAGCAGAAGTCCAGGCACTAGTGCATAGGAGGCTGAGGTCATGTGCATGCACCCACTGTATTTTGGGTGAGGCACAATGACAACTGTCTGTACATTGGCCTAGCAGTGCCACAGTGCATCCAGTGGGAACCTCTTACCCATGCCTGTCACAGAATTCATGATCTCTAAGAGGTTGTCCCCAGAATGTGAGGACAACCTCTAAGAGAGGTTGTGCTGCAGAAAACCAGTGGATGATACTTGTCTCAATTTGCCCCTGGTTAAAACAGTTTGTCAACCCTGCAAATGGTGGTGGAAGAACTCAGCAGCTGATGGACCTAATATGCTTTTTGAACAGAGGCCCCCATGTTTATATTTTGAACTGGTCCCTGAATATCATGTAACTGGTCCTGTTTTCAAAGTCTTTATTTGCGGGCCAGATCTCTTCTCCACAGTACAGATCATAGGTATGCTTGTAGGCTGGACATCTTCTATTGTGTACCTTTTAGGCATTTCAAATTTAGCAGGTCCAAAAGAATTTATACACTCTGCCTAAATTTTGTTTCCCTAAATCAAAGGATGCTGTAAACTAGTTACATAAGCTAAGATCGTTTTGACTCCTGGTTCTCTTTTTTGTCCCCCATATCAAATCAGTTGTTGAATTCTGCTGTATCTACTTCCCGGCTATCTTAAAAACATCCTGTATTTGTTGTTTATTGTTGCACTAGATGACATTTTAGAAACGATTTGAAGGAAGTAGAAGATTAATACATGTAACTATCTAAAGGAACAGAGTTTTAAGCAGAAGGAAAAGTTAACATAAAGCTTCCAAGGAGAACTGACAAAGAGGCCATAAAAGACAGTCTCAAAATTTTATGGCTTACAAAAATAAGTGCAATATCACACAATTTCTGGATCTGTGCCATTTTAGAAAGATACTAAAATTAGTTGATTGTTCCTGATAACATAGAAGGAGATCATTTTAATGAAAAGGAAAGAACTGCATAAGAGCAAGAATTGTGGCATTTGCCCAATAGCGGTATTGTGATAGAAGGAAATTTCTACAAGATGTACAACTTTTTCCTTTCCAGACATTACTGGAAAGAGAATTTGATGCATTAAGTGATCCATTAGAGGTGTTTCTGTAGTCAGTGCTTTATCCTCATAGTTCTAATTAGTCAAGGACATAATATATTATAGCTCTTAACTCTGGTCATAGTGATGGACAATAGGCCTCCTGAACTTATTCTTCTTTGTAACTTAATTTCTGTATGCTTTGACCAACATCTCCTCAATTTCCTAGCCTCTTGTCTTAGTCACTTTGTCATCACTAAGACACAATACCCAACCCCCATAACTTAAAGAAGGAGTGGCTTATTTTGGCCCATAGTATTTACAGGTTTCTGTTAATAGTGTGGCAGGACAGAGGGGTGTGGCAGAGGAGAAACAGCTCATGCATGCCAGTGGGTAGAGTAAGCAGAGAGTGATCAAGGGAGGGAGATAGACCTTTCCATCCCACAGCCTCAGTAACCTACCACATCCAACCAGACTTCACCTGCCAATGTCACATTAGCTATAAACTTACCAGTGGACTAATCCACTAAGTGAATATCATACTCCCCTGACCTACTCATGAGGCTTTGGTGGAACGCATAGATATAAACCATTACATGGGACCCTCCTACCTCAGCCTCCTGAGTGCCACCATGCCCAGTGGCCCCTGTAAAATTTAAAAGGTTAAACACTACTGATATACATAGGCAGAGGGTAAACATTTCCATTCCAAAAGGGAGAAATGGGGATAGAAAGGAATGAGGCCAAAGCAAGACCAAAACCCAGCAAGGCAAACATTAAATCCCATAGTTCAATGTCCAGCACCTGGAGCAAGTTGTGATGAGCTATGAACTCCAAAGGATGTGGGCAGCCCCACACCCACAGCACTACCTGTAGTTGCAGCTCTCATGACTTCTCAGTCCTCCTCACTCCTTGCAGCTTTCCTCAGATGTTACACATTTCCAGATTTTCCAACATCCTGGAGTCTCCACTGTATCTTTGGCTTCACACTCACAGCTTCACAGCCTGCCCTCTCAGGGGCACACTGCTTGACCTCCCAGGCCTTCTTCTGGGTGGAAGTCTTTCTGATCCTGCAACTCTTGTATTGTGGCTGTGTTTAAAGTCATCAGCTCTTAGAAGACGCCCAGATCTGCTACCACCTGGGGCAGTAACAAGGCTTCTTTCTGTCATGGCGGTAACCCTTGCTGAGTGCCTGAATAGCTGAGTCCTATGACCTGAATCCTGAAAAAGAAATTCCCTAGGGAGTTGCCATTGGAGCACTGTGCCCTGGGGCTCTCTTCTCAAAGCAAAGCCTTCCTGGGAAGGGTCAGGCTTTACTGGTTCCACACATTTCCTCAAGGCATTTTTTTCTACTGGTATGTCCTTGGCTTCTTTTTAATGCTACCTTTTCAGCAACCAAACTCCTCCCTGTTTGCAGGTCCCAACATCAGAGGAACTTCCTTTCTGATAAAACTCAGCTGGTGAAAGGTATTCAGCTGTGCCTTTTGCTCTATGAATCTTGAGGTACAGCTGGCTAAAAGTCCCCAGATGTAGCCATGCCAATCCCTCAACATTTGAAAACTGTTCCTCCAGATTCATTAGTCTGCCACCTTTAATCTCAATCTCCAGCAGTTTTTGGACAAGAGTGAAATGTAAACACTTTTTCCACCAAACTGTAACACATATGGCCTGGAGTCCAACTGTCAATACAGTCCTTGTTCCCAACTGAAACCTCCTGAACCTGGTCTTTTCCAATTGCTTACTTATTTAATTTAAATTTGAGACAGTGGTCTCAAGATGTAATTCAGGTTGGCCTTGAACTCATTATGTAACCTAGGCTTGCCTTGAACTTGCAGTAATCATCCTGTCTCAGCCTCCCAAGTGCTGGGATTCCAAATGTGTAGCACCATATCCTGCCCAATTGCCTTTTTTTTTAAATCACCATTCTGGTCTTGTGAACTTCAGCAAGGATCTTCCACAAGCTCAGCTGCTATCATTCTAGGACTTTTTCTCAGGCCAACAACTCCAAACTTCCCCTATGAACCAGTTCCAAAGGCTTCTAGAGCACATGATCAGGTAGTCACAGAAAATCTGTCTTATTTGTTTCCTCATCACTGAGACACAATACCCAACACCCACAATTTAAAGGAGGAAAGGCTTATTTTGACTCACAGTTTGTAGAGGGGTTAGTCCCTAGTCAACTAGCTCCAAGGCAGGACAGCATGGCAGGGGAGCATGAGGGCAGACAGCTCATGGTGGTGCTGGGGGGAGCCGAGAAAGAGTAAGGGAGAAGGGAGGGAGAGACATCCTTCCAGGCCACACCCACAGTGACTAATCCACTCATGAGTATCACATACACGTGATCCAGTCACCTCCCCAAAACCCCGCTTATGAGGGCACGAGGCTTTGGAGAGATTGACAGATAGAGACAATCACTCCTCTGATAATTATTTCATGCTCTATTTCTGTAATTGTGAACTTTTTAGATTCTGCATCTAATTGTCAGGCATAGTGGCACATATCTGTAGTCCCAGCACTTGAGAAGCTGAGACAGGGAAATACATGTGCCCAGAAAATGGTGATCAGCCTCAGCAACATAGTAAGATACTAAACAGACAGACAGACAGATAGATTCTATATAGAACTGAGGTCTTACTGCCCAGGCCTGTGATGCATGCCTGTTACTCCAGCACTTGGGAGGCTGAGGCAAGAGGATCGCCACGAATTCCAGGCCAGCCTGATCTATATACTGAGTTCAAGGCCAATATGACCTGCATAGTGAGACCCTGTCTCAAATAAATAAATAATAAAAAGAGTTGAGGTCATATAATATTTGTCTTTCTATATTTCGCTAATTTTACTTAACATCCTCCAGTGCTATTCATGATGCAAATGACAGGATTTCCATCTTTTTTAAAAAACTAAATAAAATTCCATGCTGTTTGCATACATTGTCTTTATCACTCCCTCTGTCGATGTCACTCTCTTACACTGACTCCATGTCTTTGCTGCTGTGAATAGTGTGCCACAATGAACATTGTACCTCTTTGACATACTCATGTTGTCATTTTGCGATAGATGCAATATTTAGATTGCTGGACTATGTGGTAATTTTATTTTTTTGAGGAGCCTTCAAACTGCATTCCATAATGGTTATGCTTTACATTCCCATCAACAGATTGTAAGCATTTCCTTTTTTCTACATCTTTGCTAGCACTTCTCTTTTGTCTTTTTGATTGCAGCCATTCTAACAGGTGTGAGGTAGTTTTAGTTTGCCTTTCTCTAATGAGAGTCATCCTGAGTATTTTTTCATATACCTGTTGGCCCTTGCTTTTCTTTTGTGTACATGCATGCCTGCCTGTGTGTTTTACAGGGGATAACCCTGGGGCTGCACACCACTGATCTACATCCCCCATCCCACCTCCCCTTTTTTTAAGACAGGGTCTTGCTAAGTCACTAAGTTGCCCAGGCTGAGTTCAAACTTATGATCCTCTTGTCTCAGCCTCTCAGAGTTGGTACCTCCCAGAGGATGTATCATTACCCCTTTTGCCCATTTTAAAATCAGCTTGTTTCCTTACTATTGATGTTTTTGTTTCTTATATATTTTGGATGTAAGATTCTTAACAGATTGAGATCAGTTTGCAAATATTTTTTCTTATTCTGTAAGTTATCTCTTTATTTTGTGAATTGTTTTTCCTTTGGATGAGCAGAAGTTTTTAGTTTTATGCAATCCCATTTGTCTTGACAACTTTTGCTGTTGTATCCTTTCCCAAAAAATTATTGCCCAGACTTTCTCCCCTATTTATTCTAGTAATTTTATAGTTTGGGATCTTAATTTAAGTCTTTAATCCATCTCAAGCTGGATTTTGTGTGTCAAAGGAGATAAAGGTCTAATTTCATTCTTTTGAATGTGAGTATCCAATGTCCCAACACCATTTTTTGAAGAGACTTTTCTTTCCCCATTGTGTGTTCTTGGAACCTTTGTCAAAAAACAATTGACTCTAAACTGGACTTATTTCTGAGATCTCTGTTCTATTCCAGATTCTCTTCCAAGGTCTATGTGCTAGATTTTTTTTTTTTTAATAATTTGACAGAAGCAGCATGTTTGTTTTGTTTTTGTTTTTTGGTACTGTGATTAAACCTAGGACCCAGTCTCACATGCCTGCTACCACTGAACTGCCTACCCAGAACTGCAAAGAGCATGTTTTTATACATGCATGGAACTCACAAAGCTAAGTCCTCTTGGTACCTTTTATCTCATTTACTGAAAATATAGATCTACAAATGTAAGAAGACTGACACTTCACTCTGTATAGAAAAAGTTTTCTGACCCCTTGGATTAGGCTGTCTGTTCCTTTGACTTAATTTTTAAAAGGTACATTCTACTTCTCACAGAGGGTTCTGTTTCAGCTTGTAACTAACCTATGTAAATGGTATTTATAAAAAACCCACTTATTTATACATTGGTTCATCTCATCATTTTCAGCAATTATATTTTTCCCTATAGATTATCATGGAAGAGATCATAAAAGACTCCATAACATTAGCAGAAATTTCAAAATGAGGACTCCATAAGAATGTTTTGACCAAGAGTTAAATATCCTTTTGAATGAACCAGGAAAAAAAATAAGTGATGCCCAAGAACAGAGCTTTGAGTCAAAGTTCGACATTAACTTTTTTTCTCCAAAACCAACCATGAGACCTCACTCAATATCAGATGTAAATAGGTCAAACACAAGGGATATTCTGCTACTTCTGGGTCTTTGATGACCTTGGTTCACTAAGTTGTTTTCCACCCACCCTGGGCAGCATACATTCAAAAGGATCTTATCTTCTGCACTCTACTGAAGTTCTTGGTATGGATTTTGGCCTGTGACTCTAATCTTCATCCCTCCATATGCCTTAGGGTGCCAGTCCTCTTTCTGATGCATTCCATCCTTTGTATCTTCCTCAACATTGCTCTTCGAGATGATCTCACTTGGAACCTGGGGTTCTGGGCTGCAGTCTTTGGGAGCTCTAATTCTCCTCATGCAAGATGTATTTACTTTTCTGACATTAATTGTGCACAGATGTTTCTGAGTTGTTTTCACTGACAACTCTTTTTGAATATGAAAAGGTGCTGGATCAACATCTCAGATTCACAGCCAATGCTGACTCTGGCAGGGAAGTTATGCAGGGTGGAAAGGCTGTTGGTATTGTTGATTTCCAGCTGTGGCAGCTCAAGCTTAGACCTTCCTGCAGGTGCTGCTTGCCTCACCGCAGTGCATCTGGGCCCTGTACAGCAACCCCTCTGGTGAAGCCTGTACCCTTGTTGGCCTGGCTTCAAACTGCCCCCACTAGCACATAAATAGCAGCAGGGACTGGAGACCTGGGGTACTGTGCACTGAAATGAAAGTAGGCAAGCTAAAGGCAGAAAGCTTTAAAAAAAAAAAAAAGATTTAAGACAATAAGACTCATAGCATAAAGTTTACTATCTCAATCACTTCTGAGTGTCCTGTTCAGAAATGTTATCAATACTCACATTATTGTGCAACAGATCTCTACAAGTTTTTTTATCTTGCAAAACCACTTACTCATTGAACAATTACTCATTTTCCCTCCTCCCCAGCCACCCCACAACTTTCTGTTTATGTGAGTTTTGATTACTTATTTGCTTTACATCAGTGGAATCATACACACATGATTTGTCTTTTTATGATTGGTTAACTTAGCATGTCTTCCAATTCCAGAAGCTGTCATCTGGTGACTTCTGTTTTTTTCCACAGAATGGAGAACAAGGCCATTGGCTGTATGAGAATGTGGAAAAAGTTTTATGTAGAAAGAAGGTGTAGAATATTCATCCAGGACAGCTGGAAAACAGTACATATGGAAATAGCAAAAGATGGCAGCAATGATCCACATGAGGTCATGAAATTAGAGCAAAAACTGCTGGCATGGCCACATACTTTTCCCGGCACATTCCACTTCTCATGTAGGGCTAGGAATATAGCGTAGTGGAAGAGTGCTTGCCTCGCATTCAGGAGTTCTGGGTTTGATCTCCAGTGTATTGAACAGGGAATAGATCAAGTACATGTACCAAATAGATCAACAGATATAACTAGGGTTTGGTTTGGCCAACTGAGGTTAGCAGAATGAGGAGGAAATAGCTGAGGGCATAAACAAGGGAATGATTTCACTGATGTGTTGTGTGATCCAAAAGGTAGAGCATGATTACATGAATGAAAAAGATCAGCATTGATATGTCGAGTTTCTCTTGTAAGAGAAACCATGCAATATTTAAGTTTGTGTGTCTGATTTACTTAATTTAACATTATGACCTCAAGATGCATCCATTTTCCTGCAGATGACTACAATTTATTCTTCTTTGTGGCAGACTAGCACTCCGTTGTATATAGACAGCACATTTTCTTTATCCATTCATCTATTGATGGACATGTAGGCTGCTTTCAAGATTTAGCTATTATGAATTGCGCTGCTATAAACATGGGTATGCATGTGTCACTGTGGTATGATGTCTTTGGCTCTTTTGGGAAGATAGCTAGAAAGGGAATAGCAGAGTCAAATGGAATTTCACTTTTAGTTTTCTGAGGAATCTCCATACTGATTTTCATAGTGATTGTACCAGTTTATACTCTATATAGAAGGGTTCCTTACCCTGCCCCCTGAGAGCCTCTCCAGCATTCGTTATTGATAATTTCTTGATGGTGGTTACTCTTTCCAAAGTGAGATGGAATCTCAGTGTTGTTTTAATTTGTATTTCCCTAATGGCCAGTTATAAATAAAGTACAAAATAAAAGACAATTGGAAAAAAGAGAGAGAAAAAAGTTAATGTATGCCAGCCTGAACAATATATCTAAAAGTATATTTTGATTTAGTATAATTGCATTATGTGTCTTATATGTTTTTAAACTGTTAGTCTGACTATTAATTTGTATGTATTAGAATTAGCCTTGCAAGGTCTTATAAGATAAATAAATGAATCTGATGATGGCAAAAAAATGTGCAGGTGAAAGGGTAGAAAAGAATTGAGATGCGTTATGTGAGTGTACCAATTTTGCACAATGAATGTAACCATTATGTACTACAAACATGTACTAAAAAAATAAAAAAATTTTAAAAACAAGAAAAAGAAAAAGATCAGCAAGTTGCAGATTCTGTAGACATGGAACTACTGGAATTGTTGAAACCGTTTCTCATTCGAATTTCTGATTAAATCTCCTCACATTTTCTTACCCTTCCAGTGTAGTCTCACTGCTGTGGTCAGAATGAACTTCCTGACATGAACACTCACGGACTCACTCCTTTCAGACTCCTCAAGGACTTTCCAGTGCACTAGGGAAGGAGCTAAACCTTTTCACAGCTCAAGGCCTTGTCTAGATCCCGTTTCATCCTTAAGACTTCCCCAGCTTCCTCAGAACCTTCTGCACTTTTAGTTACCCATCATCCAAAGGCTTCACGCTCTGTTGTTATGTCTAAGACTTTGCACACTCTGTGATTTCTGCTTAGATTCCTGTTGTGATGCATATCTGGATGCCACCCCAAAGCTCCAGGTGCCCAAAGGCGGGATTTGTGGGCAGTGATTGGATTGTGAGATTCTCAGCCTGACTCAGTGTAGGGAGCTGGGGCCTAGTTGGAAGAGGGGAGCCACTAGGGGGCAGGCCCTGAAGAGCTTATCTCCCTCTAGTCCCTTCCTTCTCTCTCTGCTTCCCCACCACAGTGAGGTGAGCAACTTCTGCCCTGCCATGTGCCTCTGCCACACTATTTATTCTTGGGACCCAGAGGACCATGGAAAGAAACATAAGCCAAAATAAGCCTCTCTTCCTTTAAATTGTGGGTGTGGAGTATTGTCTTAGCAATTGTCTTAGTTACTTTTCATTCATTAACGAGACAAAATACCAGACACCCAAAGTTAAAGGAAAAAAATGTTTATTTAGCTTACAGTTTGTATAGGTTTCAATCCATAATCAGCTGGCTCCAAGGCAGGGTAGTACAAGGTTCTGCAAGTGAGGAAAAATAAAGGGAAGCACACATTAAGGGTCAGCAAAATGGCTGCCCCCAGCCAGCACAAACAAGCAGCTTTTATTGAGATAAAGAACAAAGAAACGCATTTTACGCATGCTTAGATTTTATAACTTGTTTGCTTTTTGTCTTTATGGGAACTCATGTTTTTACCTTGGTGGGGGGTGTTTCAAGGCCTTTCTACCAAAACACTGTCAACCAGATATGTCTAGGACAAAATGGAGTCAGTGTGGCCTCTCTACAGGGTGGTGTGGCAGAGGGGTAACAGCTCATGGTGCTGGAACACAGCAAAAGTGACAAGAGCAAATGGAAGAGTAATTTTTTTTTTTTTTTGTCTTTTTGAGACAGGGTCTCAAGGTTCAGGCTGACCTTGAGCTCACTTTGTAGCCCAGGCTGGTCTCAAACTGGCAACGATCCTCCTGCCTCAGCCTTCCGAGTGCTGGGATTACAGGCAGTGAGCCACCACGCCCGGCAAGAGTAAGCCTCTTTTCCTCCCTTATATTGTGTGCAGGTTACTTGCCTTAGGGATAGTATAGCACTCATACCCCCAATCCCAGCACTAGACAATGAACCAATCACAAATTCTAGATCCAGCTACCTCCAAAAAGCACCCCCCCACACCATGATTGAATAAAGCGTTAGGACATTCAGAAACAAAGCATAACAGCAATGAAAACCTGATGAAGATAATCACTTATCTCCACCTCTGGGGTTGGTTTTCACTTATCTTTCAGGTGTCAGCTCAGTTTTGCTTCTTAGAAACCCTCCTTGATCTTAAGTGTCCTTGATACGTCCTTGAAAAGCATCCTGCATTTCTCTATGCCAGCATTTAATACATTTTACTCTTAATGCTTCTTTAATTATTTAATTATATCTTAATTCTTTGACTTTTCTGTTAAGGAAAGGGACCTTCTCTGAATAGCTTACCCTAGATATGAAGTCTCTAAGGGTAGGGAAGCCTTTTTCATTAAAATCCTAGCATATAGTTAGTGCTTTTTGAAGCTGACTCTGTTTCTTCCTTGATACTCTTCCTCTACTCACCAGATAGCCTCCTTGTGTGATGGTCAGTCCTCCTCTACTGGACCTTTAGTCCTCTGTGCTACCTTCTCACTGGTTTATTTATTATATTATGCTAATTATTTTACATCTTATGATTCTAAAATGGCATTCATATGTTGATGACCTCTTGATATACATCTATAACTCTAATTGGTACCTTTCTTGAGTGTTCCAGATCCTTACATCAACTTTTCTATCCCACATTCCTTCCCTGTGGATGCAAACTTATTGCCACCACATCTCTATTACCCAACTCATCCCCATTAAGAGTATAGCACCTCGGGCAGATTATGTTTGCTAAAGATAGCTACACTGATCTACTTACCTATTTCCCATGGTCTTTGTATGTTGCAACTAACACTGTTCTGAACAAAAGTTGGCATTTCTGTCTTGTTATCCTGGATGTAGGCAGGGTTTGTGACTGCTGTGACCAACACAGTACAGAGAAGTGACGTGAGTACAGAGGAGTGTCCTCTGCTTAGCTCTCTTTTCTCTTAGGTTGTTCACTTTTGGAAAGCAGTCACCATGCTACAATAATGTTCAGACTCCACACCCCCCAGAGGCTGTGTGTGAATACTCCAGCTGATAGCATCAGGTAAGGGTTAATCCATCATTAACCAGCAAACATGCTGTTGAATAGACCTTCAGATGGCTCCAGTCTCCCACCTTAAAGCCTTACAGCTGAGGCTCCATATGTGGAAGTGAAATAAACCATCTTTACTGTCACCCGTATAAATTTCTGGTCCACAGAAACCATAAGATATAATAAATCATTATGTTTGGGAGTAATTTATTGCACAATATTAGGTAATTAATATAGCTTAACAGCTAATCAGTGGTTGAGGCTGATGATTTGGAGGTTATTTTTCATTCCTCTTTTTCTTTCATATCTACATCTAATTCATTCAACATATCTACTTCACTTATCGCCAAAGCACATGAACCAATGACCCCTGCTTGTTATACCCTGATCTGAGGAACTGGTATTTTTGGCAAATGAAAGCAGAACATGCCCAATTCTCTTCTTTTGTTTCCTTCTCTTTATTTTTTTCTTTGGAAACAGTCATTGGTTTTGTTTCTTTTGCTTCCTTTGAAGAAGACATGGGCAACAGGGCATGAAGGACTCAGACCTAGAAAGTGGACAGAGTTGAGAGAGAAGCTAAGGGGAGGAGAGTGTGGGGCCGGTGTTCCAAGGCTGAGGAAGCAGCAGTGAAGTTAAAAGGTTGGTCACTAAGGTAAGAGTAAGAAAATAAGTAAATAAGGTGCAAATATGGAGGAGGAAGATCACAATGAACGTTAAGGTTTTGACTGGAATGGGGGAACATTGGGACAAAGTTGTGATTCTTTTTTAATCTTTTTTTTTTGTACTGGGGATTGAACTCATGACCTAGCACTTGCCAGGCAGGTACTTATGCCACTGAGCTAAATCCCTGGCTCTTTTTTAATCTTTTAAAAATGTTTTTATTAATTTTAGAAATAATTTTAAGAAATATGGGGAAGGATGAGGGAGGTGAATTTTAATTTCAGGGTCTCTTGTGCTTTTGGTTCAGTCTAGTCATGTAAGTAGGGTTCATAAGAGAAATTGTGTTTTATGAAATAAAAGTGATGAACATTTCAGATCATCACTTCCAAGAAGAAGACCATAAAAAGCATCACATAAAAAAAAGACAATTATATTATACTAAGATTCTATGAATAGTGGTAGAAATTACAGGCATGCATGATGGTGCATGCCTGTAATCCAGCACTTGGGAGGCTGAGGCAGGAGGATCACCATGAGTTTGAGGTCAGCCTAGGCTACATTGAGAGTTCAAGTCCAGCTAGGACTATAAAGTAAGACCCTCTTTCAAAAAAAGAAAGTAATGGAAATATGTATTATAAAAAATTTCTACCATCTACCATTTGCCAGGCATTGTATAGACACTTTACATTCATCATTTATGGTTCTAAAAAACCATTCCTAAGTTAACACTTAAAGATGTTTTTAAATAGAAACAAAACTTACTAACTTGAACAACTCATGGGATTTGAATGTGAGTTTTTCTCCTATACATGCAGCACATACTGTATAGAAAACAGCTGAATAAATTGCATTTACTAATTTAGTCAAATTTCATTTGTAAAATCTGAGATATTGCCTACTGTCCTTATATTCTAATATCTTTCATGATATTCATAAAAAAGAAAATCCATTGTATTGTCATCATGAGTCTGGAAAACAAAATGTTATCACACATGACAGTGATAAGCTATTGTTGCCTTCAGTTCCAATGATTTAGAACCTGTTATTCAGAATGAGAAGTCCTGATTCAAATATAAAAATGAGTCAAATATAGAGTAAGTGTATTCTATTTAGTCTCAAACACAAAGATCAGAAGCTCCACTTCTGAGAGGTTTCTGCGTTGTCATAACACAGCCTGCATCTGTTAGTGATAGTGGAGGCATGTGCAGAAATGCAGGCAGCAGAGCGAGGCCCTTCCACACAGCTTTAAGTCCTCGCAGTGGCTTCATTTGGAGTCGATGTCTTTTCATGCCATAGTATTCACCAACATCTTGGTGAAACACCACAATTGCCGTGGGATCTACTTTCCTACAGTCTTGGGTACACTTCATGCCACCTCAAAATCTAAAGAGATGTCTGCTGTGGAGTACACCACTATTCACTGGTACTGAGCTGTGTTTTTCTTTTATTTTAAAGAGAGTAAAACTAAACAGAACAAAACAGAACAAAGCAGATCAGAAGAAAACAATGTAAGTGACACATTTCAAAACAAGGCAAGAGGATATCTACAGTGGCTATAATATTGTCTCTTGTTTTCTTCTAAATAGTTGTCCATATCTTCACACACAGTGAATTCATACACAACAAAATAATATTAAACTGATCAGAACAGAATGATGAAGGTGTTATAGGCCTTCAAAACCAGACAATAGGAAAATCAACAATGGCTGCCATAATGTCTCCTGTTCTCTTCAAAATAGCTGCCCATACCTTCATCTGAGCAGTGTTTCATGTAATTTGGCCCAGATTGAATTTCAGCACATGGATTCCATACAGGAAGGCCTGTTCTGCGCCAGGCTTTATCTACACTTTATATTTAGCTTAAGGTGTCAGGTAATGCAGATCTGTTCATGTGCAGCTGGGAATTTTGGGTCTCAGTGAATTTTCTGAAGCAGGTCCCCAGAAACACCAGCTTGTCCCTGGAGATACTGGTGTCCAGCTTCAGCATCTTGTCGCTCACACAGCATACACAGCCCGAAGCAGTAGGTGTTGTCGGGCCTGTTTGTAATCTTCTCAAACATCAGGCGGTCTCTTCAATCTAAGGTCGCATTTTGTCACTGGGTCTGAACACTAGATGCAAGGTGTGATGTTGTAAGGTCTATCTCTAGTTAGATTTAGAGACTGATGTAGGCATATTTCTGTATGTACATCTGTTACATGTGTAGGGTATATACATACATTTTGTGCACAGATATTTCCCACTAATGAGAAGGTCTCCAAGCAATGACATCCGAGGAACTTTGACCACTCAGATCTTGGTTTCAAATAGGATTCTTCACTAAAAGGACCCGGAGCTCCTCAGAGAAATGGCTAATTCTAGGAAGAACACAGAAGGTACCTGAAACAGTTTCAAAATGAGCCGCAGAGTGAGGAAGAGCTTCTTAAAATGATGAGGTTGTCAGAGAGGCACCATGAAAGGGCTCCCACAGGCCAAATTACAGATAAGAAATAATGAAGTAATAAACTACAACCCACTGAATATAATACAAATCCATAGGTCTTCATAGATATAAATGGTTGAATAAATGGAGCTGGAAAATCTTTATTACATTAGAATGCAAATAACACATGTCACTTCTTGGCAATCATCATGATAATAACTGATTCAGACACAAGGCATCAGTGGATTCTAAAACCAATGGGTAAGGGCTGGGGATTTAGCTCAGTAATATAAGCACTTGCCTAGCAAGTACAAGGTTGTGAGTTCAATCCCTGTTACCAACAACAACAAAACAAAAAAAAGAACAGTGGGTGAAAGTTCATGGAGGAATAGAATATTTACATAGTGTTGAAGTTTTTCTGCCACAAAAGAATTCATTTCAGAGGTAAAAAATCATAACTTCATAGTTGGGAAATCTGACATAGTTGAAAATTCTTCCTAGAATCAGCCATTTCTCTGGGGAGCTCTGGGTCCTTTTAGTGAGGAAATCTGATAAGGTAACATCACTGGCAATAGCACAAGTCAACCTCCTATGCCTTCTAATATGTGAAACTGAGAGGAATACAGTATAACTTCTGTCAAATTCCTACTGAAAAGGTATAATTTAAACCTAATCCTGAAGAATCATCAAAGAAACTAAGCTGAAGAACATTTTACAAAAACAATTAGCCTATCATTTAAAATTATCTAGGTCTTAGAAGATAAAGAAAGATCCTAGAACTTTTCCATATTCAAGAGTAAAGAGATGACACACTTAAATGAATCCAGAATTCTAGATTAGGTTTAAAAATCTTACTATAAGTGACATTATTAGGATAATTGTAGAAATTAAATGAGATACCCTAGATCAGTGGTAGCGATCCTATGGCACACATGCCACAACAGGCTGTATATATCATTGAAAGCTCTGAAAGTTCACCACCACTGTCCTGGATGATTGCTTTGTATCAGTATTAATTCCATTGTTAAGATGGTTGTACTGGCTGGAGATATAGCTCAGCAGCCCAGCACCTGCCTGGCAAGTGTGAGGTCCTGAGTTCAATTCCCAGCACCAAAAAAAAAAAAAAAAAAAAAGTAAGAAAGATGATTGTACTGTTAGTTTGTAGGAGACCTTGGGGACAATGGCAGAAGCTGAAAAGAGGACATAGGGGAGTTCTTTGTATACTGTATGTCTCTGAGACTTTGAAAATACTTCAAAATAGAGGACAAAGAATATAGCTCAGTGGTAGAAAATCTGCTAGCATGCATGAGATGCTGGCTTTGATACCAGCACTGCAAAAAAAAAAAGTGTTAAATTACAAAAAAAAAGTACTTCAAAAGAAGAACTAGAAAAATAAAGACACACCCCAAACAGAGGTCCCCTGGGTCTGACCTCATAAGCAGCTCCTCATCGTTCCCTCTCTGCTTTCAACTTCTCCAGCCACCCTTGTCTGTTTGCACTTCTACAAACATGACACATGACTTTCCGTTTCAAGCCCTTTACTTGTACCATTGCTTCTTCCTTGAAAGATTGCTCCTGGTCTCCATAAGGTTTCCATTCCACATTGTCTTCTGCTGAAATGGGCCACCTTAGGCTTTTAAGTCATTTTTGCCATGCTTGATAAATTGTCCTATGTGTTGCCTATCAGTGAATCTGAGGGTAAATGACTTTATCTCTTTCGTCACCACATGCAGTACACACCAGGTCACTAAGACAGTGCCTGGTGCAGAAGAGGAACTTAGTAAGTACTGCAATTTGGACTTCTAGTTCTTTGACATGACCTGAGTAAAATAAAAAAGAAATAACAACAACAGCAAAAGGGAAAGACAAAAATAGAGTTCAGGGGGTCAAATATTTTGGGGAAAGGCAGACTCCCCATGGTGTCCTCTTTGAGAGTCACAGTGTCTCAGGAGCCCCCCTAGAATAAATGAGTTCTGTGTTTAGCAAAGCAATTCTTACCTGCCTTTGAGCACAAAATCCTCTTGCAACTGGATTGCATAGAAGCTTTACACAAAGTAGTAAACAAAGGTTTATTATTGTTAAAAACCCTGTCCATTGCAGTTATGTTTGTTAGACTATAAATCACTATGTTAAGATTTTTCCATAGTATGTGCTCCTATGGCGCAGGTAAAACAAACAAAACAGAAATGTGCAATGTACTTATGTATGAAAAACTTTAAAGTTCTCTTAAGTGTCAGAAGCTATTTCATTTGACCAGAAATGAAGCCCATGGGTGCCCCATCGTATTTGCCACAGTGTGTAGTGCCATTTCTCTGACAAGAAGGCACACAGAGCCAGCCTGCAGCACAGGAGCCAGAGAGCCAGCTGTGGGCTGTCACGCGGCTGCCCACAAACACCTGTGTGCATTACAGGAGCTACCGTGTGTCTCCTGGGTTCCGGCAGTGAGAGCCAGCAAACAAAAATAACTATAAGGCCAGGTTTTTAACCTATAATACATCTTTTATCTACTACTATGTGTAAGGCATAGTATTTCTAAACAACCTTAACTGCAATCTTCTTAGACTTTTAAATGACTTTGGATAATAGTCACTATCTTTTCATGTGAGGATTATAGTCATTTCTAAAAAGTTTATTTACATTTTTGCAGCACTAGGGACTGAAGCCCAGAGCCTCCCATCTACCAGACAAGTATACCAACACTGGGCTACATTGCCAACCCAGGGACAAGACAGTCTTGCTAAGTTGCCCAGGCTGGCCTCAAACTTGAGATCCTCCTGCCTCAACCTTGTGAGTAGCTAGGATTTCAGGCAATACATTTATTTAAAATCCATGTGTGCCATGTTTAGCCTGTTTTGGTTTTGAAGCTTTTTTGGTTTTTGTTAGTTTGTTTCTGTTTTGAGACAAGCTTGCTCTGTAGTTCAGGCTGGTCTTGCATTCACTATATAGCCCAGGCTGGCCTTGAATACATGGCGATCTTCTTGCCTCAACCTCACAAGTGCTGGGATAATAGGCATGCGCCATCACCCCTGGCTGTAGGTTTTCGGTGCAATCACAACTCCTCCACCTGTATAGAAATTTGAATGTTGGTTGTATCCATCCTGCCTTATCTTTCCATCCAGCCTCTCACATCCTTCACATACACAGTGGCAAAACAAACAAACAAAAACCCAGGAAAAAAGCTTAAGATTTTTACCAAAGATCTGGAAATTCAGAAACTGCCTCTCAATTCATAATATTTTCTCCCCTTTACTCATTAAATCATTTAAACTCCAGATTCTCCCTCTCCCCAAAGGCATTTTTGTTCCTTTATTGTTTTGCCTCATATATTCTAATTTGAAAGTTTTTTTCCTTATAAGGATCTAACCAAACCTCAGAAATGTTAGGTTTTCAGCGCAATAAGAGAAAAAATATAATATAAAAAGTAGTTTTTATTCCGAGGACGTGGAGAGAAACCCATGACTTTAGGCAGCCTGGCTTTCTCTGACCAGGGTGGCGCTTAGGTTGGGCCTTGGTGATGCAAAAGGAGCTGATTGGAACCCTCTGTGCACACAAAAAGGAAGGGGAGTTGCAATTAGGGCTGAGGAAGAAGCAGGAAGTGGTAGGCATTCCCACTTTGGCCTTCTGCCACATTAAACCACCGCCATGACTGTTAAACCACTGCCATGACCATATAGTAATTTATTCTAAAGCAAAACTCTTTCATTCCTATCTTTTTATTGTTAGGAAAAAGGCAAAGTCTCTCTTACTACTTCCTGCTGAAAGGGGATGCCGTATTGGGGTGTAGGCAGGTTGATGGGATGATGGTTGATGCCCATGTAGAAGTTGGTAACAGGTGTTTTAGGCAGGACCACTTTATCATTGGTGAATGCCTGCATCTTAGACTGGAAAAACAAGGAGACAAGGTGTTATGAGGAGGCAGGCCACTATCATATTTAAGGACCCGGGGGAAGTAGAAGGAAAGGTGCCTTTGATTTAAATATGTCCTTTCATCAGGGCCATGGTGAGGTAGAATTCTGAAAAATAAGTGTGGGGTTAGGAGGAGTAAATTTATGAGGTGACTATTTCTCCATCTGAAAGGGTAAAAATTAAAAGTGTGGGTAGGCAGGGCTTGTCTCTGGTCCAGAAGTTGAGCTGGAAAGAATAAGGAGGGTGAAGAGGGCTGTGGCTGTGTCACTATAAGGGAGATAAGAGCCTAGACCCTCAGGGATCTCACATTTGACTAAACAGCTGAGGGTAGAGAGAACTAAGACAGTTGTCATGTAGAACAGCATGAAGACAATTTTATGCGTGATGTGGGAGTCTTTAGAAAAGACTGTCAGGAGTTCCACTGTAAAAAAGATAATTAGTAGAATGTAAGGAATTAGAAACCAAACTGGATAACAAAACATGATTTAGCCTGATTGTTGTGGCCGTGAGGCCTTGGTGAGATGGAGACGGGTAGGTGACAGAGATGAGCTGACCACTCAGGATGGTTAGATTTAGGGTTGGGAGGGCACCACTTAGCTTGAGTGATGTGAAACCAGGAGGAAAGTCCAGCAACTTTGAGCACTGTTGGCGTTGCCAAGAAGACCAGGTAGGGGCTGCTCTGCCATGGTTGTAGTCCTTGGTATGATTTTTTGTAACAGGACTTTAGTAACTGCATCAGCAGTCAACCTGGTTGTGGGAAAGTCTTTTATCCATCCTGAAAAAGTACAAACAAAGGTAAGAAGATATTTGAGAGTTTTGTGGCAGGGCATGTGAGTAAAATCTACCTGTCAGTCCTGACCAGGGGTGTGTCTGTGAAATTGATGAATAGGAAAGGAAGGGGGTGGTATGTGTTCTGGAGGAGACTATAGAGATGACAGGTGTAAATTGTTGAGACCTCAGTGTGTCTGGGTCAGTCTACATAAACACAAAGAAATCTTGACAATTAGGGTGTAGGGGGGATTGTAAAAAGGCATTTTTAAGATTTAAGACTATAAAGTGAGTGGTGGAGGGAGGGATGTAAGAGAGCCTGGTATAAGGGTTTGGCACCACTGGGTGGACTGGGGTAACAGCATTATTGATTAACCTAAGGTCTTGTACTAAACAATAAGACCCATCAGGCTTGAGTACTGGGAGAACGGGAGTATCATAGGGTGAATGGGTAGGTTTACGAAAATCATTATCTAAAAGGCTCTTGACTATAGGTTTAAGTCCCTGTAAATGTTTGGGAGCTATGGGATATTCGGGAATGCAAGGAAAAATTGAAGGATCCCTGAGTTGAATTAAAATAAGCATGGCATGGGTAGCATGGGTGAGATTGGAGGAATCTCAAACTATGAGATTGACCAGAGAAGGAGGAAGGGGAGAGGATGACTTTGCAGTGTACTGTGAGGGAGTCTGGACGACTAGAGCTGTGGGCAGGAAGAAGGTAAAGGAAAAATTAAGCTTTTAAAGAAGATCTCTACCTAGAAGGGGTGTGGGATATGTCGAATTACTAGGAAGCTATGGGTAAAGAAGAGAATCTAGAACCTGCATGGAATAGGCCCTGTCTGTAAAGGCTGCATAGGTTGGCTGTCAACACCCACTATAGAGACTGAGGACTTAATACAAGGGCCTGAAAACTCTGGAAGAACACTGTACATGGCCTCTACGTCCACAAGTACAGAGAATGTCTTACCTGAGACCTCCAGTGGGACTTGGGGCTCCAAGAAGGATACGTTAATGGGGGGGCTGTGGATCCCGAGCCCCATCAGTCCTCAGCAGCAAGTCTGAGTAGATCAGTCAATGATGAATCTGGAGGTGATGAAATCTCCTGTGAGGGCAAGGCATTAGAGGATGGCTTACCCGCTCTCTGGCAGCTAGGACAGTCGCTTTTTTAATGGCCCTTGAGATTGCAGTCAGGTTGGGGCACTCTCTTGCCCAGTGTCGTTATTGATCCACTTGAAGCATGGTCTGGGAGGGGCTTGGGCTGCTCTACCTTGTTTTGGCTTTCCTGTCTTGGGAGCCCCAAGTGTCACTGCTAAGAGATCGGAGTGTTATTTTTCTTTTAATTTTTATCTCTGTTGTTGAGAACATGAAAAGCCACATTAAGAAGGTCTCCCTGTGGGGTTTGAAGGCCAAGTTTAGCCTTTTGTCTTGGGATCTGACCCACAGAGGAAGGTATCTGTCTCCTCCACAGTCACAAGACATCTGGTTTTTATCTCAGGTAGGTGTACAGCTTTAAGTCTAAAGGAGACAAAGGCAAACAATCAATTAAGTATGCAGGAGTCAAACAATAGAATCAACAGGGTATTAATGATTATAACTTTAGTAATGGCTTCCATAAGGAGGGTAAGGATAAGGTCTAGGGAATTTTAGAAATTAACATGTCATTGATTTGTCATACACACATTTAGGTTTTACAATTGAATAAGTATCTCCTGTGCTGTTAGAATGTCTAATGCCATTAATTTTACCTTTTTATTTAGGAGAGAGAGATCACCTATGGTGTCATTTAAGTATAGTTAATTATGGCTTCAGTATGTATCATATAACCTTTTTCTGGAAAAGATCTGGTGGATCTCTGCAAAAGGAATGTATAATTATCTCTTAATTTTAGTTGCTTAACATCTAGAAGATTGATAATGGTACAATGCAGTAGAGGCAGTAAGTTTAACATAAAACATTAAATGGAATTATTATTTTACATTAACCATGGGTGTTTTTGACATTTGAGCACTGAAGAAATTTGTGACATTGTTTGGACTGCTCACTATTTAAGCATCTCTAAGTATAACATACACATTATATATATTACATAAATTGTTGTTTAAAAATTATTATTTGACTGGTGACCTCGTGTTGGTCTGACCTGAATCTTTGGGCTGGAGCACAAGGAAAAGGCAGACATCTGGATCTGAAAGAAAACACTTGTCATCATAAACAATCTCAATTCTACACTTGAAGGCATGAATATACCATCAGATCAGCAACAATGAATTGTCTCAGCCATATGAACTTTAGTTGCGGTGTCTCCCATAAGGCTATGGAGATTATTGGAGCCTCCAATTAATGAACAAGAGCTATTTTAAGTTACCAGGTAGCCACTTCCTTATTCATCAGTTGAAGTCCTGTCCAATGTCTTCTCACCCCATGGGATTTTGTTTAACCAGTTTTAACATTTTAACCAGCTGGAAAACTAGGTGGATGCATGCTTTTTAAATGTATAACCCAAATAAACCTTGATTAAGTGATCTGAAAGTGTAAAAGAGGAGGAAAAAATTGTTGAGTTCAAATAAAAGTAACAGCTGTTTACAGAGCAAGCAAATGGACAAACATGGACAGACGATCTGTACAGTAAACAGTCAACAGGTGTATAGACTAACAAACATGCTATAAAATCAGAGTACACTCAAATATATTTGGCCAGTTTGAGCTATATAAAAAATAGACTAGTATGAATCTTTTTGTAGATTAATTAATAGAGATCTCTTAAAATAAGTATAGCAGAAAAGGAACCTAACTTATGGATAATCTGAGATAAATCAGAAAGAGAGAAAGGGACATGATTAACTAATCTCTCAGGGCCAGCCTATTCCCAAATTGGGAGCAGAGGCTGAGGCTGAGAAGATGTGGAGATGGCCACTGAGTGGCCAACCATCCGGCTGGTGTGTGTGGCAATTACTCAATGATTGGCTATAAAATGGCTGCTCGTCACCATATGACGAGGAATCATAGGCCATTGGCAGGTCACTGTGTGGTCTGCAGCAGCTTAGTTGCTGCTGATAATGCAGTGAGAGAGTGCAAGGTGGCGGCTGGCCATCATGTGACCTGCACCAAGATGGTTGATGCTGATCACACCAGGGGCATGCATTGGCCCTGAGCCCCAGTGAGATGGTGGCTGTTCTCTGTGTGAGCTATAACAAGAGGGCTGCTGAGTACCACATAGCCTGCTGGAAGGCTGTAGTGCATGGGACCGTGTATGGTGAGCCAGCGGAGAGAATGGCGACGCAGAAGTAGGAGACAAAGAAGCATCTGACTGAACAAATGGCTCGGGTGGGGGTATTAAGAAGTTGGACACTGGGAAGAGAGACTAAGGGAAGGATAAGAGGCTGCTGTGGGGGAGGGAGGAGGAGAAGACGGCGCAGGGGTATGGGAACCTCTGGCTGAGAAAGCTGCTGGATTTGGTCTGGGAGACATAGGGGAGAGTTTCTGGTGGAGCAGAGTGAGCCAGAGGTATTTGGACCATTATATAAGACAGAATGAGAGAAACACACATCCTCAGAACAAAGGCCTAAAAATGATATGTTTTTGTCAACTTGTCACCATTGTGAGAAATGCATAAAGATCAACCTTTTTTTTTTTTTTCAGTCACCTTGAGGCCAAGAGCACCAAGGTTATGAACCAGGCACTCCAGAGGTGTGGTTTTGGGGGGGGATGGCCCCCAGGATTGAATTATAAGTGAGCTGAGAGAATAGCTTCACCTCGGGATATAAGAGCTTTAGCTCTCCCCCAAGGAATGTGGAAGCCATCATGGGTCACATCTATCAAAAAATCATTACCTGTTTCGATTGTGTGACATGGAAAGTGCCAACACCCATTCTCCTAGCCATCACCAGAAGAGTTCCGGGGCAGGGTGCCAGGGAACAATATTAACAGTTTTGCCTCAGGCTGTATGGCCTAAGGATCATGAAAACTGGTATCATTATCCCAAAAACCTCAGGTGGTGATCAATTGCAAGATGGCTGACTGAGTGGCAGCACGATAAGAGCCTCTCTGAGGAAAAAAAAAAAAAAAATAACTCAGATGTTGGAATCTGGCAACATGGAGAAAGCCAGACAAAAGGAGAGGAATTCTCACGATCCAGGAAGAAACTGAGGAAAAAGAAAAAGAAAAAAGAAAGAAGAAAAGGAAGCATGGACAGAGGGCTGGAGATGGGCAAGCCCTGATCGCTGTATCAGAACGTCTTAAAGTCAGGAACGTCTTAAAGTCACGTGACTCACCATTGAGCTGAGATTGCAGCCCTGCCGAGAGCATGGTTTGGTGAGCTCCAGACCCTTGGCTGGAGGAGGCCCTGAGACAGGGAGTGGAAACAGTCAGTCAAGCTGCACGAACTTTGGTGAGTGACAGGACCTGGAATCCCCAAACTGGGAGGACTGCCTGGGTGACATTTTGGAGTTGGGCAGGGCCAGCTTGAATCAAAACCCGGGGCAGCATCCACTGATGACTCCTAGTCCAAAGCAGATTGGTGGGAGCTGCTCGGGCATGGCCATGCCCCTGGTTGAAACCCAATAGCCAGGGATGAGGCTTTTCTGGGCCAGTGGTATCCCCAGGGAACACACAAACCTGTTGAAGCATAAACTGGTTGACTGGTGTAGGGGGAGGAGCCAGCTCTCAGCGTGCAACTCACAGATCTGCAGAGCAGACTGGGGGAGCAGTAATTTCCTAGCAAGTACACTGCAGAAAAATTGCAAGCAATAGGAAAGGCCCAGAGACCTCCACCACCCACCTGTCTGAAGGGGGCCAAAAACATGACAAGACAGAGAAAGAGCAAAAGGTCCCCAACTGCAGAACCAGGGAAAGTGAGTCCAACAGAGGTAAATGCAGAGGAGGGTGAGAGCAGCAAACCTGTAATGTC
>PVLA01003036.1:197504-232953 GCA_004027455.1 Hydrochoerus hydrochaeris
AGAGGAACCCAGAGAAAGGAGAGAAGCCTTTGATGAAGAATATAAACAAAATCTAGAATATATGAAACAGATCCAAAGAGAATATCAGGAAATTAAAAACTCCATTGAAACCTGGCAAAACCTTTTAACAGAAACTAAAGACAAACTTTCAAAACTTGAAGATAGATTTGCAAAGCATGATCGTGAAAGGAAGGATCTCTTAAAAATAACAAGGAACCAGGAAGCAACCATACAAAGGCTAGAAGATGACAATAGGATTTATAACCTAAGAATAAAATATGTGAATGAAGTTGTAGCAACAAATACAAATGAAATAAAAAGTCTATTCACAGAAATAATTAAGGAAAACTTCCCAAACATAGATAACGGAAGTGAAGTTCAGATAAATGAGGCATATAGAACTCCAGCCAGCTACAACCCAAACAGATCTACACCAAGACATATAATAATCAGGATCCCAGAAATCTATCACAAGAACAGTATACTAAAAGCAGTCAGAGAAAACAAACAGATTACCTATAACGGAAAACTCATTAAAATCACAGCAGACTTCTCGATGCAAACTATCAAATCAAGAAGAGCTTGGAGTGAAATATTCCAAGTCCTGAAAGAAAATAACCTCCAACCCAGAATGATGTACCCTGCAAAACTGTCTCTCAAAATTAATGGAGAGACAAGATATTTCTATGACAAAGAGGAACTGGGGGAGTTTGTGACCACCAATCCAACCCTGCAAAGAATACTGAAGGACATTCTGGAGAGAGAGAAGAAAATCACCAGGGTTCCAGGAATAATGGCAGAAAGGCATCAAAGAAAGGGGCAGACAGTGGAATCAAGGATAAAAGTAAACAAATAACAACAGAAAAATAGCATGGCAGAGATAAGACAGAAAATTGGTTATATCACTGTTTTATCTTGACTGATTTTATTTGAATCTGGTATGCTTGAGGGTGTTGGGTCTGAGAGTAGGGGAAACTACTCTGAAGATGACAGGATTCAATAGGATACCCATTCTGGTTTGATTGTTAACTGCCTTTGAAGTCCTATAATGTCTCCAATGTTTAGATTTTATTAATAGTGTAAAGCAATGCTAAGTTTATATTATATTTGACGATATAGACAATTTTATTGAAAATAACTAGAGACATCATAGTGACTACTGTAGATCACCTAGTGTTGTGTTTTTGTATGTTCTTTTCATTTCATGTTTCTCTAGGAATTTGTAATGCTGACTTGTTTTGATTTGTTTCTCCCTCTAAAACAGAAAGGCTAGGTATATGTGTAGAGACTTATACATGTGTAGAACTTCTAAATAGTTTATGAGAATGGTTTATAGTTATTGTAAAGAAAAAAAAGGAAAAGAGAGTATTCTAAAGGATATAACTGCATGTATGTTTGAGTGTGTGGAATTAATAACCATGTTGCTAAAGTTTTAGTTGGATAGATGAGCAAAACTGACTGCAGTCTCACTGTTTGGATGTCCACTTTGCGGACTTTACTTTTGTAACTTGAACAACTGCATCTAAGAGGAAAGTATGTAATTATCAACTAGTGATTTTTTTACTGGTTACTATTTTTTTTCTGTTTTGTTTTGTTTTTGATATTTTTGTATTGTTTCTACCCTCTTTCTGTTTCAAAATTTTTTCTTTAAATAAATTTTTTTTTTAAAAAAAGCAAGAGGAGGAAAACAAAGTGCTCTAAAAGAGATAACTGTATGTATACTTAAGTGTGTAGGATTGATAACCATGTTGCTAAGTTTTTGTTGGATCGATGAACAGAACTGTTTGCAGCCTCACTGTTTGAATATCCACTTTGTATGCTTTAATTTTGTAACTTGGACAACTATATCCAAGAAGACAATATGTAATGTATCAAATAGTGATTTCTTACTGTTTATTTTTTTTTTGAAATTCTGTATTGTTTCTACCCTTTTTTCTGTTTTGCTTCTCCCCCCCCTTTAAATAAAATTTAAAAAATTAAAAAAAAAAAACAAAAAAACCCAGGTGGTAGCTCACCTTTGATGAGTGAGGAAGGTCGTTTGGAAGCTAACTTACTCTGCCATCTGAGTCCCACGGCTCCATTCTGTTAGGTTTTCAGCACAATAAGAGAAAAAATATAATATAAAAAATAGTCTCGGCCTGGGGAATTAGCTCAGTGGCATAAGCGCCTGCCTTGCAAGCATGCAGTAGTGAGTTTAATACACGGTACGATTTTTAAAAAAGTAGTCTTTATTCCAAGGATATGGAGAGAAACCCATGACTCTAGGCAGCCTGGCTTTCTCTGACTAGGGTGGCACTTAGGGTGGGCCTTGGTGACACACGAGGAGCTGATTGGAACCCTCTCTGTGTACAAACAGAAAGGGAAGTTGCAATTAGGGCTGAGGAAGAAGCAGAATGTGGTAGGCATTCCCGTGTTGGCCCTCTGCCACATTAAACCACTGCCATGTCTGTTAAGCCACCACCATGATTGTATAGTAATTTATTCTAGGGCAAAACTCTTTCAAGAAACACAAATGCTCAGGTGAAGGAAAGTTGCATGAGACAAGGGTCTTCCTTGCCTGTGTAGTTGACAACTGTCAGGTTAGATGTGAGGGTGATTTTTGCCTGGGTGTAAAGCAAGCATGTGTAGAAATAATCATGGCTATGGAAGGTAAAACTGGATTGAAGACACATTCTCCTACTGTCCTTCCACCTTCTCATGGAAGGGTGCCTGTGAATTTAGACTGCTGGTGCCAGCCACAAGAGCTTCTTCCTTTTCTACATCGGAGGCAGAAGAGAAGGCAGGAATGGAACTGAGGTGATTTCCTAATGCCCACACTGAATGTTGCTTATCCTCATGTCAGGTCTGAGAAAAGAGGAACAAATAGTAAGAGAAAAAGGAATTGAAATGAGAGTAAAGAAAGTCAGGTGTGGTGGTACATGCCTGCAGTCCCAGCATTTGGGAGGCTGAAGCAGGAGGATCACTGAGTTTGAGGCCAACATGGGCTACATAATGAGTTCAAGGCCAGCCTGAACCTGAGGGTGGGATTGTTTAAAAAAAAAAAAAAAAAAGAATGAGAGGAAAAAAAATAGCCCTTTAGATATCTCTGACCAAATATAATATTGACAGAAAATACTTGTAGAAACTTTCAAAGCCTGGGAATATGAATATATAGATATGTATTCAAAGAAATACTAATTTGTTGTATTGAGTGCTAGGAGAAAACAAAGGTATGAGTTCACCTGTCTGGACAGGTTTACTTTGAGCAAGCCTGAGAGGGACCACCTGGCACATAGACCAGACCAAGTACTCTCACACAGGCTGTCAGGTCTTTGATAGGGTCATGAACATAAAAGGAAAATTCAGGTTGGAACTTTCTAGGGGGAGAGTTCATTTGGAAAGGAGTTGTGGCTGCTCACCAGGGACAGGTCTTGAAGAAGCACAGGGAGTGATGTTTGCCTGTCAGGAGCAGTGCTGAATGTGACGGGAGTTAGGGACTCGCTCATGGTCACTGGGCCTTACTAACCCATGATTATACAGCATTCACAGGTTCAAAGCATAGCGGGATGGAAGAGGCTTACACTGGTGTCTGGTGAGCTGGGGCAGTGGCCCTCAGACTCTTCCATTGAAGGTGTAAGACTCCTGAGAAGAAATCTGAAAGGATAATCAAGTAAGATTTCATTTTTTAAAAGTCAGCCAGCAGTCCAGAGATACTATACAGGCAGCATTTCTGAATCTACACAGAGAAATAGTGTCTTTTTTCTCATCTGGAACTTCACATCTTTATCTGCTTTTAAAAATATACAAATATCTCCTTGAAAGCACTGTGTTGACCTGAAACCCCAATCAGCCAAGATTTCTACTATCAGAGTTGCAAAAAACAATAGGGCTCTACAATGGGAATGATTGTTAGAGTAGATAAGGGGAGACACACTAGAGGAGGCCCTCTTTCCCTCAGAACTTCAGCCTGAGCTGGTCCTAACCAGATCAATCAAGACCACAGGCAAGCCCTCAGGTGCTGCAGGCATGAGGAAATGAGGAACTGGTTCTACTTATGCCTTGCTGGAGAGCCAGCTTTATCTAGTTGTGCATCCATGACACATCTGTCCCTCTGGTATTTATGAAGAAAGGCAAAGGTCACTGCAAATGAGCTGGAGGAAGAACAGATAGCCCGCCTCCAGGATTCTTCCTCTTTTTCCTCTATACTGTGAATGCTACTCAGGCTGAAGGCTGATTTGTTAATCTGGTCATGTAAAGAAGATTCTTTAAAAAACAGTTTAATCATTTTCATAGGGATCTAGAACTCTGATTATTCCATATATTGGGTGAAGAAAATGGGAAGGTGCTATGGAACAGTCTGCATCCTTTAAGAAACAAAGGAAGGGAAGAGCAGACATATTACAGGGATCTAGGCAAATCCATAAACCCCAGAAAACAGTCCAGTGCCTGCTTCCCTTTTCTTCTTCAAGTTGCTTTTCTTTATCCATACTCATGTCTTACTGTCTCAAAGGCTGCTCTGAAAAGAGGGGATCTGTCTAGGTTGACAATGAGAAGGCCTCGAAATGTGAGCTGGGTAAATCTAAGTCTTGACCCTGCTATTTATCAAGTGAGTCAATTGGGGCAAGCTGCTTCACTTTTGCATGCCACTTTCCTCATTTGTTGGAAGAAAGAGAAGAGAAGTGATGGAGATAAATAAAAACACTTAATTTGCAATTTGTACCAATGTTTTCATGCAATAAATATTTACTTAGTCCTTTCATGCTAAACACTTAGGATTCAGTGGTGTATAAGACAAAGAACTGGCTCTTGAAGAGTTTATATTCTGATGCAAACTTATAATTGTATCTCTTATGGATGTGCCATGGAGTTGGTAGGGACTTTCACATATCTGGCATCAAATCACAACAAAAGCATTATCATAGCTCAAGGTTCCAGAGTACTCACAATTTCTGCTCTAATGGCCTGTGACTGAGAAGTTATTCTTTTAGTAAAGATTTCTTGAGGGCATTATATGTATCAGGCATTGTGAATTCATACTGGACATTTACTGGGGAAAATTTGTTGGGTTAACTGGATTCCATCAGGTTATTTGATTATCTCTTCACTCCATGCAAAGGACACTGCTGTATCTTCAAAGGCTGGGAGGTTCACACTGCAGTTGTTGGTGTGAGTGTGCGTGCAAGGCTGGCAAGCAACTAAAGTTTTGATGGTAAAGTCTGGGGTACAGATCCTGGGACACTTCCTTCTTTCCCTTTTCTATTCTGTCCAGGCTATCAGCCTACTGGCTGGTGCCACCCACGTCCAGGGTGGGTCTTCTTCCCTCAGCTTTCTGGCCTCCAAATCAGTCATCCACAGACACACCCCAAAATGTGGTTTACTAATGTTTCCTAATCCATTCAAGTTGACGTATCATGATTTACAATCCCACCAATATATCTATATTTTTCTTTTGTGACTTACATTTTTGGGTCATGTTTATGAAATCATAGCTAGGCATGCTGGTCTATTCCTATAATCACTGCACTTGAGGAAGCTGAAGCAAAAGGATTGCAGGTTCAAATCCAGCCTGGACAAAAAAGCAGTCCCCCCTCTAACCTCCCCTGCAACCTTTGTTTGGTTTCTGTTTTTTGTAGTTGTCCATGATTCATTCCATGGTGAGCTGGGGGGAAAATGCAGTTACTAAATCAATGTTTCAACAGTGTGAGTCTCCTGGATGTGTTCTGGGTGTCCCTGTCAACTGTCCTAAGTGCAAACATCATGCACAGAAGAAGCTGCAGTGTCTTATAAGGGGTGTCTCCTACACAGTGACAATCATGCTATTCAGCTGCATGCCATTCACTCTGTGTTTTCTTTTTCTTTTTTGGTCCTGGGGATTGAACTCATGACTTCACACTTGCCAAGCAGGTGCTTGTGCCACTGAGCTAAATCTCTGACCCTCACCTTCTGTTTTCTAGATTCATTGAAAAGGAACATGAAATGTGTTTCTAAATAGTCAAAGGGAAGATAATAGTTATTCATAACCCAGGTGCTGGTCCGCCCATGCATTTTCTCACCTAATCTTTACATCAAGGATGTGATACAGAAATTATGTCCATTTGATAGAAGAAGGAAGTGAAGTTCAGAGGGGTCAAACACCAAGGCACTTAACCAGTGTATTTTTGAGAATATCTGATTGTTGTAAAAAAGAGACTACAAAATATATTGACTTAACTAACAGTCATTTCTATTCTTTTCAGCAGCTTAGTATAAGGCCTTCAAGTTGTTGGAGCAGCTGTGAGGCAATTCCAGAATCCAGGGTCCTTCTGTCTTGCCACTGACACCTCCTTGTGCTACAGGAGAAATTTTGGACATTTTTATACTCATAGGCCACCGAAATTACTTAATTGCATGGCCACATCTATCTGGAAAATATAGCATATGGCTGGGCAGCTATGCACCCAGTAAACTTCCAGAGATCCCATTCCTTAGCAAACCAAAGGTGACCATGAACACTAAAGAAGTTACTAGTTTCTGGCAGAAACTAGCTAGAAAGAAATGAAGGCAGAATTAAAACTTAGATTTGCAAAATACAGTTCTATGTCACTGCCTCTTAGACACAAGAGCTAGAGCATTCTATTTGCCTGCAATGCAAAATAATAAGGAAGCAAACAAAAAGAGTATGTTTTTATTGTTCCAGTTCAATTCATAGTTGGAATTGTTTGCCAAGTGCTCAGAAACACAAGGATTTTTTTTTTTTAACTTTTCTTCTTACAGATGCCAATTTTTTCCCCATTTTCTTGGAAACATTTCAAACCTCTAACAGCCTGGCCTTATGAGTCATGTGAGTTACTTGTTTAATAAGTTGTGAAAGAAAGAAAAAAAACCCCAGCCACTTCACAAAGAGAAAAGCTGCTGTTTGCTTGCCATATCTGTAACAGAAGACGTTTTGAAGCCAGCATAGTGCAGAAAGCATAGGTTCCATGAAAGTCAGCTGATTGCTGGAGGAGTCCATGGGAAGAGAGCAGAAGGTCTGCATACAAAGTTTCTCCCTCTCCATGCTGCTGCCGGCAGAGATCCTTGCAGTAATATTCTAGGCTGAAAAAGGGAACAAATTCTGTTTTCACATTTTTGGCAAAGAAATAGAGATTAACTTCTTTTTTAAAAGGAGAGGGAAAATCCCTCTAGTTCAGAACAACAACAACAAAAAGTGCATTTTAAATCACTGTTTCTATAATGTGACAATCTTTGCTTGTTTTTAGTCTTTATAAATTCTTATGTAAGCTGGGCATGGTGGCTCACTCCTGTAATCCCAGCACTTGGGAGGCTGAGGTAAGAGGATTGTTGCAAGTTCGAGACCAGCCTACAGAGTAAGCTCAAGGCCAGCCTGAAGTGCATAGCGAGACCCTGTCTCAAAAAGACCAAAAAAAAAAAAAAGGAAAAATCTTATATAGAGCAATGTGTAGGACAGAGACCCTGGGTTCCTTTTCAGTGAGCCTCTGCGTCATGCAGCACACATATTTCTTTCCTCCACACCCAGTCCCTAAATACAGTCATCTGGACCAGTCACCAACAAACCCTCACCCCTCTTTCACCTATCTCAACAAGATTAGACCCTGAAATCTTGTTTTCCTGATCCAAAATTTCTCCAAAATGCTTTCTGAAAACTTGCTAAAGATCTAAGGCCAAATTCTACGCTTGTATCATTTCTTTTTTTTTTGGCTGGGGTGTTGAGACAGGGTCTCAGTATGTAACCCAGGCCGACCTCAAACTTGTGTCAAGCCTCTTGCCTCAGTCTCTCAAGTTCTGGGATTACAGGTGTGCACCACCACACCCGGCAATGCTTGTATCATATCATATCATATCATATCATATCATATCATATCATCTTTTCTTTTTCATTTTTTGCTGAGACAGAGTCTTGTTATGTAGCCCAGGCTGGCCTTGAACTCAGTATGTAACCCAGGCTGATCTTGAACTCACAGCAATCCTCCTGCCTCAGCCTCCCGAGTGCTGGAATTACAGGTGTGTATCTCCATGCCTTGGCCTAATGCTCTTTGCAGCCTAGTGATCCATTTATTTATTTGTTTGTTTATTATTTATTTATAAAACAGTCATTGCATCAGCCTTCAACTTTAAAACACCTTCTGTTTTTGCCCCTCTGCCCCCTACCTTAAACAGCCCATTCCCATCAGGGCATGTCGCTCCCCTGTTTCAACCTTCACTTCTCTTCAGATAGATGTACCTTTTGGGCTCAATGTGTCCCAGCAGCTCATGCCTTATATTTCAAAGGCATCTCCAACTTTGCATTTCTATTTGGATGGTCCCACTTATGCAGCAGGTGTGGCAGTGGGCATACCTTGTTCCTGGAAGCCACCTCCTGCTCCTAATCTTCCTAGTTCCGTCACTGTCAGTGGTAGCAGCATTCTCTGTGACCCTGACTTGAAACCTTGATCAATTCATCTTGATGGCTGGATCCCATACTTATGTCTATTTTTTTTTTCCTAACCTTCATTATCACAGTAGACATTAAGGGCTGTCATCTTGACATCTCTCCATTGTATTCCATCATTTCCATTTATCTGCTACCACTGTGGTTAAGGATTTAAATCATGGGGCAAATGAACTTGCTAGCTTATCTCCTGCCTCAGATATTGCGCTCTACCCTGAACTTCATTTCTACCCATTCTATTCTGCATTCTGCTAACATGAACCAATCTTCATAGAACGCTACTTAAATACCTCCTTAATGACAAAAGCCCAAGGATTTTACTTTTAATTTCAACTGATACTGGACATGCTTCTAAGTGCTGAGTAAACATACCTTTCTCCAGGTCCATCAATTTTTTTTTACTATATCCACAGCTACTACCATCATTCCAGGAACCCCTCTTGCCTGGAGCATTACCATGATCTCCTTCTTAACTGGCATCTCTGCTTCCATTCTTGTCTCATTACAATCCACTGTCTACAGGCAGAGCAAATGGGTTCATGATATCTGGTCTCACATGAAACCATGTCTTCTACTGTTCACAGCTTCATGTACTCACTTTCCTCACAGAATCAGAGTATTCTGTCACATACCTGAACCAGTGAATGTAGAAAGCATTCGAAGTAGCACTGTGCTAACTCTGGGGGTAGAGCTGTAAAAAGAATCAGTAGTTTCTGTGTCCTCTTAGAAGCCCTAGCCATCATGTGAGAGGCCTTCCTATCTTTTTAGAGAAGTTACATAACATGGAGCCTAAAACTGCAAGAAGGGGTGTGGACAGTTATGCCACTGACCAGTGGAGGTCACTGATCTTGTCATCTCTGCTGAGATACTAGAAAAAGATGATTGAGCCACTGTGACTATGTGAGGTTAGTTGAGCCTTCAGAAAACTGCAATTCCAGCTGACATGACATAAGCAGAAGAACCATCCAGCCAAGCCCTGTCAACCTACAGAACTGTGAGAGGATAAAATGGCTGTTGTTAAAAATAAGCTTGTAGATAGTTTTTAATGCAGCAATAGAATGAAAACACTTAAATTTAAGCTTTCTTGCCAGGCATCATGGCACATATCTATTATCCCAACACTCAGAAGGCTAGCAAGAGGATTGCTGTGAGTTTGAGGCCTGCCTGGGCACACAGTCAACTCAAGTTCAGCCTGAACTACAGAGTGAGACCCTGTATACAAAAAATAATTAGATAAATGGATAAATAAATACATTCAAGCCTTCTTGAATGAACAAGGACCTGGCTACCTTGTACTCCAATCTACTCATTCCAAGTCTACCACGCTGGCTTTACCTGTTCCACAGATGTACCCTCTGCCTAGGAATTGACCTGCCCAGAAAGCCTTTCCAGACAGACCATGGGGAGCTGCCTGCTCCCTGCCCTCCTCGCTCTCTGTGATGCCATTTACTTGCTTCAAAGCAATTAGCACTCTCTGAAAAAAAAATTCCATGTGTGTGCTTGCTTATTGTGGTTCTCTCCTTCCCACTCTTTCTGGAATATACACATCAAGCCAGCAATGCATCATCTACCTAGTGATCCAGATGAAGTTTTGCAGTGAAGCTAAGGATGCTTATGCTCAGGGCCTCTCACTTGCATGTGCCTCTTGCAAAGCCCCTTATTTAATTTTGTGTTAGAAATCTTGTGTCCTTTTTCTTAAATAAGCTACCTCAAGTTGCTTAAACTTCAGGCCCCTGGCAAAGATAAACATAGTGAGAACAGTGAAAGTGGTGTGATATTATGATACATACATTCTAGTTTTCCTTCACAATTTCTGATTCATTTCTGCTTCTCCAAAGCAGGCCATAGAAACTAGAATTCATCTTCCCAAAGCAGAGCATAAAACCTCCAATTTTCCTGTGTATTTCTGTCTTAGAGCTGGCCATAAAGAAATTCTCTCATTTATCTTGTCTAATAGTGGCTCGTAAGACCCCCATACCCAGAAGGAAGGATACCGCAGAGAGTGAGTAAGAAGAATCTGTACAGCTGGGCTTCCTCAGTCTGTTAGCTTTAGATCAAATTCCTTTTCTGGTCCCCTTTCTACAAATGTGCCTCTGTCATGCCTGTGCAGTGAAGTCTCCAAGACAGGGTTCAGAGAGCTTCCTGATAGCTAATCATGTGAAGGGCGGTACCCTTGAGGAGGGTGTGGAAGTTCCATATCCTTCTCACGTGCGCTGAACCCTGTGCATCTCATTATCTGTACCCTTATAATATTCTGAATTGGGGGTGGGTAGCAGGGATCAAACAACCTCATGCTGTTAAGGCAAGTTTATGCCACTGAGCTAAACCCCCAGCCCTTATAATATTCTTTATAATAAACCAGTAAATAAACATTCAGTTCTATGAGCCACTGAGCAAATGAATTGAAATGGATATGGAAGTTCTATGAATCTCAATTTATGGACAGTCTATCAGAACCACAGGAAAAGCCACCAGGTACATGCCATGGCATCTCCAGCTAGGTCATGTCAGAACTGAAGGCAGTTGTAGGACACCAAGAACAGAACTGTTTGCTTGCTTGATGTGTGGGTAAGTCTTTCAACCCCACATCCATCAGAAGTGATTTGTGTTGTGAGAGTAATGAAATAAGTCTCAGGTTTTTTTTTTCCTCCAGTGATCAAACAGATTTTATTCTGTAATACTGATGGCAGAGGAAAGAGCTGAGTTCTGTGCCACTTTGTGTAGAGGGATTCAGTCTCTTAAATGGAGAGGGAGAGACTAGAGAGATGTTTGAGCAGAGGTAGGAAAGCAAAAGTTACAGACATAGGAAGAGGACTGGCCCGGGGGAACCCATGTGGGATTGCTAAATGGTATTCACTAAAGCTAAGATCATACTGTTCTATGAAGCCTGGAGATGAGCCCTATGGCATAGCTTCCACGTTCATCTCTGAATAATGCTTTCAACCTGTCACTTCCCTGTTCGAGAAGTCTGCAGAAACTTCTATATGAACAAGGTTTAAAATTCAAATATCTTAGTTTGTCATTCAAGGCTTGCTACAACTTTGTGTTTTTTTGGACTGAGCTATATCTCCAAGCCATTTTTATTTTTTATTTTGATCCAGAGTCCTACTTCCCATCTTTATAAATACCCACCATAAATACCCTCTGTGAATATCACCTGCTCCTTCCATCCAAAAGTTCTCACCCACCCAAAAGTCTCATCCACTCAAACGTTCACGGTAGCATGTAATTTAACTGGAGATCAGCTGTCCTCCAGTCTTGGCCACCAGTCAACCTTAGTCCTCCTTTAGGATCCTTCTCTATGAACCCTTCTCAGATGCAACTCTGACCAGGTGGTCATTCATTTGGAAGGCATTCAGAGACCAGCCTTCTGTTCTCTTGTCTTCTCTCAACCCTGCCTGCCAATCTGGATTATTCAAGCACTTTGTCCAAGACCATACCCAGTCTGGAGCCATTCCTAGCTTAGAGGCCCCAGAGGAGATTCAAGAGGTCCTAGGGAGGCCAGTTGGGTTGAGTATTTGGAACCTGATGAGTAAGAATAACAGAATGTTACAGCTTCTCCAAAGTCAAATAAATCACTAGAAATATGTACACAGAAGACAAGCTCTATGGGGGGCAGATAGCTCAGTGTCAAAGTGCCTACCTGGTGAGCGCAAGGTTGTGAGTTTGATCCCTGGTACCAACAAAACAAAACAAAAACCATAACTGAAAGAAGACATGTCATATGATAAAAGACAGATCAAATAATAATTTGACATAGATTATTAAATCATAAACTCTTTAAGACAGGTTTTATAACAATTCCTGAGAATTACTTGGTATAGGGGGCATTGACTGCAAGATTATACCTCCAAAGATCACATAATGGTGATTGATAATTCGGTAATAATGCTGGTGGTGATACTGATGGCAACGTGAAGCAAAGTAGTCTCTTAAGTGGCATGAGATACTGGTAATGTTTGGTAGGGTCCTGCACAGACAGAATTCACTCTGTTACTGATTTCCATGTTATCAACACCAAAAGAAATAGTTTTCCCAAAAGGAAGAACCATTTATATTTCATGCTTTTAAAAAATGGTTACATTTTCCCTGAGGCATAATGGAAGAATCTTATTCAAACAATATACTTTTACAAGTGAAAGTACTTTTAGGAAATGAGGAAGAGCTATTGTTTCCTGCTGGCTTCAGGCTTCTTTGTCTTCTTTTGTGTATGTTTCAGTGATAGGCGAAATGACAGTCCTTTAGTAGAAGTTAAAATTATAGCCCTAAAAAATGTACTCAAATACAGTATTTTATTCCAGCTTAGACTTCTTTTCAATTGTATTTACTTTTTTTCTAGGCTTATTATTGCTTTCTCTTTCAGTTTGCCCCTGAAATGACATTTTTAGTCTCTTTTGCCCTCTATTGAATTGCCCTGGTAATAACAGTAACTAGTAAAATGCTAGTTCTCTACCATGTAGGCAAAGACATAAATATTTGATCTCAGATCAGTGATGTGTGTAATTGTTGCTATAGAGAAAATCTTTGATGGTTGCCCTAATCTGGGGGCCTATTAAAGTTTAATTTTTGGATCTTCTTTCTAAGTGTAAAACTCAGAACTTTCGTAGTATATAAATTAACCCTTCCAATGACCAACTACTCTCCATCTCCTATGCGAGCAGGAAGAAATGTACTCAACCATGGAAATAGGGCTTACAGGGAAGTTCCTTAAATGAATGCTGAAAACTTCAGGAAAGGTAACAAGAGAAATTGTGAATTGTCTTTTTAAGAAATTATTAAAAATAGAATGGACTCTCATTGGTCTGCATATCTTTTCATTATTAGTAATGCTGATGTTTAAGAAAAATCACAGAAAAGCTTTATAGAAAAATAGATACGAACACAGGAAAAAAGGATATGAAAGGAATTAAGCAATTATATTAGCAATTATATTGGCTTGCCTTTATGAACATTTTTTAAAAATTGAGTAGAAGTTGGGAAAATAGTGGCTTCATGGCAATTAAATGCTACTCATAAACTGAACTTGCAGAATTCCAACCACACAAAGAAAATATAAAACAAATGTTCTTAGGGCAGCAATAGAAGCATATATGAAATTTTTCCTTTAGTACTTACATCACAGTTGTAAGTGGGATTTGGCTACTGGTTGACTCAGTGTATCCAGGTGAGAAAAGTAGTAAAGAGGCAGATCATCCTGAATCTCAATTCTATACAGTAGTTTCAAAGTCTGTCTGCTACCCTCCAAGATACTATGGTAAAACAAATACCAAGAAAACAAATCCTTCTTCCCTCCCAACCCTGGCATCATAGTTCTGTTTCTCAAAAATAAACATTTTTATCATTTAATTATTACTACTATGGTAACATAATCATTTAATCAGAATGCTTCCCTTTGGAATTTCCTTGAGGTTGCGTTGCACAGGAGGCTGAATATCAGAAGACCATTCCTCATCAATTCAAAAACCATTGCTTGACCATTTTAGAAACTCTATGGAGTCAGGTCAAGTACTTTGTGCTGAAAATCTCTGAAGGAGTGATTCTAATGGTTTCCTTATTATAAAAGAACCCTAGAAAAAGCACTAAAGATCTTTGAATCCAAATCTGGACATTGAACTTGAATTTGGGACTAGATCTAACCCATCACCTTAATTTGGATTAACTTGAGGAACTGATTATAGTTTACATGTATAGCTCCAAATGCACATATAATAAACATATAATAATAAATAATATATAATATGTGCTTTTGGCTCCATCCATTTACATATAGTAAATCTACATAGAGGAGTACTGTATTTTTGGTGTCTTGTTATTTCTCAGCTACATATGCACAAAAATAGTGCAATTCTTGAATTGTTCCACATTATTTTATTCTGCAAAATCTGCTGTGCTTGGATAATAGCTTTTTAAATAACCAGAAATTGAATATGATGTTTTGGTTCATATCCTCAAATTAGCTGCTACTTGCCATGTTTAGTTAGTTGCATTCTTATTACAGTTTGACTTTCAAGATGCTACAAGTAAAATTATCAGTTTCCTGCTCATTAATATTTTTAGTGGTGCATGCTTATAATCCCAGCACTCAGGAAGCTGAGGCAGGAAGATCACTGTGAGTTTGAGGCCAGCCTGGACTACATAGCAAGAACTTGTCTAATATATATATATATATATATATATATATATACATATATATATATGTATATATATATATTCATATACATATGCAGATCAGTTGACAGAAATTACAATGGATGGAAAAGTGTGGGTTTTAAGTAACTGGCTATAAATTATGATTCCATTATCAACAATTTTCATATTTTCTTCTGCTATTGCATTACTCTTTGTGATCCTTTCGTTTCAACTTGAAGTACTCCTTTTAACACCTCTTAAGGCAAGTTTGATAGTGAACTCTCTCAGCTTTTCTTGGATTTAGAAAATATTCTCCTTTTTTAAGGAAGAGTTTTGGATATAGTATTTTTGGCTGGCGGTTTTGGCTTGCAGCACACTGAATATATTATTCCACTCCCTTCTTGCTTGCAAGGTTTCTGCTGAAAAATTTGCCAGTAGTCTAATGAAGGGTCTTTTGTACATGATAAGTTGCTTTTTCTTGGGGTTTCAAAATTTTCTTGTTCTCTTTGATGTCTGACAAACTGATTACAATAGATGTCTTAGTTACTTTTCCTTTGTTGCTTTGACAAAATACCTAATGCCCAAAGTTAAAGGGAGGAAAGATTTATTTAGCTCATAGTTTATAGTGGTTTCAGTCCATAACTGACAGGCTCTAAGGCAAGATGGCACATGGCAGATGGGAAACAGTTTATGGTGGTGGAAGACAACAAAACCAATGGAGATAAAGAGAAGACAAGTCTCTTTCTATCCCTTATATAATATGTAACTACCTGCCCTAGCAAGGGTATAGCACTCATACCCTTAATCCCAGCATTGGACTATGAATCAATCACAGCCTCTAGATTCAGCCACCCCTGAGAAGCATGTCTCCCATGACTGTAGTGAGGCTCTGGGGAAACATCTAGACACAAACTATAACAATAGGTTTCAGTGGGAACTTCTTTCATAGTTGGTATTTTTTGGTTTTGTGTTTCTGTATATCCATTTCCTTCCCTAGTGTGTTAGTCAACTTTCTGTTACTGTAAAAAAAAAAAAAAAGCACCAACTAAGATAAATCAAGTTTAAAAGAGGAAATATTATTATTATTTTGTTTGTTGGCTTGTTTGGTGCCAGGGTTCGAACTCACGACCTTGCGTTTGCCAAGTAGGTACTTATGCTGCTGAGCTAAACCCCCAGCCCCAGGAAATATTATTTTGCCTAATAGTTTTGGAGTTTTTCATCATGACCAATTGATTCCATGCTTTGGGTATATGGGGTACAGTACATTATGGCAGAAGTGTGGTAGAAGAAGCCTGTTCTCTTCATGGCAGGGTAGTGAAAGAAAAAGATTTGTGACCACCAATCCAACCCTGCAAAGAATACTGAAGGACGTTTGAGAGAGAGAGAGAGAGAGAGAATAAAAGCACCAGGATTCCAGGCACAATGGCAGAAACGCCTCAATGAAAGGGGCAGACAGTGGAATGAAGGAGAAAAGTAAACAACAATGACAGAAAAATAGCATAGCAGAGATGAGGCAGAGAGGATTGCCTGTCTTGCTGTTTTGTCTTGACTGATTTTATTCGAATCTGGTATGCTTGAGGGTGTCAAGTCTGGGAATAGGGGCAGCTACTCTGGGGATGGCAGGATTCAATAGGATACCCATTCTGGTTTGATTATTATCTGCCTTTGAAGTCCTATAATTTCCAATGTTCGGTTTTTATTAATAGTGCTATGTACCACTAAGTTTAATTATACCATGCTTGACGATATAGACCATTTTATTGAAAATAACAGGTGACTACTGTTGATCACCTAGTATTGTGGTTTTATATGTCCTTTTCACTTTGTGTTTCTCTAGAAATTTGTATTGTTGACTTGTTTTGGATTGTTTTTCATCTAATACAGAAAGGCTAGGTATGCATATAGAGACTTATACATGTGTAGAACTTCTAAACAGTTTATGAGAATTGATTATAGTTATTGCAAAAAAAAGAGAAAAGTATTCTAAAGGATATAACTGCATGTATGTTTGAGTGTGTAGGATTGATGACCATATTACTAAGTTTTTGTTGGATAGATGAACAGATCTGATTGCAGTCTCACTGTTTAAATGCCTACTTTGTATGCTTTACTTTTGTAACTTGAACAACTACTTCTAGGAGGAAAATATGTAATTGTCAACTAGTGATTTCTATTTGGTTTTTTGTTTTTGTTTGAAATTTTGTGTTATTTCAACCCTCTTTCGGTTTCATTTTTTTTTCTTTAAATTAAAAAAAAAAGTGGGAGGTTTGACTTGGGTTTTCAAGAAGAACACGGAGCCACTGTGCAGTGCCAAAGGGCGGTGCACATGGGGAAAACCTGTCAACTATAACTGATGTGCTGAAATGAACTGGGCGCTTTAGAGGAAAAAATAAACACCACAAAGGTAATAGCATATGTAAAATAAAAACAAAAAAAGAAAAAGAAAAAGAGAGTGGTAGAGACCAGAATTCCACAATCTATTTATTTATTTATTTTTACTGTGGATTGAACCTGTGGAGTGCTGAGCTATTTCTTCAGCCACTTTTTATTTTTATTTATTTTTAAAATTTGAGATACAGTATCACTAATTTGCCCAAGCTGTCGTCAAACTGTGGTTCTCATTTCCCAGCCTCTTTAGTAGCTGAGATTACGGGCATGTACCACTATGCCTGGCTCTACAATCCTAAGAGAACACCCTCCGTGGTCATAAGCCCCCTCCAAAGCCTAACCTCTTAAAGATTTCTAACATCGCCCAATAACCTCAATCTAGTGACTGAAACTGTTAACTCAGAAGCCACTGAAGAACACTCAGATTCAAATTATTGCAGCCATATTTGAGTTTTCAGTCATGATATCTTTGCATAAATTTTCTGTTCTCCATTTCTCATTTTTTCTATTCTTTTCTCTATTTTTTTTGGAGAGGAGGGATATTGGGAATCAAACTCATGACCTTGTGCTTAGCAGGCAGGTGCTGTACTGCTGAGCTATATCCATGGCCCCTCACTTTTTCTTTTGAACTTGTCATAGATGTACTTGGCCAGCTTGATCCCACGATTCTGTTAATATTTCTTTTTCCTTTTTGTTCTTGTTTTTACCTCTCTGACTGAATTATTTCCAGTGGCCTGTCTTTAAGTTCACTGATCGTTTCTTCTGCTTGAGCTGGTCTCCTATTGAACTCCAGCAGTGAAATTTTCAGCTGAGTTGTAATGCTCCTCAGTTTCATTTCTTTTGGGTTTCTGTCTGGTATGCCATTTATATTTTCTTTGTTAGAATTCTTACTTTGTTACTTCCACTTTCTCTTGACCTGAGTAAGGGTCCTCACAAGAGTCATGTTTAATTCTCTGTTAGTTAAATTGTAAAACATTCTTATTATGGTTAGGATCCCAGATATTTCCCCAAAATGCTCATTGTTTAGAAAGCTTTGTTGCTGATAGACTTTGGGAAAGTGATTTGATAATGAAGGACTAACTTCCTCAGTGGATTAATCCCTTGATTAGATCATAATTTGATGGTATTGTTTTGACATAATGGAAATTTAGAAGAAGAAGCCTAGTTGGAAGAAGCAGGTCATTGCGGGTGTGGCTTTGAAGGTTATGTGTTGTTCCTGGGCTCTTTCTTTCTGTCTCTTTCTTTTATGCTCTGCTTCTTGGCTACCATGAGGTGAGCAATTTTCTTCCATCTACCCTTCCAAGTTTGTGCATCTTTCTATGGGGCTAAAATAAGGAATCTAGTTGGCCATGGATTGAAAGTGTGTACTAAAACTAAGTGTGTACCGTCTGTCTTCCTTTAAGTCATGTATGTCAGGTATTTTGTCCCAGCAACAGAAAGCTGAGTAACATAATTCTTCCAGGGTCATTTTCTGAGAGTTGTTTTTTCTTCTTGTTGTTGCTTTGTTTGGAAGGCCTTTGCCTGATGCTTACTTTTACTTGACTCTGAGCTTTTTCTCCATACCAGACAAATTAGGCACCTCACCCAATCTTGATAGACTGGACTCTTATAGAAAAAGATTCCCACTGATCAACCTGGTCTGTGATGCTGGGAATCTCAACCAACCAATTCTTCCTCAAGGAGCAACAGGCAGCTGTGTGTTTTGTTTGTTTTGTGCTGAGGTAGGGATGAGAGAGAGAGAGAGAGAGAGAGAGAGAGAGAGAGAGAGAGAGCGCCATGACATGTACCAACCCAAGCCATATATAGCTTGTTCTCTACTAGGTTACTAGATTGTGTTGAACCCATCAGAGACCCAGGACTGGTGAGATACATGTAAGTTTCTTGAACATTCTTTGTGACTTCTAGTGCCAAACCTCTTCCCTTCCCAGGTAGACTGAAAGCTAAAGTTTTTATGTTTGTTCTGTGCTGAGTAGGGGAGGGAATCATGACATTTATCCAAACTGCTGCTTCCATTCTCCATTAGATGGCCAGACCATGCCAGAATGTTTAGAGCTGGAAGAATGGCAGAACAGAAGCCAGTCCTCTCTGGAGTCTTGTCAGAAAAGTTCAAGTGTTGTGAACTATCATCCTCTGGGTGGGGATAGGGTCTGGGGAGTCTCTTCTAAACTGTACAGTGCTATGCAGGATGTCTTAAATTTTCCCTTTGGTTTTGGTAAATCCAGTTTCACATTTTCCCAGTATGTAGGAGCTTTTCAGTTAGCTTCTGATTTCTCACAAGGGGAATTTGTCCATGAATTGTTTTTGAATCAGTGCATTTGTTGGGGAAGGAGTATAGATTTCCTACTCTGCTGTCCTTTTTCCTACTGATAGAATTGCTATTACCTTTCAGTAAGTGTTGAAGCATATTATCCACTGAAATGGAATGTTAGCTACTTGTTGAGATTCTCCCTGTAGATGACACACACTGGTAAAGAAAGAGTTCCTGAAGTTGGAAAATATTGCCTCAAAGAAAATAGGCACAATCTATTAACATATACCTAAGATGGTTTGGGAATCAAAACAAGTTGACCAAGATTGAGTTTCTGAAAGTTAGGTCTGAAAGTTTCTGAAAATTTTCAGTTGAAAAATTGACTCTTTGAAAAGATTATATAGTATAACTGATAGGGTAAGACTAGGTTATGAAGGAAATAAAGAAAGCTGATAAGAAAGGAGCCTAGGTGAATTCAACTATTTTTTTTCTGAAGAGAAAAAATATAGAATCTGAAAAATTAGTATTAATCATCACAGGTATGTTCTCTAAAGAAAGTGGATAGAATCATAAACTCTTACGATTTAGACAGCACTGCACTCAGAACTATCTTCTTTCTTGGTCTTAGTCTATTTGTATCCTTTTTAAAGTAATTAATACTGACTGAATGACTGCTATGTGTAAAGCACTATGCTAGGCACCGTGGTGAAGTGGGAAATAAAACTGAACCAGTTGCTGACCACTTGAAGCTTAGCAAAGCTCACATATTATGGTATCAGGAACTTCAGTGCAACTGAGTTAATTGGGATTCAGATTTATGCATTGATCTAGAGCAACTTGATTAATGCAAGTCTCCAAAAGCCTGATTATTTAGATATATGAATCTAATTGAGATTCTAAACCTGCTCAGCTGAGAGCCAAAGTATAATGCAGAGACCCAGAGAAGGCACCACCAGCAGTGACCAGTCTATCAGTACTTGGTGAGCATCTTCTCAGTCGACAGAGTATAACCCAGTCTTGCTCACTTCAGCACTAGGGAGCAAGTTCTACAAATTCATACAAACCACCACACATATATTTTCTGGGAGAATATGAAAAATGAATACTGAATTTTGTTTGTTTAGCCTGTAGCATCTAGTACTCCCAGATAATCTCTCACCCACTGTTTTTGTTTCTAGTGACTATGTCTGTTGATCTGCTTGTCTTGGTCACTTTCTCATTGTTGAGACAATATCAGATGCCCAGAACTCAGAGAAAATGTTTATGTTGGTTCACAGTATAGAGGTTTCAGTTCATAGTCTGCTAGCTCCAAGGCAAGGCAGCATGGCAGAGGGGCGTGACAGGAAACAGAGAGAAAGATCAAGAGAGGAGACACGGAGACAGACCCTTGCAGGCCATGTCCACTGTGATCCACTTCCTCCAATCAAGTCACCTCTTAACACCACATTTAGCTGTAAACTCATCAATGAACTAATCCACTGATGAATATCACTCTCCCATGATCCAATCACCTCCTCCAAACCCCACCTAGGAGCACCTGAGGCATTATGGAGACATCTAGGTATAAACTTTAACACGGCCCCTAAAATTCCTGGTGCCATGGAAAAGTAAAACCTCAGGGAGAAGATGCTAGAAAGAGAGGGCATGATAGGGATTCTTCAGATTAGAAACCCTGGTCTTAAAGGCAGTGGATATAATCCAACAGTTACAGGAAATGTAATTAAAATCATGGTTTCGCAGCAGTCATCATGCTTTTCATATTCCAGATTTCAAGAACTCATTTTATTTTTATTATTTTATATTCTGAAATTACCCAAAGTGTTGATCTAAATTTACCATATGATTTAAATTTCTTGAAAGTCATGACACCTTCACAAATTATTCATTTACTCAAGATTAAGTGTTGTATTGATTGGCTATTATATTCTCTAATAAATCCTTTTATTGATTGTTTGTACAAGTGATTTACACATTTAAGTGCATTTTACTTTGCTGCTTATTAAGTCTTAAGCCCTTAAAATATTAGATTTAAATATTGCTTGAGAATTGTGTATTTTACATGAATTGAATGGTACAAAAACAACTGTAAAAGATGCAAATTAATTTGCTTCTAGTTAGAATAGCAAAATGACCATTATCTGTATGATTTAAAATAATGTTCCATTTCGACCTTGCAAATTTTACCCATCCTTCAAAATTCTATGTTTCCTTTGTCTCTGCAAGACAATAGGACAGTATAAACATACCCTAACACACTTATTCAGAAAGCTCCTTGGACTTTGCTAATGCATGCAAAACACGTCCCCAAGGCTTCCTTTTTCTGGTCTGTTTTTTTCTCACAGGGCACAGTTCTGGAGGTGATCAATATATTGTTTTTCTCTGAAGGTCATGGCCCTAGTTGGAAAAAGACTTTAACCAGTAGTATATTCTTTGTGTCTATAGAATACACACTCATTAATTTTTAAAGTTTCATTTTAACATCATGTGTCTTGGTTACTTTTCTCTGGTTGCTGAGACAAAATATTTGACATCCAAAATGAAGGAAGGAAAGGTTTATCTAGCTCACAAGTTTTGGAAGTTTCAGTCCCTGCTCAGCTGGTTCCAAGGTAGGGTGGCATGGCTAAGGGGCAACTTTTCATGGGGTCTGCAAACTACAAGACTGAAAAGGGCAAAAGGGAAAAGCAGCCCTCCTCCCCTCCCTTTTATTGTATGACACTTACCTGCCCCTTGGTGGGTATAGCACTGACACAGTCAATCTCAGCTCTAGACAATGAACCAATCACGAATACCAGACTCAGCTGCCCTCCAAAGGCCTGCCCTCCCTGACTGCATGAGGCTTGGGGGGAGTCATTTAAACAAACCACAACATCATGGTTCAGCACAGTAATAGTAATAATACTACTATTGCTAAAGATTTGGTATTATATATTAGATACTTGATTGTGTTATAATATCACATTGTTGTTTAGTCTCATTAAGGACACACACAGAAGTTGCAAAGGAAATGGCCAATAAAATGTAAGGGCTTACTATGTGGCAAGATGCTTTTGTTGTAGCTTGGCTTAACTGATGCTATCTTGAGCCCTGCATTTAACTAGTGCCCTGTATTTGACCCAGAAGAGTGAAAAATTACTCAGGGTACAAGTCCCATGAGAAAAGCAGAATGAGCTGCATCCACAAGAGAAAGATTAACCTGCTCAACATAGAAGCAGGATACAGGTGTCAACCAAAAATTAATGTAAGATTCTAGTTAAATTGTTTCCCACAGGATGTCTTTTTGTGATTTTCTGTTTTAAAAGCTCTGTAACTTTCCAGGTCAGTGCCACTTGGTGGGATGCTGAAACAGGGGTCTGTATGTGAGTGGTCCTGAGCTCAGCTAATAAAATTGCAAATTTATCAATTTGGCTGTTTGGATTCCTATATCATTCATGAACCCACTTCAATTTTAAGTGTATTAATTTATTTACTCCTACTGGCAACTCTGAAAAATAGATACTCTTGGTTTCACCCTTTAAGAGGTAATGAAAATGGCATCACAGAGAGATAAAATCATTTGACAAGCTTATATGACAAATGTCAAGATCTGGGACCAAGCAGTTTGGGGCCAGTGCCAGAAACATGCCATTAAGCTGTGCCACTACTTGGTAATGCCACCAAAGCACAAATCCAAACCCAAAAGAGAAGTCAAAGATGATTTATTCTAGCTTTTTTTAAGTTACAAACCCTAAACAGTGAGTTCCTGGGATTGTGGCTAAAACCAATGTTGCAGACAGTACTGGTGAACAGCATATTTACCAAAAGAGGAAAAGAGTCTTACCCATTGGACTTCAAATGTTCTGTCTTTCCACGAATACTGTGTCTGTAGGAGAGAGATATATCACATCCAGACGCTGAGAGTAATCACCCAGGGCTCTTCTGATTGTATTGCTTTTCATGTGCGTCTGCCCAAAGGGAGAAGATGCTTTGATCACAGAGACATGAGTATTATGATCCGTGAGACAGCACCATCTTCTCACAAGTTAACAGAATGATATTTATCTGCACAGACCCTATCTAAGCATCAACCACATCGTATCCATCCCTAGCAGTCCGTAGTTAGATGGAAGAGGGGAAAGTGAGTGACCCATATTCTCCAGTCACTCAGCCCCTTGAATCAAACGATACTAAAATAACAATAGTAATAGCTATAGCAAAACCCATGGCACGGAGACCTTAGATAACAACCCAGGCAACACAGCTGGAGATGGGAGGAACCAAAGCCAATGGTCTGATTCTTGGCTCTATGCTGCCTCCTGGTGGCCTGTTGTAGATAGCTTGACTTCCAAAGCCCTCTCAAAACAATATTGCCCTCTCTCCTGCCCTCAAACAAAACAACAACAAAAACCTGACTCACCAAACCACTCAGAAATTGAGTCAGAAAGAAATCCTGTTTTCCATATTGAAGATTATTTTTCAAACTAGTTCTTCCAAATATTTTGAGGAAAACAACCCTATCAAAGATTCACCAAGGGGCTAGGGATGTAGCTCAGTGGTAGAATGCCTGCCTCACCACTGTGTTCGATCCATGGCACCAGAAAAAAATATTTTTTTTCTATGTAATTAAAATTCCACAATTGAATTACAAATAAAATAAAAAACCCATTTGAAGACTATTTGGTATTCTACAACATGCCAAAATAAGTATAGTAACTTTTGAAACTGCATTCTTTCATTCTCTCCAGACATGTTTCTGTATATGTGAATGCCAGCTATTACTGGATAATACGTTAAATGGAATTGTTACTTTAACTGAAGCTTCAGAGCCAAGCATCCAAAAAGTCATACACGTGTAATCCCCTCATATATACATACATATACAGCTGTGTATTAATTACTACATTCTACTAAGGCTCATAAAAATATGTGAAGGGAAAAACATTACAGTCAAAGCAAAATCACACATAACATTCCAAGGCACCCGCATGAACACCCCAAACTATGGATAATACCAAATCCTATACATACTAGTGTTTTTTCCTACCCAAACATACATAACTCTGATAAAGTTTAATTTATAAATTAGGCCCAGTAAGAAATTAGCAATAACTAATAAAAAACTGAAAAATTATAATAATACACTACACTATAATAAAAGTTATCTAGTTTTATGTATTCTCTCTCCAAATATCTTGCTGTACGGTATTTGCCCTTCTTGTCTAATGTAGGGAACTGAAACTGCAAGGAGGACAACCACAAATAAGAAAGGCAGTTACTTTTTTTGCAATTCAAACTAAAAACAAAAAGCAACCATAGAAACCATCTTTCTGAATTCACAAACCAAGAACAAAAGGTCAACATGTTATTTCTTAAGTTTATCTCAAGAGGTGGAGGGGCTAGTCACTTACAAGTTTGCAAAACCTAGGTTTCAATCCGGTTTCACCAAGCCCTTCTAAGGCAGCGGATCTGATCCTGAGAGGATCAGTTCTGTAAAGACTAACCCTTGATTGCAGCCTATTTGATCTCTGGACCAACTGCTTCCATGACAGGTGCAACAGACCATATCACTCTCCAGAAATGTGGTCAGGTATCTATTTTCCACCTCTATTAATTGTAAGCACTAGCAGGAAGGCTTGAAGATAGAAACAATAGATAGAAAAATCTTTCTCACTACAAGCAATACTATGCTTTAGTGGTTTATCAAAGGAACAGGCAGCACAAGGACATATAATAGAATTTTAGCACAGTTAAAATTCCCAAGGAGGTCACAGGAACTCCATATACATAGGACTTGCCTTATGGATGTTAAAGAGATTTTACCTAAGTGCTTTCAGTAAGAAAATCACCATTTTAAGTCACCATGATAAGTCATTCTGTTTTCAAATAACCTACAACACTGGATTGTTCTTTCTCATTTTAATGTGGACTCTATCTGTAATTCCATTCCTTAGCCTACTCTGGAACTATAAAAATAAAGTTTGCTCTCCTTCTAGATATTTAAAGTTCATTCTTTTATTCTACTTAAGTGTTTGTCCTTCCTTGGATAAATGTTTCATTCCTATCCATTTTCCCCGATTGCATTCAAGTTCAATCTTTTGAAATCTCTAACACATTACTCTATCTTGAAACTCCTTTCCTTTTGTACTCGTTTCCCCTTTTAAAATCAAGCAAGCAAGTATTCTCTCACCCACTCTTCTCTCTCCCTTACCTACTTGTTTTCATTTTATTTTACTTTTCACCATTACAGCAAACATTTAAAAAATAATTTGCACTCACTTTCCCTATTTTCTCTCTTCCAAATCTCCTACACTCTGGTGCCAGTCTTCATATCCAACTGAAATTGTCTACAATAATATCACCAGATACCCTTCAGATTAATTTGCCAAGGGCTTGAGAATGTCCTAGCCATCAGACAGACATGTTTTCCCCTCTTGCTGGTTGTGTGCACTTGGTAATATATCTATACCTAGCTTGTTTCAGTCTTGGTTTCCTCATTGATAAAATGTATTGTTGAGAGGACCAAACAAGATAATATAAAAGTGTTTTAAAGCCTGACTTGCAGTTAGTGAGCAGTATCTGTGGTAGTGTTTTTTAAAACTTTATTTCTAATTGACAAATAATTATGGTGTATAGTTGTGGAGTCCAATTTGTTGTTTTCACGTATGAACATTGTGAAATAATCAATCAGGCTAATTAGTATATCTGTCACCCAAATAGTTCTCATTTTCTCGCAACAACATTTAAAATTCTCTTTTAGCTATTTTGAAATACACATTTTAAACTATAATCACCCTTGTGTGCAGTAGGCCACTGACACTTGTTCCTCCTACTTAACACTAACCTTGTACTCATCAACCACCATCTTGTGGTACCTGTTATTATTTTGCTTATTTGTTTTTTAAAATTGGAGCTTGAACCTAGGGAATTTGTGCTGAGCTATATCCCTTCCTTTTTGTTTTCGATACAAGGTCTACCAAATTTGTTAAAATTGCCCACTCTGGGCCCAAATGTGTGAGAATTGTTTTATGGGGTAGGGGTTGAGACAAGGATAGTGTTAAACTCACTATGGAGCCTAGGCTGGCCTTGAACTCCTGGCAATCCTCCTGCCTCAGCCTCATAAATGCTGGGATTACAGGCATGTGCAACTACACCTTGCATTTATTATCATTATTGTTATTAGTTTTCACTAAAGTTCTTGTTACAGTTCATTTGAGCTGCTAAAACAAAATACCTAAGACTGAATAGTTTATAAAGAACAAACATCGATTTTCTCACAGTTCTGGAGGCTGAAAATCCAAGATCAAGGCATCAACAGGTCTCTGGTCTGGTAAGGGTTGGGCTCTGCCTCTGAGAGAGCTCCTTGTTGTTGCTGCCTCTTCTGGAGGAGAGGAGCAGTGTTTGCAGAAGCTGAAGCTCGAGGGATTTGAACACTGTGAGGTTTCTTTACAAAGGCCTCAGCCCTTTTCACAGGCACACAAGCCCTTGGAACCTAATCACTTCTTAAAGGCCTTTGCTTTGGATGTCATCTCATTGGCTATGAAAGTTTAACACCTAAATTTTAGAGAGATGCATTGGAGCCATAGAACCAATCAAACTTCAGTGCAGATTAGGATTTCCTGGTAGGTTGCGAAAACACAGACTGCTGGCTCCAGCCCCAGGGTTTCTAGGTCAGACATCGCTGGGCCCTTGCTCCAGATCTGCAGATCTCTGACAAGTTCCCTGATGTCACAGGTGCTGCAAGTTCAGGAAACACACTGAGAAACGCTCAACCTACCATTTGATATTTCTTGGTCCCATATCCATTGCTGTACTAATACTAGTGCTTTATTTCCCCTTCTTTTAAATATTCTAGATTTCAAATATAATTTTCTTCCAGTTTCCCCACTATGTCTTTGGTTGTTCCTTCTCAATCTGCTTTTCCCTCTTTTGTAGCTAAATTCCTAAATTCAGGTTTCTGCCTTTTTCCTCCTTTCACTCAACTCTTGTTTTGCTTATGATTAGATTCAATAGCAAGTACTTTAATAATAAGCCTCCCCAAATTATGGTTTAAATAAAGACCTGTGACACAGCACAGATGTGGACAGACCCGTGCTGATGTAATAACTTCTTCTTGTGGCTTGTATCTAGATGTCCATCCAAAGCCTGCTGGGGTCATAGTTGAGGTTTTTTCAGAGGTGGCTGGATCTAAAATAACTGATTCATGCTGCATTCATGGTGATTAAGGGCATGAGTGCTGTCCTCCCAGGGGAGGTTAGTCTTGGACAGAAAGAGGCTTGCTGCTAGTTATTTGTAGTTTGTCGGTTTCTATTGTCTTATGCCTGTCATCAACTCTTTCTCTTCTGTGAAGCCTCTCTGCCCAGCTACTCTGCCTTGGAGCCAGCCAACCATGGACTGAAACTTCTATAAATTGTCAGCCACATAAACCTTTCCTCCTTTAACTTGAGGTGTTAGATATTTTGTCTCAGCAATAAAAGAAAGTAACTCAGACACTGCTCCATAAAGTTTTTCCTTACTTAGGTTTTTCATCCTCTAAAGCTTCTCTTTCTATAGTTAATTGTGGTACTTATTTTTTCTATCCAGTTATTGAAATGAACACTGCATCAAGGATCCCTTATGTCAAGCGCCCTGCCTGATACAAATGGTTATGGCTGATGTGCTGGCAGGAAGGGAGAGGCATGCTACAGTTAGTTGTGCCTGCTTTCATGGTGGGAGCAGTGCCAGGGATATAGCTCAGCAGCTTAAGTGCCTGCATGGCAAGTGCAAGGTCCTGAGTTTGATTCCCAGAACCAAAACATACCAAAAACCAAACCAAACCAAACCAAAAACCAAAACAGCAAACAAAGAAAAAAACACCAAACTATTCTGCATGGTGAGAGTGGTCATGCCTGGGCCCCTCTGTACCTCAGATGGGATTGCTAAATCTACTGACCACGTCAGCTTAAACATAAACATGTTTCACAAAGGGAGCAGCACGTACTCCCAGTGTTGTGTGGCTCATCCAGACTCAGCTCAGATCCTAATGCAAATATTCCCTAGATATGCCTCCCTATCCCTCTCTAGTTCCTTACTGTATTTTGTTTTTATAGCACTCACTTGTTACTGTCTGAAATTTGTAGTGTACATCTGTGACACAAAATACAATATAAACCATTAAAAAACAAACAATAATACACACACATACTGTAAATAAACTATTTTTACTTTTATATTACCTTAAAATGGTGGTACAGTACAACAGCTGACATATACAGTATAAGGACAAGTGATGTCTAGTCCAGTCTCTTTTGTTTAGTCCAATCTGTCACATTTCTCCTGCTTCTTCTTCTCCTCCTCCTCCTCATTCCTTTTTTTTTTTGGAGACAGGGTCTCACTATATAGCTCAGGCTAGCCTTAAACTTGTTATGTGGTCCACACTGACCTTGAACTCATGGTGACTCTCCTGCCTCAGAATTCCAAGTGCTGGGATTACAAGTATATGCCACCACAAGGGCCAACTATTTTTACTTCTGGCTCTGGGGTTATTGCTTTGCACTTTCTCCGGATCACTGCTGTTTTTCCTCTTGCTTCCAGGCATCCTGGGCTCTGACTGAGCTCTGTACTACCACACACTATTGCACTGTACAGCAAGCACAAAGTGGCACAACTGTGACAGTGTCTGACAGATACATGAGCTATGACTGTGATTTGTTTACATCTATGAATGTTCGTAATGCAAGGTCCATTCATATCTGTGAGAGTTCACAATTTGAATGTTTATAAGTCAGGGATTTACTGTTATTAAGCATCTTTATCTGTTCTCTAATGCCCTCATTAGAATGTAAACTCCATAAGGACAGAGACTTTGCATATTTCATTCATCTCTATAGCCTCAATTGCTGAAACATATTGCTTAGTAAATCACTGTTAAAGGAACAAATAGGTCCTTCAAGGTTTTGTCTACTTTAAAGATCCTGTAGTCAGTAGATGGAAAATATTCTGAGAGTGAGTTCTCTAAATGTTCCTGTGGGGTAATATTTCTTAGATGATTCTTTTATTTTATTTTATTTTTTTTAAAAAACAAAAACAATGGTACAAAATTCCTTTTTTTTTTTTCTTTTCTTTTCTCTCTTTTTTTTTTTTGCTGTCTTGGAGATCAAACTCATGACCTCGCACTTGCCAGGCAGGCACTTATGCCACGGAGCTAAATCTCCAGCCCCAAAATTTCAAAATAAGATTGTAGGAGAGTAATAATAGTTAGTGTGTTGCATTTTGTTATTTTCAAAGTAGTTGCTCATATTACAAGGTATAGGCACAACAAATTGATCAAACAATATAGGCACAAACCTTTCTTTTCAATGAACTAATAGCAATTAATAGCATAATTATTTTAACTATTTTGTGTATATATATATATATTTTTTTTTCCCTTTCCTTTCCTTCTTTTCTCCTTTCCCCCATTCCAGTTTCTTTTTCCTTTTGAACAGTTTCGTCCCATTTCACAATATCTATTGTACATTTTGGATCTTATTTACTCTTTCAGCTTCATACAGTAGCAGGACAATATGACATTTACACATGCAAGTCTGATTTACTTCACTTATGAGTATGGTCTCAGTTGCATCCATTTCCCTATAAATGTCTCAAGGTTAGCCTTCTTTATAGATGAGTAGTACTCCATCATATAAAAACATCACATCTTTTTATTATTCATTCCTCAGTTGATGAGCATTTGGGTTGTTTCCAAGATCTAGCTGCTATAAATAGCCATAAATGTAAAAATTGTGCACATATATTCCTGAGGTATGATGTTTTTAATTCTTCTGGGAAAATACCCAGAAGGGAAATAGCTGGATCAAATGGGACCTTTAATCCTATTTTTTTGAGGAATCTCCACCCTGTCTCCACAGTGTTTGCACCAGTCTACATTCCCATGGTGGAGAAGTGTTCCTTATTTCCTCATAACCTGTCCAGCATTTGTTATTGGTTGATTTTTTGATGATAGCCATTCTTACAGAGGTGAGATGGAATCTCAGTGTTGTTTTAATTTGTATTTCTTGAATGACCAATAATGTTGAACATTTTTTCATGTATTCATTTGTGATTTGTATTTCTTCATCTAAGAAGTGTTTGTTCATCTCAGATGCCCATTTTTGGATCAGGTCTTTGAATTTGAAGGGGGGCCTAATTTTTCAATTCTTTGTAGATTCTAGATAGAAGTCCTTTGAATCTCTGATGACTGAGTGTTATAACTCTGTGATTTATAAAGTAAATAAGCATATAGACATAATTGCCTGGTTTTAAATATTCCTAGCAACTTGGTTTCTCTGATATACCTGTATCAAGGTACAATTAAACCAGTGTTTTTGGACTGTGCATCAGGATTCATTGGGGAACATGAAATTATTCTTTTTGTTTGAAATTATCTTAATGGGTCATAACCAGTATTATGAGGAAGGAGAAGGAAAAGTTAGAAGAGGGGTAGAAAAATAAATTAAAATGGATATTGGAATGTGTCATATATTCTAAGAATAATATTGCTTTGTGAAATTTTTACTTCGGTTTATATACCTATGCTCACATATACTGTGCTGCAGAGTAAAATATTGTATTTCTTACTATAGTCTTGGTATAAAAGTCACTGCTTTTATTCACAAAGAACAGAAATATAAGAAGCTTATCTTAATGTAATTTTTTATCTATTGAATTTTAACTCATTTCTTTAATTCAGTTCTGCTGAGGAGAGGACAACCTATTTGGCTAACACACTGTTTTTCAAAATAATCTCTGCCCTTGAAAATCTCATAGTCTACTAAGGAAAGTAGAAATAGTATATAGTGTGGAAAATTCAACAAGCTGCACAATTTCTAAGAGTCCAGGATAGGAAGCAATTCATTTTGCCAGTATGATTTCTTAAGAAATGTGTTCACAGATTTGGAAGATGCACAGATCGAGCTCTCATAAGAAAAGCTTTGAAGACAAATTTTGCTCCATTCACAATTTTACTTGACCCCAATAGGGGAGGTGGAACAGATTTTGACTTCTATATGCTGAAACTCTTTTGTTAGGAACTATTATAGCATCTGGATACCTTTTACTATTGGTAGACACTATATAATGAATATATATATATATATATATATATATATATATAATGTATATATTCTTCTTTCATAGTTCTACATATAAAATTCTCTACAAGAATATTCAGATAATGTGTATATGTATTTTTTCTGACACCTTTATGAATATAATAACAATTTTAATGTAGATTTTAAGTATTGTAGTATAATTCATTTTTGCAATTCAGAATTGTTTTTACTTGTGGAAAGGGTTGTCCAACTGTGTGTCTTTATAATACAATCTCTACTGGTTTTCAGCACCCTAGATTCTGCCATCCATGCTTTCAGTATATTACAGTTTATTTTTAACACCATATAATTGTATTCATTTTTAAAATATCTTACATATTTGACAAGGTATCATTGGACATTTACACATCTGTAAGAATTTGCTATAGAAACACAAACTTGAGATGTCTTTTTTAGACTGAGAATTGTGAGTGAAGGGGGCTCTAAAATATGTACAATAAACTCAATAAAGGTTGTCATCGCTTACTGAATGGTTACTAGGTGTCAGAGTATCTTATCAAGGGTTAGAAACTAGAGCACTGGCTGGTTTTAGGATTCAGGGGTAACTAGAATATGGACTTGACAGCCACTAGTCCTTTGTTTTCTCTGTGTGTTGCTTTCATTCTCACATTCATTATATCACAGGAAACAAAAGCTGGCAGCTTTTCTTCTCATTCCTCTCCCTGAACCCGGAGTAGGCACCGATCTAGTCCTGAGTTAAGGAAAAGTTTAGATGACCTCAAAAAGAGTCAGATACTCTATCTCAAAGACACATAAATTGTGTCCAGAATATGAGGCATTTTTGTAAATCATACTTCTGTCTGAGAAGCATCCCTGGGCTGATCTATGCTGATGACTAGCTGGTATCCTTTTTTTTTTTTTTTTTTTTGTCTTTTTGAGACAGGGCCTTGCTATATACAGTTCAGGCTGGCCTTGGGCTCACTTTGTAGCCCAGGCTGGTCTCAAACTTGCAAATAATTCTCCTGCCTCAGCCTCCCAAGTGCAGGGATTACAGGAGTGGGTCACCACATCCAGCATGGTATTCTTAAGCAAATGGCAATTTCTTTTTTAAGCATATGGTTGAATAGAGGAAGTGACGCATCTCAGGAGCAGGTGATATTTTGGAGGGATCAGACCATAAATATTCACTGCATGAACATAATCTTAAGGATCTTACATATATTACTTAAGAAACCCAGCAGTAGAATACAAAAGACATTCAAGATTCAGCTCTATTTGCTGCCAAATTGCTTTGCCCTATGAATTGAACAGGTGATTTTGGTTTATTAATGTGGGTCATTCTTGAAAGGAATCCTGAGGACAGCTGGCTTTCTTGGTCTTGTTGCTACTGATGGGAGAAGAAGTTTACAGACTACAGGATATATCAGAAGGTTTACCTTGAAATTTTCTCTGTAAAAATGCTGACTTGACCTATTCCCATCTGGGCTGACCCTCATTCTCTGCTGCTCCCAACAGTTGCTCCGAAGGTCACACAGTCTGTTGCTTACACAGCTGCTTTAGCTGAGAGTGGCCTAGGCATGGTGCCAGCCTTCAGGCTGTTCATTAACCCTTGACAGCTATCTCAGAGGCTTGCAGAGAGAGGCATATTGTTTTAGAGAGGAGCTTCTGTTCTGATTCTCCAGACAGTGGGGCTGACATACTAAAAGCCTTCTTCCTTCCTTCCTTTGCGATTGCAAATCCTTGCACATGTGGGAAAGTAAACTGATTCAATTCCTTTCAGTTATACTTTCTTGCACAGGTGGGATAATAAATAGACTTGATTTTTTAAAATGTTAGCTGGGATTTCCCTTTCCTTTGTCACAACTGTTGACTCAACTTATGTTTTCATTTTACCATTCTCTCTTAGCAATATTTCAATTTAAAAATGTCTTAATATTAAAAAATGAGCTCAGCCATGATGTAATTTCTTGCAATATTTTTGTTTACACATGAGAATCACAATTTAATTTGTCAAACACTGCAGCTAGAGATATGAGGAAAAGATGGATTGTTAGCTGTCATTTCAGAATGATGACATACTTAGATATATTACAAGGACAAGATATGAGAAGTCGACTGGATTCTTCAAGACAAGAAAATTGTCTGACAAACAATCCACAATTGAAGAGCTTTTAAATAAGATGGTTTTATTGACATCATCTGATTCAAGATAAAGAGGGTGTGAACACTGCTCCAATCAAGGAAATATGAATGACTCATGCTGTTTATTTAAACATTTATCATGCTGGCATGTTCTAGTCCTGAAGGTAGAGGAGTAAACAAGATTGACACTGTCCCTGATATGATGGAGCTTGCTGTTTAGGGTGAGACATTAAATAAATATTTTTCCCAAGTTAACAGATTACAGTCCTTATGCACACTATGAAAGAAATGTACAGAAATAAATGAGTGAGTGAGGATCCAAGCCTTCATGGATCAATTAATAAACACATTTTTACTGATGGTATGTTTCATGATTTATTAATTGAAAGGTATGCTAAATGACTATTAATAGCAATTATGACAGAAAAGATCAAAGAAGATTGAATACAGACCCATATATCTCACCATATAATAAAGCAAATTTGAAATGGATCATAGGTTTGAATATTAAAACAATCTGTTGGAAGATAAAATAGGTATAACTCTTGAAGTCATAGGTGTAGGCACAGGAACAGAACTCCAGTTGCTCAGGAAATAGTACCAACAATCAACAAATAGGAACATATCAAATTAAAAAGCTGGGTAGTGGCCAAGGATTTAGCTCAACAGCTCAAGTACCTGCCTGGCAAGGGCAAAGTTGTAAGTTTGATCCCTGGTACAAAACAAAACAAAACAAAACAAAACAACCAAAAAAACCTGCATAGCAAAAGAAACAGCTAATAGAGTGAACAGAGATAGATCTTTCTCACATGGGAAAGGGTCAAGAGATGGAGGGAGGAGGTGGGAGAAAGATAGTGCAGCTGGCAGGAAAGAGGGTAGGGGATGTAAAAAGAATCAAGATATGTTATGTACAGGTACCAACTTCCTACCATGAGTCTATTCGATCTGTACTGCAAACATGTACAAACATAAATAGAAAAGAGTAGTTATGATAGTACCGATGGTAAACATTTCATAAATATTATAAGGGGCTGGGGATTAGCTCAGTGGCATAAGCGCCTGCCTTGCAAGCATGCAGTTGTGAGTTCCCTGGTACCAAAAAGAAAAAAAAAAAAAGACTCATTGAGAAGGATAACTAGAAACTCTAACATAGATGGCCTTGATACACTATATTATTAATAGTGCACCAGGATTTAAAGCCCATATTATTCACACTACTCTGCTTAGATGTATTATATTCTGTTCCAGTCATTCTACCTGTACTAGATTTGAGGGCACAGACAGTTATCCCAAAAATAACAGGATATAATGTAGTAATCATCCTTAATTTCCTATTAATTTAATCTAAAGCTCTGTAAAACCTACACAGTTTTACCATGACTGATCATAATCGAATCTGGTTTGTTGGATCGCTGTTTTGTATTGATAGATTTTATTCAAAGCTGTTATGATTGATAGTATCAAGTCTGAGAGTATAGGCAACTGCACTGAAGATGACAAGATTCACTAGAATATCCACTATGGTTTGATTATTACCTGTCTTTGAAGTTTTATACTGTGTACAATGTTTTATTTTTACTAATGTTGTTATGTACTGCTATATTCAATTATACTGCTATATTCATTTATGCCTGATGATATAGACAATTCTATTGAAGATAATAAGAAACAACACAGTAATCAATGTAGATCACCTTGTACTGTGGTTTTATAAGATGTTTTGGTTTCATGTTTTTATAGGAATTTGTTTTGTTTTGTCTTGGTAGGTTTTGTTTTTCCCTCTAATACAGAAAGGATAGAAATAAATGTAGAGATTCATGCATGCGTAGCTGTTTACAGTCTCACTGTTTGATTATCTACTTTGTATGCTTTAATTTTGTAACTTGAACAACTATTTCTAAGAGGACAATATGTAATTTATCAACTAGTGATTTCTTATTGTTTATCTTTTTTTTGAAAATCTGTATTATCTCTACCCTTTACATGCCTTTGTTTCTCTTTAAATAAAAAAATTTTTTTAAAAAAGTAAAAGGAGGAATAGAAAGTGCTCTAAAGGATATAACTACATTTATGTTGAAGTGTGTAGGATTG
>PVLA01003037.1:0-232819 GCA_004027455.1 Hydrochoerus hydrochaeris
TTGGATGGATGAGCAAAACTGACTGCAGTCTCACTGTTTGGATGTCCACTTTGTGGACTTTAGTTTTGTAACTTGAACAACTGCATCTAAGAGGAAAGTATATAATTATCAACTAGTGATTTTTACTGGTTACTATTTTGTTTTGTTTTGTTTTTGAGATTTTGTATTGTTTCTACCCTCTTTCTGTTTCAAAATTTTTTCTTTAAATAAAACAATTAAAAAAAAAAGCAAGAGGAGGAAAAGAAAGTGCTCTAAAAGAGATAACTGTATGTAACCTTAAGTGTGTAGGATTGATAACCATGTTACTGAGTTTTTGTTGGATTGGTGAATAAAACTGTTTGCAGCCTCACTGTTTGAATGTCCACTTTGTATGCTTTAATTTTGTAACTGGAACAACTATATCCAAGAAGACAATATGTAATGTATCAAATAGTGATTTCTTACTGTTTATTTTTTTTGAAATTCTGTATTGTTTCTACCCTTTTTTGTTTTGCTTCCCTCCTCTTTAAATAAAAAAAAAAAATTCCAAAAAAAAAAGTAGACCACATACTAGCCCATAAAGCATGCTAAAATAAAAAATAACCAAAATTATCTCATGTATTTTATCAATCATAGTACAACAAAACTAGAAATTGATGAGAAAAGAAATGACAAATTATGCAAATACAGAGATTAAATAATAATCAATAATTCAATAATCAATGGGTAAAGAAGTGACACAATTTCTAGAATTAAATGATAATGCCAGTAAACATGACAAAACCTATGGGACACAATGAAAGTAGTCTTAAGAAAAAAGTTTATAGATGTGAATGCCCACATTATAAAAACAAACACACCTCAAGGTCCTAGAAAAACAAGAACAATCCAAATCCAAAATAGTATAAGAAATGATAAAGATCAGAGCAAAAATGAATGAATTTGACACTACAGAAAAATTAAAATTATCAGTGATTTTTAAGAGCTGGTTTTCAGAAGAATAAGTGAAATAAGACAACCCCTTAGCTAACCTTACCCCCCCCAAAAAAAAGATAAAAGAAAGAAAAGCACTACAGTGTTGCAATTAGTAGAAAGAAAGGCAGAAATCACAATGGATACTGCTGAAATCCAGAAGATCATTACTCTTTAAAAATCCATATTTCAATAAAGAGAAGTCAGAAGAAATGGATAGATTCCTAGATACATATAAATTACCAAAATTGAACCAAGATACAGAAACCCTAAACAATCTAATAATAGGCAATGAAATTATAGCAACAATAAAAAAAAAAAACCCTAACAACTGAGAAAAGCCCAGGACTTTCACCACTGAATTTGAAAAGAACTTCAGGGAAGATCTAAAACCAATATTTCTCAAAATTTTAAAGAAATTGAAAGGGAATGAGTATTGCCAAACTCATTCTTGGAAATTACCATTATCTGGAATCTAAAACCAAAAAAGACTAAGCTAAAAAATAAAACTATAGGTCAATCTCTTTAATAAACACAGATGCAAAGATCTTCAACAAGATGTACAGGCAAACAGAATACAACAAATCATTAAACAGATGATATCCCATGATCAAGCAGGCTTCATCCCAAGGAGACAATGATAGTTGAACAACTGCATATCAATAAATGTAATAAATCACATAAACAGAAGCAAGGAAAAAAATCACATGCACATCTAAATAGATGCTGAAAAAACCTTTGACAAAATCCAACATGATACAAACTATGAAGAAAATAGGTAGAAAAAGACTTCATCTCAATGTGGTATAAGCCATTTAAAACAAATCTACTGCCAACATCAAAGAAAATGGGTACAAACTGAAAACTTTTCCTCAAAAAGCATGAAAAAGATAAGGATGTCTACTATCACTGATTCTGTTCAATAAAGAAATGAAGACATCATCCAGAGCAATCAGCCAAAAGAAAGAAATGAAGATTCAAATTATCTTTGCAAATGATATGATCCTCTATACAGAAAGTCCAAAATTTCTATTGAAAGACTCCATTCCAAAAGGTACAAATAGGGGAATACAAAGGAATGAGACCAAAGCAAGTCCAAAATCTATTAGAGCAAACATTAAGTCCCATAGTTCCATGTCTAGCATCTGAGGTAATCTGGCAAAATGTGAACTCCAAAGGGCTTGAGTGACTCCACCACTATGGCATTTCTGGTGATTACAGCTCCCATGGCTTCTCTCTTGGGCTGGCTCTGTTCCCTCCTTTCAGTTTTCCTCAGACAATCTACCTTCTGGCTTTTCAAACTTCTGTGGTCTCTACTGCACCTTCAGCTTCACACTTAGAACTTCACACACTGCCCCCTCAAGCATACACTGCCTAGCCCCCTATACCTTCTTCTGAAATATGAGTGGAAACCTTTGTGACTCTACAGCCCTTGTATTCTGCATGCACCTAAAACTACGACCATGTGGATGATGCCAGGGTCTGCCACCAGCTGGAGTAGTATCCAGGCTTCCTTCTCTCTTGGCTATAGGGGTGAATGTCTAGGTTACTAAGTACTCTGAGGTTAATCCCAAGGAACAAATTGTCTAGGTTGCCACTATTCTGGAACATAGTGCTCTGGGGCTCTCTTCTTAAAGCAGTCTTTCACCTTTGCAACTCTGAGCCTGCAAAAGCTGGAGTCCTGCTGGTTCTGTGATGTCCTTAGGCCATCTTTTCTGCTGTAATCATCTGAAATACTTTTCCTTGCTAGTCTTTTCAGAAAACAATTTTTCCTCTTGGATTTTCCTTACTATCTTTTGAGCTACCAATTTCTCCTTTGTTCCATCTTTGCAGGCTGCAATTTTGTAACTGTTTCCTTTCTAGCCAAACTTTCATTCTGAAACATTCTGCTGGGTTCTTTGCTCTTGAATCTCAACATAAATCTGGTCACAAGTTCCCAAAATAGCCATGCCACAGCCTCAACTTCAGACTAATCTGAAATTTCTTCTGCCCCACTGCCCTTAATTTCAGTCTCTTCTCTCCTCCCTATGCCACCCTTAATTTCAGTCTCAGATAAAGTCTCTAGATATGAGCAAAATGCAAACAAAACTTTCTGCCAAGACATAACACATATCATCTGGGATCCAACCACCAAAGTATTCCTTCCCAGCAGAAACCTCCCAAGCCTGGTCTTTACTGGCAGGATTTCTATCAGCCTTTGGGTCTTCTGAGTTCTAACCAGAATCTCACCTCAAGTATACCCTAAGTAGTTCCAGCTCTACTTTTTCAGCAGGCATCTCTGAACCTTTCTAAACCCTGCCCACAAGTCAGTCCCAAAGCTCCTGAACCGCATGGTCAGGTATAGTCACAACAACCACCCTACTTCTCTGGTACCAAATTCTGTCTTACTCTAGACACAAGCCATAGCAACTCCCATTTCCAACTACCTGTGAATCTACTTGGAAACATACTGACAACTCAAACTCAACTTACTCAAAATTTAATTTACTACCTTCCTTTTAAACCAGTCTCTCTTGACCTCCTGATTCTGTGGAGGGCAAAACCACCAAATCACCTTTTGCAGCAACCTCTCATGATCCATAGTACAATGAAATTGGAAATCCATGGAGAAAGTAAGCACAAGAACTTCACAAACAGAAACTAAACAACCAATGAGTCACAGATTAAATTAAATAAATTAGACAGTTTTTGCAGTTGAATGATAATAACAATACAACATACCAGAACTCACAGGAAACAACAAAAGCAGTCCTAAGAAGGAAATATATAGCAGTATATACTTGTATCAGGAAAACAGCAAGCACATATAAACACCTTCATGGTGAATCTCAAAATTTTAGAAAAAGAAGAGCAGGCTAAGCCAAAAGCTTGTATGAAAGAGGAAATTATAAAGATCAGAGCAGAAATTAACTCAGTAGAGACTAAAAAAAAGAATCAATGAATCGAAGAGTTGGTTTTTTGAAAGATTAAATAAAATAGACAAACTCTTATCTGATCTTATCAAAACAATGAAAGAGCACCAGGGGTTTAGCTCGGCGGTACAAGCGACTGCCTGGCAAGCATAAGGTCATTAGTTAGAGCCTCTGTATGAGAGAAAGAGAGAGAGAGAGAGAGAGAGAGAGACAGAGACAGAGACAGAGACAGGAAGAGAGAGAGAGAGAGAGGGAGAGGGAAGGAAGGAAGGAAGGAAGGAAGGGAGGAAGGGAGGAAGGGAGGGTGAGCAAGCAGGCAGACTGACTCCACTCCATGCAACTAGGAATGAAAAGGGTGAAATCACAAAAGACCCTGCAGAAATCTAGATGATTATCTATACCTCTTTGAAAACTTCCATTCTAATAAAATGGAAAATGCAGAAGAAATGGACAGATTCTTGGATACATACGAATTATGAACACTGAATCAAGAAGACATAAAAATCCTAAATAAAGCAACATAAATCAATGAAATCGAAGATGTAATTAAAAACCTACCAACAAAGAAAAGCCCAGACCCTGATAGATTCTCTGTTGAGTTCTTTAAAAAATTAAGAGAAGACCTAACAGCACTACTCAAACTCTTTAATGAAACTGAAAGAGAAGTAATACACTTCCAAATTCATTCCTGGAAGTAGGCATTGAACTGATACCAAAACCAGAAAAGGACCCAACTAAGAAAGAGAATTACAGGCTAATTTCCCTAATGAACATAGATGCAAAAATCCTCAATAAGATACTGGCAAACAGAATGCAGCAAATCATCAAGAAGATTATACACCATGACCAAGTGGAATTCATCCCAGGGATGTAGGGATGGTTCAACATATGTAAATCAATAAATGTAATACACCACATCAACAGAACCAAGAACAAAAAAATCATATGATTATCTCCATAGATGCAGAAATAGTTTCTGACCAAGTCCAGCACCCATTCATGATAAAAATCTAGAGCAAATTGGAATAGATGGTCTTCATCTCAATCTGATAAAAGCCATCTCTGACAAACCAACAGCCAACATTACACTAAATAGACAAAAACTGAAAACCTCTCTAAAATCAGGAACAATACAAGGATGTTCACTGTCTCCATTCTTATTCAACATAGCCCTAGAAATTTTAGCCAGAACAACTAGACAAGAGAAATTAAAAAAGGGATAAAAGACAGGAAAGAAGAAGTGAAACTATTGTTATTTGCAGACGACAAGATACTCTACTTAGAAGACCCCAAAAACTCCACCAAAAGACTACTAGATTTGCTGGGCATGGTGGCTCACGCCTGTAATCCCAGCACTTGGGAGGCTGAGGCAAGAGGATCGTTGTGAGTTCGAGACCAGCCTGGGCTACAAAGTGAGCTCAAGGCCAGCCTGAACTACATAGCGAGACTCTGTCTCAAAAAGACAAAAAAAAAAAAAAAGACTACTAGATTTAATAATCAAATGCAGTAACATAGCCAGATACAAAGTCAACATTCAAAAATTAATAGCCTTCTGGAACATGGCTAACAAACTCTCTGAAAGAGCAATCAGGGAAATAACACCTTTTACAATAGAACTGAAAAAAAGGAAATATCTAGGAATCAATCTAATGAAGGATATAAAAGACTTCTACATTGAAAACTACAGTATTCTGAAAAAGGAGATTGAAAAGGATATTAGAAGATGGAAGGATATCCCATGCTCTTGGATAGGAAGAACCAATATAGTAAACATGGCTGTACTTTCAAAACTGTTATACAGATTCAATACAATCCAAATCAAAATTCCAGTAGCATATCTCACAGAATTAGAGAAAACATTCCTAAAATTCATCTGGAACCAAAAAAGACCCAGAATAGCAAAGGTAATTCTGGACAACAGAGGCAAGACAGGTCACCGTGACATCACAATCCTTGACTTGAAATTATACTATAAAGCTACTGTGATTAAAAACAAATTTTTGCTGTGTACTGTGATACTAGCAAAAAAAAAAAAAAACAGACCCAATAATCAATGGAACAGATTAGAAGATGCAGAAACAACTTCAGACACACTAAGCCACCTTATCTTTGACAAAGGTGCCAAACACATTCACTGGAAGGAAGATAGCCTCTTTAATAACTGGTGTTGGGAAAAGTGGCACTGTACATGCCAAAGATTAAAACTGGACCCATATCTTTCACCATGTACTAAGCTAAAATTGGAATGGATCAAAGATCTAAATATTAAACAGAAACATTAAATCTGCTAGAAGACCAAGTCTATAAAACTCTTGAATACATTGGTATACACAAAGATTTTATGAATAAAATCCTAATTGCACAGAAACTATCACAAAGAATCAACAACTGGGATCTTACTAAAAAGCTTTTGTATAGCAAGAGATATTACCAATAAAGTGAAAAACAAACCCACAGTGTGGGAAAAAATGTTTTCCAGCTGTTCCTCAGACAAAGGATTACTATTGAGAGCATATAAATAACTCAAAAAAAATTAGACCTCCCAAATTTGAATACCCAATCCAAAAATGGGCATCTGAGATAAATATACACTTCTCAGATGAAGAAATACAAACAGCAAATAAATATATGAAAAAATGTTCAACATCACTGGTCAAAGGACGCCAATTAAAACAACACTGAGATTGTACCTCATCCTACAAAGAATGGCTATATCAAGAAACTGATAACAAATGCTGGAGGGGCTAGGGGGAAAAAGGAATGGTTTTCCATTGTTCATGAGTGTGTAAACTGGTGCACACCCACTCTGGAAATCAGTGCGAAGGGAGAATCCTCAAAAAACTAGGACTGGAGGTCATTTAACACAGCTATTGCCCTTTTGAGTATCTTTCCAGAAAAATTAAAAACATCATACCATAGTGATATATATGAACCCATGTTTATAGCAGCACAGTTTATAATCACTAGATCTTAGAAACAACTTAAATGCCCATTAACCTAAAAATGGATTAAAAAGATGTAGTGTTTTGATACAATGGAATACTACTCGGCCATGAAGAAAGATAAGCTTGAGACTTTTATAGGTAAATGGATGCAACTAGAGACCATACTCATAAGTGAAATAAGTCAGACTCAAATGTGTAAATATCGTATTATCTCCCAAATGTAAGAAGCTGAAAGAAATTATATATATTTAAGATAGTTATAGTACTAATTTCTCTTAGTTCATTGAAAAGAAAGTTTTGTGCTAATATTGTTTGGACAATTAAATGTAGATATCCTGGACACTGAGTAACTAATTTAAAGATAACAATATGTAATATATTAACAATTATCTTGTTTTGAACTTTTGTTTCATTTTTTTCTCTTTAAAATAAAAAAAATGGGAATACAGTACTGCCCTGTTGAAAAACTTCCCAGTTCCCAATACTTATAAACGCAAAAAAAATAGTTACATCTGGAACATTCATTCACTGAGTATCTAGTATGTCTTCTGTACCAGGTTCTGAGGATACAAAGGCTGTCATGAAGCTCACATTCTAGTTCATAAGAAAAAAAAAACTGTAAGTAAATAACAGTAATTTCTCAGCAATAAGTGCTGTGAAGAAAATAATGTGGACTAGGATAGTGACTAAATAAAAGATAATTTTTGTAGCAAAGGTTTCTCTGACATTTGAACTAAGACTTAAAGATAAGAAGACAACTAAGGCAAGAACATTTTGGGAAGAGAGAACAGCACATACCAAATCTCTCAGGCCATTTTGTATTCTGAAAATATATTCTCACCTCAAAGCACCTGTTTTCCTTTTTCCCTTGCTCTGAAATGTCTACCTCCATGTGAAAGCTCATCTGAGCTTCTACCTCCTCTATGAAGCCTTTTAATCTCCCTACTTTTTCTCACTCCCCTCATTCCATTAATCACATATGTATTAGCTTTCGTTTGGGAATATAATTACCTCTATATATGAAGCAAACATATCTGATTTCATATATTCAAATGTATGGTATCCCCCTGAAAGAAATTACTTTTCAACCAGTACAAAAATTCAGCAGCTTCTATAGGCAGATACTATGTCAGACTCCAAGGAAAGAAAAATAAGTCATTCTTTTTATAAGAGTCATTCAAAATAAGTCATTCATTTTTATGATATTCATAATGCTTCTGAAATGTGTTCATATTGCTTTTTGGCTAGAGATACCAGTGTATCATAACCCATCTCATTCCTTTATAAGTAGCAATTTCCTTCCAATCAGAAAAATTTTTCACTTGATCAATATCTTTTTAAAAAGCTTCAATTCACCTCCAAATAACTTTTTGGCTATCAAGAAAAAATAGTATGCATTCCTCAAAAGCAGATGCCTGCTTCAACCAATGAAGTTTGAAACAAACCAAAGTATATGTTATATACACTGAAAGCAACTAAAAGTGTTTCTAACACAGGTTAAGAGTGATGCAGTTCGAGGTATAGCTCAACAGTGCAGAACCTGCCTGGCAACCAAGGTCCTGAGTTCAATTCCTGATTCAAAAAAAAGAGTGATGGCTGCATCAGAGGAGATAACTCACAAAGATTACTACTTAGAAGGGCAACACTTGTTCAAATAGTGATTTATTAAAATGTGACATTATTTTATATCCAATTCTCTTTTATAACCAACAAAATAAAATATAATGTAATTTTTAATAATTACTTTATTCTCAGTGTTTTGCTACCACTTACAGAAGTATCCAAGAGTCAAATGCATAACTGATGATGAATTAACATGTATCAAATGAAATGTAGTTACTTCTTTTTCAGTTATTTCATCAGTTACTTCAGGATAGTAGGAAAAATTCAGAGCCTACATGGGATTGAGAAAGCTATCACATTCTCCCCCTACACCCCGACTCACCTGGAGCTATATTTCTTGAGGATGGTGTCCAGAAGGCCCACAAGCTCTTCAGCATTGATGAACTTCTGTGTACTGAGGGTGTACATCTTCTCATAGAAATCTGCGATCTCCATCCGAGCCTGAACAAAGAAGCAGAGCTGCTCTGACAGGTGGGAAAGGAGTTCTTCCACATGAGGAGCAGTCCCACCCAGAGCTCCTCGGCCTGTCACCACCTTCTTCAGCTCATTATGCAGGGATGTATAGATGGTGCGGATGGAATCCTTCCTGCTGAAGAAAGACTGGCCCCCTAGAAGGCAAATGACATGAGCAAACAATAGGTAAGGGCCAACACCTCCCAGCAGCCAAAAAGAAACAATGGGGAGCATAGAACTCACTATCTGTCATTTCTCTGACCCTTATTGGGATACAAACACCTTATGATAATTTTACTGAAGAATGACCTGGATGAATACTTGGTACAGTCATGTAGGATTGTCTTACCCAGGTTCTAATTCTCCCCCACTCCACTACAATAAGCATTGAGATTTATTTCAGAGGATTACTAACCTAGCAAATACTATCAATTTGGATCTAAAAAGCTTTATTTTCACATAAATGTATTTAAAACAAAACAAAGTATTCATTATAGAAACACTTTTGCTATTTCTAGTAAATCAGAATTTTTTGTTTCTGCTTTAATTTTCCTTTTAATCTTATCTTTCAGGCCACAACAAAAAACAAAATATACACACAAACACACATACACTCCTTATATGCAAGAATACATACTGAGACTTCACAGGAATAAAAAAAATTCATAGCACTCTTGACAAGACTGACACTATAAGTTATGATATAATAAGTACCATGTTCTGACTTACTAAGACCAGGAACCAATTGTAAGTAGCTGTTGTTGTGATTTAGAGGTTCCAAAAGAAATCAGCAAAAGTAAGGCCAACTATTTATAAAAGTTACAAAGGGTCAAACAGCATAGATGTCATTTATTGCCACATTTACACATGAATTATATTTCTAATTAGAACCAGCTTCATGGATGGTTTCTTAAGTAATCTGGCATCCCTCCAAAGAGCCAGCAAAAAAAAAAGAAACAGTACATTTAAAACAGTAATTTCTAGGAATCTACAAAAATCTAAGATAGATGCCAGTTTAAACTTTCTGTTAATAAACCTAGAATGTAATAATGGTTATATTACTATTCTAAACATATTAATTAGGGTTGTAATTTATCAAGCCATTTTTAAAACGTCTACTTAATAAGTGAACCATTTTATAATATTTTTAGTTTGATATATGGTTCATGTTTTCAGAAATGAATCTCACATCCCTTACTACTATGATGACCAGCTGTCCCAGTTTACCCAGGACTTTCCAGGCTTCAGCAATGACAGATTGGCTTCCAGAGTCTAGGGTTTTTGTCTGTTTGCTTCTTGAGATGAGGGTCTCACTATGTTGCTCAGGATGGTCTCAAATTCATTGGCTCAAATGACCTTCCCACCTCAGTTTCCCAGTAGCCTAGTTTAGAAGCCTAGTTTAGTTCAGTTTTAAAACCATGCAGCCTAGTTTAGTCCAGTTTTAAAACCATGTCCTCTGTAGGATGTGGTAGCCCATCTTTGTAATCTCTGCACTCTGAGAAGATGAGGCAAGAGGATCACAAGATCAATCCCAGTCAGGCAACTAAGTGGTTTAGATAAGCTCTGTCTCAAAAGAATAACTTAAAATAAGGTCTGGGGTTATAATTTAGTTCAAAAGTTCTAAATTCAAACCCTAGTACTACCATTCCCCCGCTACAAAGTCCCGTGCCTGGGAACCTTTGGTCCAGGACAAATCTGAATTGTTGGTTACCCAACTTAATAATGACTCTTCAAAGTAATGACATGTGTTTTCTCCAATACGCTATCTAAACAAAGTAGCTCCTACTAAAAGGAGAAAAAAATAGTGACAGTGATATTAACATTCCAGATAGGACTATACCCTGTAGGATCTGCCTTCTTCCCATGTCTACATTTAGTTCAGTTCTGATTTTATAGGATGACAAGTATAGAATAAATAGGTCTCTGTGATCATATCTAGACAAAATCTCTTAGATTGGGAAGATAGTTAGGTATTATTATGCAAAACCCCAAAATTGTGATGTCTAAAAGGCTTGGTTTCAAATCTTAGTTTCAAAACTCAGAAGTTATGTAATGTACAAACTACCTAGCCATTTTGAGCCTTATTGTTGTTGTCGACATAAAACTAGTAAAGGAGCTGCTAAACAAAAATTTAATAAATAACATCTGTAATATGGCCTGGAATAAACCACACACTGAATGATACCAGTCCTAGTTTCTTGCACTTATAAATGACACAACAAAACTCCCAGTAATACATAACTGAGTTTTGAAAATGCTGGTAAATTCCTGGCTTTTGTCACATAGGTAGGTGACCTCAAACTTGTACTCACTTCCACTGTTCAACAGGATGGCCTTGGTGAAAATTTCAACTTTGCAATGAAACCAGGCTATTTACTCCCATCAGATTACTCCTATCTAGGAGAATGGAAGCACTACAAAAGTGAAAATTTCAACTTTGCAATGAAACCAGGCTATTTACTCCCATCAGATTACTCCTATCTAGGAGAATGGAAGCACTACAAAAATACAAAGAATACTTTTTAAAGCTTATCAATAAACACCAATGTCCAGTACATGAATCCGTAAAATGAAACCACTATTAAGGAAGAGATAACCCACCAATGCATTTCTTTTAGACAGATCTCTTTTCTTTCAGGAACACAATCCTATCTGTGACTACCCTGGTTTGGAATATCCAATGCAGACTAAGCTTTCTTCCTGCTGGGAAACAGACTAACCTTCTTTCCTACTCATAAACACTTGACTTTCTCTTTTCAATATTTTGATTTTATAAAATATGATTACTTTGCATTATTCTCAAAGGGCTCTAGTTAAGAACCCTCATTATTTTTCAAGATCTCAACAGTTCATCTCACATGATGAAATTCCAAATACATTAAAGGAGCATGTAAAACATTGTGGGCATTTAACTCTACAGATTCTTGCTGATGATAATTTTTAAACATCAGTTCTCATTTTCTACAATGTCAAATTTTAGCAATCAGAGATTGAGAAAACTCCAGAAATAAAACTAAAGAGAGAGACGTATGACCTAAAATCCTTCACAGGTAGAGAGTGAATCAGCATGTTTTAGTCACTGAACCTTTTCCAGACAGGTATAATTCTTCACTCAAAAGAGAGAGAAGATGCCAAGATAAGGGCACTGCCCAAAGTTTTTAAGTAACACAGCCAAGACAGGAACAGAAGGCTACTGTCAGTTCTATCTTTTGTCTGAAAGCCCACATTTGCATCTATAATAAGGATTCACCGCTACAGCCTTAAAAACCACTAACAAGACTGAGGTCAAAAAGGATGATTTTCACTTGAAATTTGTGAAGATAATTTTAAGTGTTCTTAAAAAAAAAGATTAAAGAGATATTATGATATATATGTATATGTATATATATATATATATATGCTATATTACTTAGCTTCACCATGGTGACTATTTCACAATGTATATCAAAAATAAAGTTGTATATCTTAAATGTATACAATTTTTGTTAATTACACCTCAATAAAGTGAAAAAAACTTTTTCAAAACATATTTTGAATTTTTAAAAGCACAAATTTTGTCTTGCTTTATAAAGAAAATATAAGCCTGTTTAACAAAGTAGTTACAGAACATGGAAATTTTATATAGCAACATAAAAATTTTTCCCTATGTTTTAAGAAAATGGACAGTCAACCTAATAATCATGAGATCCTATTATAATCACACTGATATCCCATATGCTCCAGTACAAAACAATAACAAAAAATGTAAAGAGTTTAAATTCTGGAATTTACATTAACTACACTGATACTTTGTACATGTAAGTCCTGAGACAAAATTAAACATGTCACTTCCAGAACATTTATTCAAAAGTGAGATCATATGAGAACCTAGCAGTGTCTGGGCCTGTTTCTCAACAGGAACTGATTGTAGAACAATTTCAAGGCATGGCCCTCAGGCTCATCCAAGCCAGCTAGGGTTCAAGCAGAACTCACCACTTTGCATAATAATGGCCACTTCAAATAGGAGACAGTGAAGGACTCATGAACATGTTCTTATATACAGCCAGCCAATTTGATTTACATAAAAACCCTATTTATACAATTTATTATTAAAGTAACATACTTTTTAACTGGAGTCTATAAATAGGCTTTAGGAAATCCAATTAACTCCCCTTCAGATTATATGCAAAATGTGCACATATTTTTTTTTTCTGGGAAGTAAGTCTTCAGTTTTCATCACATTTATATTGATAAGCCAATCACCACCATCATCTTCTTCATCTAAGAATCATGGCACTTGGATCAGCTACCATTTTTTTCTATGTGAGGCAATATAAAAACAACTAGAATTGCCAGAATAGTATCTACTTTAAAATTACACCTAGAATCCTTGCCCATTTTCATCATTATATAAATATATATACATATTTATGTATATATAAAACATAATAAATTGTATGTATACATTTTTAACAAATTATATGAATACAGTTGACTTGGTTATTCAAAGGTAGGCTTCTGTCTGGGCTGTATCACTTTGCTATGGCATATACAATTTGCTAATTCTTAGAAAGGAGAATCATAACATTTAACAGAAACTGCACATTTGTGAGAGATGCCATTGTAAAAAGAGGAAAACACACACACACACAGAGTGAAACTATGACTAGCTTTTTGCCAATACATTTACATACTAAACAAATTATTTCAATAGCTACAGCATACAAATTTCAAAAGCCCTGCCCCTTTAGAGTTTACCAGGTCAGTAAGTGGTCCCTTCAGGCAATGTAAGAGGGAAATCAAAATGAAATTTACATCCTATTTTTCACTTCTAGTCTTTATATTGTATATATGTACTTTTATTCATACCAGGTTCTGTTCATCTTATAATCAACATGTCCAAAATAGGCCACAGCACTAAAACACCCCAAATACCCTGGGATTATATGTCATTATTACAAGTAATACTTTGTATGTATAACCCTTGCACCTACATTGATTGCTTCCTTTTATCCACTCATACTTGCTCATACAGTTGCACCAGTTGTTATTACTATTGAAAGTCGGTTGAATGAGCTCCTGTATCTTATTTTCAGAGGCAAGACTTAACACAAGGTGCTAAAACTGTCTACTGCTTTCCCCTTAAGTAGTTTCTCCTAGGGTTTGGCGTATTTCTTGCCTTTCCTGCCCAGTATCCATTTATTCTTCATTCATTAAATATGTAAGGAGGAACTATGAAGAGGGATAGGATTCCATTTCTAATATTCAAGGGGCCTAAACCTTGAAGCCAAATAAGTTGTCTTTATTAATACAACTAGGTTGAATTGTCAAGCTTTGCTCCCTGACCACAGTGTCACTAGTTAAAAAGACGAGGACAGAGTTGGATTAACTTTTCATTTATGATACCAATCCATGCACGAGGCAAAACAGTAAACCCCTCGGGTTGGGCCAGCCCTGCAAGAGCTTCCGCCGGATCTGCCAATCTATCAGCGGGGCAGGCCGGTGGGCGGGGCTTGTGGAAGCCGAGGGAAGGAAAGGAACAGTGGGAGGAGACCGAGTTGAGAGGCAGGAAACCCAAGCTAGTGCCGCCGGGGGCATACACCCCCTTTCGTTCCTACTCCAGGGGCAGGGGGCGGCGCGGAGATACCTAGTTTCTGCCCCAGGTAGGTGAGGCTGTGATAGACCTTCTCGGCCGCGGCCAGGTGCGCCAAGGCCGCCAGCAGCGAGAGCCAGCTGGCACCCGCGCTCTTGTTGGCCTCTCGTTCCTTCTCCACATTGTCCTTGGCCTTGTCGTAAGAGAAGATACCCAGGTGCGAGAAGAACGTCTCCAGCACCGCCTGTTCCACGGGGACCGGGGCGGCAAGCGGGATAGACTCCCCCATGCGAGCTGCACTCCAGCTCGACCCACGTGGCTCTGCGCTCCCTCACACTTCCGGGTTCTCAGGGAACGAGCGTGCGCAGCAGTCTGCGTGCGCGTAACTACGTCGAGCGGCGGCGCCGGGGCCACGGCTAGGCCTCATAGAATACGTGGGCAGGGTCGGAAGGAGGGAGGCCGCCGATCCTAGGCTCCCGCGGCGCTCTGTCTTCCGCTGTTCGGACTGTCACAGCCTCGGACTAAAATGGGAGGCGGCCAGTTCATACCTCGGTGGAGCCGGATGCGTTCTGAGGTGAGCTGCCAGGCCCCTCCCTGTGAATCTGCGTCAGTGTCGGTGACGTCACGCTCTCCTGACGTCAGGTGTGCGTTCCAGTCTGGCCAGGACTAGCCTTATGTTTGAGGATGTAGACAGGTTCGCGAGGATGGCACCTGGGTTGGTGCTCACCTGCTCTCACAAGGGCCCCAGGCTGTGTGTCTTGCTTTTAAACCAACTCAAGGAAGTGGCATGTAGATGAGAAGCCTGACAGGAAAAGGTTTGTGTCTCATCTCTGTCGTCTGGTTAACATTTCACAGTATCCATTCTGGTCGGATCAGGGGTTTTACCACCTTCCCCTGACTAGATTCATCACTGCACTTTGCTCCTCCTATCCGGACTACCATGAAAAATTCTCAGGCTGAAGGATAAATTAATGTAAATTGGTGCATTTTGTCAGATTAAAAATTTTTTGACGTTTAAAGAAACACCATTAACCCACCTTATAGGTATGTCTGCTACTTTGAAACACTCCTTAGTATGCCCTGAGTGTCTCCCTTCCTGTACATGCTAATTTTGTTACTCAGTCGCACTATTTAATCATCTATAGTTACAGGTCTCTTTCTCCAAGTGGTAAACTGCTTAGGGCAGCGACTAGGCATCACTTAGCAGTACAGTTGTTTCGAAATGGACAGTACATGAGTAAGGGAATTGCATGTTTTCATTTTTTTGTGACACTAAAACTGTGATGGCTTTACTGACTTTTAATGCAAATCCCATTAATCTAATTTCAGTGATTATATGTTGTACATTTGTTCCTTGCCCTCAAGAATATAAATGGATAAGTGCTTATAAGGCGAAGTCTTATGCATGATAAAAATGTAAAAATGGATAAGTGCTTATAAGGCGAAGTTTTATGCGTGATAAAAATGCAAAAATGGAGAGCGACTGTATCTTTGGAAGAAGTAAGGTTTCTAAAGGAGGATGTAATGGTTCATGATGAGTAGAAGTTAGTAATCAAACACAGTGTAGCAGCCACCCCCGAACTGACCATAAATGAGATTACAGAGCTCATTACACATACACATATAATACTGTGTAAGAGTTCCATAGAGGCTGGGTATGGGTGGTACACTAAGAGTTGAACCAGGGGACTTGCAAGATGGAGCTTAGCCTGAGTAATTTAGTGATTTAGACCTTGTTTCAAACTAAAAACTTTTTTAAAAGAGTAGGGATGTAGCTCAATCCAAAGGCTCTGGGTTCATTCCCTAGTACCAGAAAAAGTTCCTTGATAAAAAAGGTGGCATCGCGTACCAAAACTTGGAAAATGTGACAATAAAGAATAAATACAATAACTCAAAAAAAAGTGGCATCACAAATGAGTGGCATAACTTTCAATAGAAGTGAAGGAGACATGATAGAAATGTAGAAAAAGACTTTCAGGTTTTTTCCTCTAATAATTATTGAATGTATTTTAAAAACCCATAAACAATGTAGAAAAACAAGTGAATATTTTATTGGTCTTGCGATAGGCTAATTATGAAAGCATTGGAAAAACTTTACAAAGCGGGTTGACTATATAAAAATTTTCAGTTTTCTCATGTCAAGAAAACACAATGCCAACCTGGAAAGTGTTAGTAATACATATCAGAGTTTTATGTTTAAAGTGTTAAAATGCCAAGATCACTTTCAGACCAGTAAAAATAAAAGGGCATGAATATACAAGTCCAAAAAAATATATAAAACACTAGTAATTATTTCTTAAACCCAATAGGAATCACATAAATGTAGATAAAACTACAGTTTATTTTCCATCCAACAAAAAAAAACACTTTCAAATTGTTGAATCTGTCCTTATTATGGCAGACATGATTATAACTTGGTATGAACTTTCTGGAAAACATTTGGCATTTGGCAGTGTGAATAAGTAAGGATACAGCACTCAGGAGCCTGAGGCAAAGGTTTGCCTTGAGTTTGAGGCCAGCTTGGGCTACAAAGTAAGTTCAAGGCCAGTGTGAACCACATAGTGAAATTCTGTCTCAAAATAATAAGAAAAAAAAAAGTGTACATGTGTGTTTGTGTCTGTGTGTGTATCTAAAACAGACAAAGGAGATGCCTAATATTAGTAATACTTATCATTATTTTACATCATACTTTTCATTCAACGGAACACTGAGATATATATATGGGAGAGGGAGAGAGAAAAAAATGCACCAAATCCATGTGTGTACATCCGGAAAAGAAAAACTTGTATAAATATTTTAATACTAAATATTGAGACATCAAGAGATTAATACAAGTTACCTTTGGCCTCTACAGTTACAAGAGGTGCTCAAAGTGGTAGTCATTAACTTCCAGACATTTATTAACATGGTAAGCTGCTGAAGTGTGTATACATTTTTTGACTCCCCCCACCTTTCTATAACATTTATCTTTTCATCTTGTCTGTATACTTACATTGTTTCTGTATCTAGACTTATGTGACTAATGTTAGACTGAGTATGGGTGTGTTTTCAAGATATTTGTCTTGGTTACTTTTTTCTTGTTTCTGGGACAAAATACCCGACACCCAAAATGAAGGAAGGAAAGGTTTATTTAGCTCACTGTTGTGGAAGTTTCAGTCTATAATCATCTGGCTCCAAGGCAGAGTAGCATGGTACAGGGACAACACTTCAAGGCAGCAGTCAGAGCAAAAAGGGGCAACAGACCTCTTCTCTTTATATGTACACAGGTTAACACCACCCCCACCAAACCCCCCCCATCACCCTCAACCCCAGGCATGTGTAGCACTCAAAATCTCTGTGCCTTCCTCTTGCATAGGATAAGGATATTTACAAAGTAAAGAGCCTGGCTCCCTGCTGAGTCCTCAGTTAAACTTCTCAAATTGACACAGTGTATCAACCATTACCAATACTGATATCATTTCCCTTGAATGTATACCAAGTAAAAGGATTGCTGGGTCATACGATGATTCTATTTCTAGTATTAAGAGGAACCTTCATGTAATTTTCCATGATCGCTATACCAGTTTTCATTCCCACCAACAGTATATGAGAATTGCCTTTTCTCCAAACCCTTACAAACACATTATCTGTCTTTTTGATAATAACCATTCTAAGTGATGTGAGATGATATCTCATGGTTTTGGTTTGCATTTTGCTTATGAGCAGTAGCAGTAAAAGTATTTTTATGTTTCTGTTAGCCATTTATGTTTTTTTGGAGAGATGTCTATTCAGATACTTTGCCAGTTTTTAATCATGTCGTTCACTTTTATTAATTTTCTGTTAAAGTACTTAAAGCTTCATATATTTGAGATATTGTTCCCTTATCTGGTACATGGTTTTCTCCTTTACCATTGATTGTCTTTTTGTTGTTTGTTTTCTTTCTTTTTTAAAATTTTTTACTTTGTTGTTGTTTTGAGACAGGGTTTTGCTATGCAGTTCAGGCTGCCCTCGAACTCACAGGGATCCTCCTGCCTCAGCCTCTCAAATGCTGGGATTACAGGTGTGCACCACCAGGTATCATTTTGTTGATTGCTTCCTTCAGTGTGCAGAAGCCTTTTAGTATAGCTTTATAGTCTTGCTTGTATATTTGTGCTTCTGTTGCTTGTGATTTTGTGCTATATGCACAACAAAAATCATTGGCAAGACCAGTATTAAAGACCTTTCTCTTACATGTTCTTGTAGAAATTTTACAATTTCAGATGTTGCATTTAAGTCTTCAATCCATTCAAGTTAATTTTTATGTGTAATTATACAGATAGCCAGTTTTTCCAATACCATTTGTTGAAGAACCATCCTTTCCCCATTGCACATTTTGGTGCTCTTGAAAAGATCAACTGATAACAGGTTTATTTCAGGACTGTTCTGTTCCATTGATCTATATGTTTACTTTTTTTATTTTTTTTAAATTTTTAAAAATTTTATTTAAAGAGAAAAAAGCAAAACATAAAAAGGGGTAGAAACAATACAGAATTTCAGAAAAAAATAAACAGTAGGAAATCACTAGTTGATAAATTACATATTGTCTTCTTAGACATAGTTGTTCAAGTTACAAAATTAAAGCATACAAAATGGACATTCAAACAGTGAGACTGCAAAGAAGTTCAATGACCCAGTAACAACTTGGCAACATGGTTATCAATCCTACACACTTAAACATACATGCAGCCATATCCTCTAGAGCACTTTCTTTTCTTCCTTTTACTTTTTAAGTTCATTATCTGTTTAGTTATATCCTGTTTCAAGTTGCTCAGTACCTTACTGACTTGTTTTATTGTTGTTATTTACTTTTTAATCACCATATATAATTCTATTCCCTTGTTTATGAGTTTCTCCTCATCCATGCCCCATGGATCAGCTTTGGTGGAGTTGGGAGTTTTTTGAAAGTATTTTGTTACTTTGTTATCTACTTTTTTTTTTTTTTTTGATGGTAGCAAAGTACAACAGAAGAAGATACCCCATGGGACCCCCAGTGCAGTGAAACTGGCACAGAACCTTATGGCAGGTCACCAGGACACCAGCAGTAGGCACAATAGTACATCCCCGTTCTGTTCACATTAGCTATTCTTTCAATCAGGTAGAGCAAAATGGAAGGAAATATCGAACTTATAAAAACAGAATATTGAATAGAGCAGTACCATTAATCAAAACTGAGCAAAACAGTGATAAAAATATTTGGCTTCAAAGAGATGGTAGAAGGAAATCCCCCTTACTTGCCATGCTGCATACATTCATCCTCCCAAGAGATACTCAGACCACCGGTGCCCACTTGCTAAGGCGGGGGTGGGGGGGGGATCAATGTCTGATTCTTAGCCCGCGCACAGGCAGGCCCCCAGCTACTTACCAGGTCAGTGAGTAGGCTGCCTGTTCTCCCAGTGTGTATGTTTACTTTTATGACAATATCATTACTGTTTTGATTAATACACTTTTGTAATATAATTTGAAGTCAAGAAGTGTGATAACCTTAGCCTTATTTTTTTTCAGGTTTAGTTTGGTTATTTAATGTCTTTTCTCATTTCCCTACAAATGTTAGGATGGTTTCTTCTATTTTTGTTTAAAAAAAAAATACCACTGGAGTTTTGATGATGATTGTGCTGAATCTGGAGATTGCTTTGGTTAGTATAAACATTTTAACAATGTTAACTTTTCCATTCTGTGAACATAGGATATCTTTTCATTTATTTGTGCTTTTCTTAGGTTTTTTTGTCAGCAAGCTATAGTTTTTATTCTGCAGATCTTTCACTCCCTTAGATTACCCCTAAATTTTGTTTTGTTTTCATTGCTGTCAAAATGAGATTGTTTTCTTAATTCCTAATTCAGATAATTGATCATGGCATCTCATCATTTTATTGTGGTATTGGATTTGCTATTTGCTGAGAATTTTTGCATCTGTTCATCAGGGATATTGACTTGTATTATTCTTGTCTGGTTTTGATATGTTGGTAGGAAAGTCACTTATAAAGTGAATTTTGAAAGAATTAGCTTAGCTTTTAGCTCTTGAAAGAATTTAAGATTTGCATTAATTCTTTAAATGTTTGGTAGGCTTCATCTGTGAACCATCTGGCCCTAGCTTTTTCTTTTTAGGGAGTTTTTTGATATCTGCTTCATTTTCCTTATCCTTTTTCACCTATTCAGATGTTCTGTTTCTTCAAGATTTAGCCTTCAGAGGCTACATACTTATAGGAATTAGAATAATACCTTGAATTTAATGAATGTTCATTAAGTATGATTGGCAGATTCTTGTCTTGTGAGAACATTATAAGATGTAGTCTATGACATGTTAAGCTGTTAAAACGTTAAAGTTATAAAGCAAGAGTTACTTTAAGTCATCACTGGTTCAGCCCATAAGAAGAATATTTTGCATAGAAGCATAAATATTTATTTATTGATGATATAAACTATTGCTACATAATAGATACCCTCAGAATTTAGTGATTTAAGATTATAAAAATCATTCATTATTTCTCATAATTTCAGGGAGTCAAGAATTCAAGAGTTACTCCAGGAGTTGTGTCTCAGTGTCTTGAAAGGTTGCAGTTAGATGTTTGTAAGGACTGCATTCATCTGAAGACTTGACTGGAGATGGAGAATCCACTTTCAAGGTGACTCTGAAATGTTTGATGAGTTGGCAAAGACTTTTGGCTACATGGGCTTCTCTACAGGGCTACTTGAATGTTCTCACAACATGCAGCTGACTTATTTGGGACCAAGTGATTAATCAAGGAGACTGAAGCAGGCACTGCAGTGCCTTGTATGACTAAGCCTTGGAATTCACATATCATCTTTGCCATATTCAGTACCAAACTTAATTGAATTTGAGCAGGAGATTACTGAAGGGCATAAATGCTGTGGAAGCAAGGATCATTGTAGACTATCCTGGAGACTGGCTATCATAAATTATGGAATTTCTACTGTAGAGAATGATATGTTGTCTTAAACATATCTAAGGATAGAAACTCCCATCTGCTTTTTCAGTAATATGTTTTTGCTCATAATATTGTCTCTTAATTTCAGCCCAGATGTCTCCTGTTAAGACTAGAAAAAAAAAATTCTCAATACCATTGATTTGATGTTCTTCTCAGGTCTATGAAAATATGCATAGTGATGGAACCTATGACAAAATCATTTTAGTTACAACAACCCATTTTGAGAGCAAAAGGACACAAAAAATAGGGCAAGGTATTTATCTTTTCATTTATTGAATAAATAGTAGACCAGGTTTTATTTATGATTACTATACACAAAGCAACATTTACCAAAAATGATAAGCCTGGTGTGGTGGCTCACGCCTCTATTTCCAGCACTTGGGAGGCTGAGGCAGGAGGATCGTTGAAAGTTCAAGACCAGCCTGGGCTACAAAGTGAGCTCAAGGCCAGCCTGACCTGCATAGCAACACCCTGTCTCAAAAAGACCAAAAAAAAAAAAAAAAAAGATAACAGTTTAATACTTACACTGGTTAATTACTACTAAAATTTTATATTTAGACTTACTTCCCTTTACCTGACTTGTTTTCTGAACCTAATATTATAAGCATTTAAGTTACTTAGAAATTAAAACATAGTCACAGAGGGACTAGGCTGTCAAAGAAGTTAGCTGAAAAATAAAGATATATGAATTGTGGCTGAAGGCAAATCTGAAGAAGACCAGGCCTCAAGATAAAGATGCAATGGCCAGGCCTACATGCTTTCCTACAAGAGATAAATTATAACTTGGAAATGTACTGTAGTTGGTATTACATGGTCTGGTAAAGTCCAGATAGGGATGAGTCAACCAGGTGGATGACCAGAGCATCAGATGCATCCTTCCCAAAAATACCTTTGTTCTTGCTACATGACCTGCTTCCCTGTTGAACCACTTATTAGCTAAGTAGCTATACTTATAATCCTATAGGCTGATGGCAGTTTGACCTCTCCTCTAAACACATTGTGACTTTGCTGACAGAAGGACTCGATGGCCTCCTACTTCCTGGACCCTTCTTGTCTTTCAGGAGCTGTTCCTGTTCCCCAATAAACCTTTCCTACTCTTAACCTCCATTGTCTTTTGGAATTCATTCTTTGATTTTAGGATTCATAAACTTGGTGTATTTGACATAGAGCAGGTCAGGAATTACATTTTCCCCTACATCAATAACATAGTAGGGCCGGGGATTTAGCTCAGTGGCATAAGTGCCTGCCTGGCAAGTGTGAGGTCATGAGTTCAATCCCTGGTACCAAAAAAAATAATAATAATAACACTGTCACTGAGTTAGCACTTACTATGTGCTGGGTCACACACATATCACTCATAATGCCAAGTAGATGTAACTATCACCATTTGTGTATGGAAAAATGAAGGGCCTAGACATTTAAGTAACTTTTTCAAATGGACAGCCAGTGACTGGTAAGGGTGAGACAAAAATTGAGATCTGTCTTTCCGCCACAAATGTGTTACTAACAAGTTACCCCTACACACATAGCCTCCTGCCTGAATAGTAAGAGACTTCATATTGTTAGTCAATTGTCTGCAAATTGTTTTTTTGCTATACCAACAGTGTGATTGAAAGGTAAAATTTCAGTGAAAAGTCCTTTCTGGCTTCCTAAAAGGAACCAAGTATGTAACGTAGAATAGCCTTTTTCTTTTCAGATTACTAACCAAAAATGCACATTTAGCAAAGCATAACTTTTTACATTTAACTTTCAACTGAATTACTTTTCCTTTTAAATGTAAAATAATGTCTAACACACAAATATATTCCTTTACATTTAATTAGCACTTGTTATTTTTTTTCCTTACTTATCTTAATTATGAGATTTCAAAATCAGGATAAGGGGAGTAGCATATTGGAATAAAGAACTTGTCTAAGGGCTGGGGTATAGCTCAGCTTCCTGGGAGCATAAAGTCCTGAGTTTGATTCCCAGTATAAAAAAAAAAAAAAACCTCTTCCAAGTTCAAGAGCAAAATACTATTTTAGATCTATTTTCTAATGATTGTCCAACATTGTTCTTAAACCGTACTGTTCATATGGTAGCTGCTAATAGCATATGGCTGTTTATGTACAAATAAATTAAAAACTAAAACTGAAAATTCCATTCCTAATTATACTAGCCACGTTTCAAATGTTTAATAGCCAACTGTGGCTAGTGACTACTATACTGGACAGCACGGATACATAAATTTCTGTCAGCAGAAACCTGTAAAGCAGAACTGGAAAGAATATCATAAAGAATCTCAGATCAGATAAAATAAACCAAAGTGAACAGCCAGACCTGTATATTATTGTTTTAAACTGTATTTCACAATTTCATTCTTGACAATATCTACATTTAGATTTTCTTTTCAAATTATATATGTATATATTAAGTATACAATTAATTTACCTATGATTATTTTGTATCTATAAATCTAAATACAAAATGGACTGGGAATGTAGCTCAGGTAAAATGATTGCCTAGCATGAAGGTGGCCCTACGTTCTATCCTCTACTAGAAAAAAAAAATCCAAGTACAAAAGTAAATCTTACTGAGTACTTTGGAAATAGTGCTGAGTGCTTTGATGCATTTGATCCTTAGAATAATTCTGTGTTCATTGTGACAGATTTAGAAAAAGTAAAAAAATATAAAGTCACTCTTCCCAAACCCAACAATAATCACTATTGACATTTCTAGTGAATTCTGTGGTGCACTGCCCAGATCCCAAGATACATCCGCTAGGAACTTTGGCTGTTGATGGCTCACAATTGAGTTCCTGTCCAAAATTGCCTTGTGTGAAGGAAAGTACCTCACTCTAGGTTATGTACCCTCTTTGGAGCAGCCCAAATCCAATAACTGGTCAATTGTGAGTATACAAAGTCATAGTTCCTCAGTTGAGATGGAATGAAATATCCCAGCACTAGAGTGTCCCATGATAGCAGTTAAAGCTTCTGTAGTAACTGTCCTGTGCTTAACCTCCCTCTCCCACATATTTGAAATGTTTATTGTTTTATAAGTTAATTTTTAATTGATATTTTATGAATCACTTGTTATATATTTATGACAATTCATACAGCTACCTCAGATTCATAGAGCACACCATATTCAGTCAATCTTATTTTTTAAAAATATTTTAGTATTTCCTGGTTTTCATAGTGTAGACTCTAAAACTTGACAAACTCCCACTCCTTAGCCTTACTAGCCTAACTCTGAAATGAGAACCCCAAATATTCCTAAATACATAGTTTTCCTATATATCTACTTAAAAGTTCTAGCCATTAAGAAGTTACTTTAAACTATAATCCTAACTACTTTGGAGGCTAAGGTAGAAGGATCAAAAATTTGAGGCCAGCCTGGGCAACTTAGTAAGATCCTACCTCAAAATAAGTTAAAAAAAATTTAAAGGCACTTAGCAGAGTATTGCTGAGTATGTGTGAGGCCCTGTGTTCAATTCCCAGCACTGAAGAAAAACTTTATATATGCCTACTGCATTTAGCTTTTCTGTTATTTGCAGCTTAAATGTCACCATTCCTGATATTAGAAATTAAGAGATTAACATCTTTGTACATATTTAAATAGCAGTAACATGAAAATCAGGGAGAGAAAGCATTAGGATCTCACATTTCCAGCATTTCTGCTTCTTGACTTTATGTAGCTTTGTCCATAACCTTTGCATTTTTTTCCCTTGGGGGAAGAACAGAAAAGTCTATATAGTCTTCCTAAACCTAATTCCATAAGCTATCTTGGATAAATTACAATTTTATTATATGTACTAAAGCTATTGCAATTTTATTATGTGTACTAAAGCTGCATAGGAATAAGTCAATCATTTTGCATAAATCATTTTGCATTTTTTTCTTAGCTTCTCCAGTTATGTACTTTCAAGAGGCAGTAGTGGATAAAAAAGAAAATAGACCTTTAATAAATAGAGCCTTTCTCCTCAAATAGGATATTTTAGAAAATGTGTTGCCCCATAATGTTCATGCCTACTGGTACATAATCAACAAGGTTTGTTTTGAAGCAAGCACTGTGTATACTGGTTTGTACTCTAGACTGTCAGGAATTAATTCTCCATATATTTACCTGAGACTCAGTATGGTCTCCAGGGTTAAAATGTTTTGTTTTCTTAGAATAAACTTGTAGAATCAAAGAATCTGAACTGACCCATTTCAAGTAAAAAAGGAACTATCAAAAGGAAAAACATACTAAAATTGTTTTTGTTTTTTGCTTCCTATTGGCATGCTTCACAATGCAAAAACCTGAATCTAGTGAACTTACCTCCATAATGTGTACTTACTTACCCAGTATTGAGGCTGCCTATAATTCTGCATTACCAGAAATACTGGACTGTTTCATTCTGACAAAAAGCAAAATATGGGGATGCTTTTGGATATTGTTGCAATCTAAAGTATCTAGGCTTGAAGTATCTAATATAAGAGATGCTCCTGACTTACTCCTAGTGTTTTTAGGACAGAAGACAGCTCGGGACCAGGCCAGACTGCCAGCAAGTTGTCTTACAAGAGAACAGAATCAATTAGGAATTTTAAAAAATTTTAACCCTATTGGAAGTGGAACCTAGGGCCTTGTACAAGCTAGGTAAGTGCTTTACTACTGACCTCCATCCCCAGATCTTTTTATTTTTTCTTTTATTTTCATACAGAATTTTATGCAAGATCCCAAGTTTAATCCTCCACACCAGAAAATAAAGAACTCAAACCTATTCACATGTGCATCTGTGCATTCCATAGTAACTGTCACCATGCCACCAAGGCATTTTGACAGAGATAACCTTTTTAATGCAGTACATGCAAAGAAGAAAGATTAGCAACTAATCTTGTACTGTTTTATCCTTTATTAAATTGTGTTAGTCCTATAGCCTTAGCCTCTGTCACTATTCTTTCTAATAGTATCAAGTATGGTGCTAGACTATATTAGGCACTCAAATACATATTGACTGAGTTAAATGAGCCATATTTCTGCTGTGTCTTCCTTTTCAAGCTACAGAAAGTTACCAGGCAGAAACTTAAAAGAATGAGGTCCTACAATTGTCTGTGGGATCAAATCTAGGCTGTATTCCTAAGTGGGCTGGCCCAACATAGATTTCAGGTTGAAGAGGTAAAAGGATAGGAATTAGGACTCTGAGACACTAGGCTAGCATGTAAATGGGTAAGTAGAATAGTAAATAAATTCACAGTCATCGGGGAGGCCATTCAAGGCCAAAGTCTTTGTACCAGAACTTTTGATGAAAAGTTTGGCAGTAGTTTCTGAAGTGTTTAATCTCAGTCCTAAATTAAAACCCTGAGGATGAGGAGTTCTACCACCAAGTCTTCAAACTGAGAAAGCTTTTTAAGCCTCTGCCTCTACCTTATGCCCAATTAATACTCAGCCTGGGAAGCCTTATTATACCTCCTTGAGTTAACAATAATCTTCTATTATAGCCTTTTCCCTAATGTATTCTTAACATTTCATTTTAATTGTCAGCTATATAATTATTCTGCATTTCATTTACTTCTATTTCTATTTTTAATGATTTGTTATTTCACATTTCTTTTTAAAAGGACTCAAGTGATGACATACCCTCTTTATTTTAATAGCCCACAAACCTATTTCTGCCACTCTAAAATCTGGGTTCCTGTCTTTTCAAGAGACCCTCAAGGTGTGCCACAACCAATTTATAGATTAATATTCCAGTCATGTTCAAAGCTGAAAACAGCTGCAAAAATTTGTCCGTGGAATTCTTTGGCAGTAACTTCAGTTGCTATTGACCAAATTTGGCCAGCCTTGTGAATCAGCCACTGAGACAGGATCATCACCACCTTATCACCCTCACTGGGACAGACAGCCTCTTGTAGCATGAGTTACAGAAGTCACTTTTCCCAAAAAAGAACAGATTAAATCCTTGTAAACTTGCAAAGGAATTTGACCCAGTTCCTTAAAACTAGAATGTTACTATAGTTGAAAGTATAATTGGTTACAAATATGGGTTTTTACTTCCTCACAAGTGCTTTTAAATCTGAGACAGGGAGAAGGCATGTCTCCTGGACTCACCTCCACCATTGAAAAATTAGACTAATATGAGTTTGGGGAGCAGAAAACTAATATGAGTTAATTTTATTGAAGATGAGGCCTCTAATTGTGAAAGCTTGTGAATATATAGTTGGAAGAGTTTTACCCTAAAATAAATTACCATATGGTCATGGCAGTGGTCTAACAGTCATGATGGTGGTCTAACATGGCAGAAGGCCAAAGTGGGAATGCCTACCACTTCCTGCTTCTTCAGCCCTAATTGTAACTCCTCTTCCTGTTTGTGTGCACAAAGGGTTCCAGTCAGCTCCTCAGACATCACCAAAGCCCACCCTAAGCGCCTCCCTGGTCAGAGAAAGCCAGGGCTTCTAGAGTCATGGAGTTCTCTCCACATCTTCGGAATAAAGGCTACTTTTATTTTATATTTTTCTCTCTTATTGTGCTGAAACCCTAACAGAATGGTGCCATGACTCAGCAGCATGAGTGGCTCCTGGGATCCTCCTAGTTTGAGCTCCCCTGCTAATCCACGGACCGGACTGTATCTTGGATTAATTTCTCATTTTCAACATGTGAGAACTGCTCAACTGGTCACCGCCCTCCAACAACACTGGCCTGATTTATCACAGGTGAACCAATTTCCATCCAGGGTTTTCTGTTACCGTGGGCCAGGCCCACACTAGACTACCCATTCCATCCCGGGACCAAGATAATAGCTCTCATGTCCTTGGACAGTCTGAGGCAGAGCTGTTACTCTAGTCCTTGGGATTCTGACCCATGCCTTTGGTAATGGCTGATGGTATCAGGTTGGAGCCTTTTTAATCACGCTGCTAAAATTCGATGATAATCTGTTTGGTTAACTGTGATCCGAGACAGTTTTCACGACCTTAGGGATTTCCCTGAGGCAAAATTGTTATTTTTGGCTCACTTTTAATTGGACAAATGGGGAATACTATTTCCTGTTCCCCAAAGAACCACACCTCTGGAGTGCCTGGTTCATAACCTTGGTGCTCTTGGCCTTAAGACGGCTAAAAAAAAAAAAAAGCCAAAAAGCTGATCTTTATTTTTGCACTTCTCACGATGGCAGCAAGTTGACAAAACCCTATCATTTTTAAGCCTTTGTTCCGAGGATGTGCCTTTCTCTCACTGTGTCTTGAATAATGGCCCAAATACCTCTGGCTCGCTCTGGTTCTCGTTCCACCAGAGCCTCTCCCCTATATCTCCCAGACCAAATCCCGCAGCTTTCTCGGCCAGAGGTTCCCATACCCCTGCGCCGCCCTCTTCTCCTCCCTCCCCCACAGTGACCTCTAATCCTTCCCTTAGTCTCTCTCCCCAATCTCCAATTTCCCAATCCCCTCCACCCGAGCCATTTGTTCAGTCAGGTGGTTTTTTGTCTCCTACTTCAGCATCACCTCTCTGTGCCAGCGCATCATATGCTGTCCTGTGTGCTCCAGCCTTCCAGTAGGCCAGGCGGTTCTTGCAAGCCCTCTTACAGTTTGTGTAGAGAACAGCCACCAGTTTGCAATGGGTCTCAGGGCCAATCTGCGCCACCTTGTGGCCCCTTGTGTGATCAGCATCAACCATCTTGGTGAGGGTCACATGATGACCAGTCGCCATCTTGCGCTCCCTCACTGTGCCATCGGCAGCAGCTAAGCTGCTATAGGTCACGCAGTAACCCGCCAACAGCCTATGATTCCTCGTTGCATAGTGATGAGCAGCCATTTTATAGCCAATCATTAAATAATTGCCCACACGTGCCTGCCGGATGGTTGGCCGCTCAGTGGCTATCTACTCCGTAGTCTTCTCAGCCTCAGTCTCTGCTCCCGCTTTGGGAACAGGCTGACCCCAAGAGATTAGTTAATCATGTCCCTTTCTCCCTCTCTGACCTGTCTCAGATTAGCCATAAATTAGGTTACTTTTTCTGCTATTATTTCAAGAGCTCTCTATTAATCTATAAAAAGGTTCATACTAGTCTATTTTTTTATAGTTGAAATTGGCCAAATATATTTGAGTGCACTCTGATTTTATAACATGTTTTTTAGTCTATATACCTGCTGACTGTTTACTATACAGATCATCTGTCCGCATTTGTCCATTTGCCTGCTCTGTAAACAGCTGTTCCTTTTGTTTGAGCTCAACAATTTTTTTCCTCCTCTTTTACATTTTTCAGATCATTTAATTAAGGTTTATTTGGGTTATACATTTAAAAAGCATTCTTCCACCTAGTTTGCCAGCTGGTTAAAATGTTAAAACTGGTTAAACAAAATCCCTGGGGGTGAGGAGACATTGGACAGGACTTCAATTGATGAATAAGAAAGTGGCCACCTGGAAATTGAAACCAGCTCTTATTCATTAATCGGAGGCCCCAATAATCTCCATAGCCTGATGGGAGACACCCCAACTAAAGTTCATATGGCTGAGACAATTCATTGTTTCTGATCTGATGGTATATTCATGCTCTCAAATGTAAAATTAAGCTTGTTTATGGCAAGTGTTTTCTTTCAGATCCAGATGTCTCCCTTTTTCCTTGTGCTCCAGCCAGGAGATTCAGGTCAGACCAGCGCAAGGTCACCACTCAAATAATAATTTTTAAACAAAAATGTATGTAATATATATAAAGTGTATGTTATACCTAGAGATGTTTAAACACTGAGCAGTCCAAACAATATCACAAATGTCTTCAGTGCTCAAATGTTAAAAACACACATAGTTAATATAAAATAATAGTTCCATTTAATGTTAAGCTTACTGCCTCTACTACATTGTACTGTTATCAATCTTCTAGATGTTCAATAACTAAAATTAAGAGATAATTATAAATTTCTTTTAGATTCCTTTTGCTGAGATCTACCAGATCTTTTCCAAAAAAGGTTATATGATACATATTAGAGCCATAAGTAACTGTACTTAAATGACACCACAGCTGATCTCTCTCCTAAATAAAAAGGTAAAATTAATAAAACAGGACATCCTCAAAATAAGATGGCATTAGACATTCTAATAGCACAGGAGATACTTACTCAATTGTAAAACCTAAATGTGTGTATGATAAATCAATGACATGTCAATTTCTAAAATTCCCTAGACTTATCCTTATCCTCCTTATGGGAAGCCATTACTAAAATTATACTCATAAATACCCTGTTGATTCTGTTATTCGACTACTGCATACTTAATTGATTGTTTGCCTTTGTCTCCTTTAGAATTAAAGCTGTATACCCACCCAAGATAAAAATCTGATGTCTTGTGACTGTGGGGGAGACAGATACCTTCCTCTGTGGGCCAGATCCCAAGACAAAAGGCTGAACTTGGCCCTCAAACCCCACAGGGAGACCTTAATGTGGCTTTTAATGTTCTCAACAACAGAGATAAAAATTAAAAGGAAAAAGTAACAATCTGATCTTTTAACAGTGACACTTGGAGCTCTGAAACAGGTAAACCAAGACAAGGCAGAACTGCCCGAGCCCCTCCTGGACCATGCTTCAAGTGCAACAAAAAAGGACACTGGGCGAGAGAGTGCCCCAACCCAATGTTCCTCTGAGGCCTTACCCCCATTGCAATCTCAAGGGCCATTGGAAGAGCGACTGTCCTAGCCACCAGAGAGTGGATAAGCCATCCTTTTGCTCCTTGCCCTCACAGGAGAATTCATCACCACCAGATTCATCACTGACTGATCTACTCAGACTTGCTGTTGAAGACTGATGGGGCTCAGGGTCCACAGCCCCCTGTTAAGGTATCCTTCTCAGAGCGCCAAGTCCCACTGGAGGTCTCAGGTAAGACATTCCCTGTACTTGTGGATATAGAGGCCATATATGGTGTTCTTCCTGAGTTTTCAGGTCCTTGTATTAAGTCCTCAGTCTCTATAGTGGGTATTGACGGCCAGCCTACACAGCCTTTACAGACAGGGCCTATTCCATGCAGGTTCCAAATTCTCTTCTTTACCCATAGCTTCCTAGTAATTCCAACATGTCCCACACCCCTTTTAGCTAGAGATCTTCTTCCCTGGTCAATCCCATAGTTTAAGATACCTCCAGTCCCACCCATGCTACCCATGCCATGCTTATTTTAATTCAACCTGGGATCCTTCAGTTTTTCCTCGTGTTCCCCAATATCCCATAGCTCCCAAACATTTACAGGAACTTAAACCTATAATCAAGCACCTTTTAGATAATGGTTTTCTAAAACCTACTCATTCACCCTATGATATTCCTGTTCTCCCAGTAATAAAGCCTGATGGGTCTTATTGTCTACTGCAAGACCTTAGGGTAATCAGTAACACTATTACCCCAATCCACCCAGTGGTGCCATCCCTCCATCCACCACTCACTTCACAGTTATAAATCTTAAAAATGCCTTTTTACCATCTCCCCTACACCCTAATTGTCAGGATTCCTTTGTGTTTATATAGACCCAAACACGCTGAGATCTCAACAACTTACACCTGTCAACTCAATAGTAAAACCTCTCCTCAGAGACACATACCATCCCCTTCCTTTCCTATTCATCAGTTTCGCGGACACACCACTGATCAGGACTGGCAGGTAGATTTTACACACATGCCCTGCCACAAAACTCAAATATCTTCTCACCTTTGTTTGTAGTTTTTCAGGATGGATAAAAGCCTTTCCCACAACCAGGTTGACTATTGATACAGTTACTAAAGTCCTGTTACAAAAAATCATCCCAAGGACTAAACCCATGGTAGAGCAGCCCCTACCTTGTCTTCTTGGCAACCCCAACAGTGGTCAAAGTTTCTAGGCTTCCATCCTGATTTCACATCACTCAAGCTAAGCAGTGCCCTCCCAATCCTGAATCTAACCATCCTGAGTGGTCATCTCATCTTCTGTCACCTACCCGTCTCAGTCTCACCAAGGCCTCACAGCCACAACACTCAGGCTAAGTCATGTTTTGTTATCCAGTTTGGGTTTTAATTCCTTACATTCTATTAATTATCTTTTTTATAGCAGGACTCCTGATAGTCTTTCCTAAAGACTCCCACATCACACGTAAGATTGTCTTCATGCTGTTCTATGTGACAGCTGTCTTAGTTCTCTCTACCCTCAGCTGTTTAGTCAAACGTGACATCCCTGAGGGTCTAGGCTCTTATCTCCCTTATAGTGACACAGCCACGGCCCTCCCCACCCTTCTTATTCTTTCCAGCTCAACTCCTGGACCAGAGACAAGCCCTGCCTACCTACACCTTTAATTTTTACCCTTTCAGATGGGATAATAGGATAATAATGACTTCTCATAACTTCACTCCTCCTAACCCCACACTTATTTTTCAGAATTCTGCCTCACTGTGATCTGATGAAATGACATATTTAAATCAAAGGCACCTTTCCTTCTACATCCCCTGGGTCCTTAAATATGATAGTGGTCTGCCTCCTCATAACACCTTGTCTCTTTGTGTTTTCCAGTCTAAGATGCAAGCATTTAGCAAAGATAAAGTTGTCCTGGCTAAAACACCTGGTACCACCTTCTGCATGGGCACCAACCATCATCCCATCAACCTTCCTAAACCCCAATATGGTGCCCTCTTTCAGCAGAAAATAGTAAGAGAGACTTTGCCCTTTTCCTAACAATAAAAAGACTGGAGTGAAAGAGGTTTGCCCTGAAATAAATTACTGTACGGTCATGGTGGTGATCTAACAGTCATGACAGTGGTCTAACATGGCAGAAGGCCAAAGCGGGAATGCCTACCACTTCCTGCTTCTTCTTCAGCCCTAATTTCAACTCCCCTTCCTGTTTGTGTGCGCAAAGGGTTCCAATCAGCTCCTCGCACATCACCAAAACCCGCCCTAAGTGCCACCCCAGTTAGAGAAAGCCAGGGCTTCTAGAGTCATAGAGTTCTCTCCATGTCTTTGGAATAAAGGCTACTTTTATATTTTTTTCTCTTACTGCGCTGAAAACCTAACAATAGTTGTGTTTGCATCACTTAGGACCCCTGTCTATCCATTCTTCCTGTGCTTAGTGCAATGCCAGGCACAAATGATCAGTGACTATTTGCTGAGTGAGTGAGTGAGTGGATGAATGAATGAATGAATAAATGAATGAAAAACTCTTTACAATCTGACTCTACCTACTTTTCTAGTTGGGGTTCCTATGGCCCAATTTCCCAAATTCATGTAATTTATATTCTGGAAAAATTATTGAGAAGCCATGCATGGTGATACATGTCTGCAATCCCAGCACTCAGGAAACCGAGGCAAGAGGATTACCACAAATTCAAAGCCAGCCTGGGCTATGTAGTTCCTGGACCATAGTGAGGCCTTATCTCAACATCACTCCCCGACCAAGTATTGAGTTTCCTAAAAAAAATCTCTCCGCTTTCCTGTTGTAATTCCAAATACTCTGTGCAGTTACCCAAGTATTGTAATCCTCTTTCTAGTTTTCCTCACAATCCAAAAAGTTATATTTGTAATCCCATTTAGACGTCATTGGAATCCTAGCAAGTTAAGGGCAGCCAAGGGGTCCTAAATCTAATCCCCATGAGGATGTGTGGACAAAGGCCCTGATAATAAATTCTCCCAGAATTTATTATCTTGTGAAGAAGGGGAGTGGCTCAGGGATGAGTGATGGTGAGGATGGGGGGCGGGGATTATGTGAGTAACTTGAGCTGGCTGGCCTGGTGAGAGAAAGGCAACTCTGTAAATTGCAGAGATAAAGATAATCTAATTAAGGTAGCAACTGAATCGTTCTGGGAGGTTGTCACTTCAGTTTCTGATATGCAAACTCTTGTGCCCTGAGGAGTCATAGCCTCTTTACCTTGAGGCTCATACCCAGTTGACATTCCTGGAGCTGACTGGCTCTAACATCCCACTGTGCTCATATCCTGTGCTCATATCCTTTACAAGGAGAACACTATGTGAGGAAACTGGACTGTCTTTTGGCTTTAGAGATTACATACCAGCACCTACCCGCCCCCAGCCTTATTTGTAATGCGTAGAGCCAGTTGAAGAGAGAAGGAAATACCATAGCCAGCTCTCTACAGATCAGTATAAGGAAATAAGTCTCCAAATAATCAAAGTCACAGTAATTGTTTTGCATTCAAGGGGAGTCACTGGAGTTGTCTCCCATACTTTTCCATTCCATACCTTTGCTGTTGCATATCCATTCCCTGGAATGCTTTTGCTTCATATCCCAGAGTATGAATATTACTGTTTTTAAGCTCCACCTCCATTTTTACCTCCCTCATGAAAATGTTAGAAGATGTCTGAATAAGATGTAAGCCATTTCTCTTTCTAAGCTTCATAAAATTTTGAATCTCCTGGTCATTATCAAAAATCTTACAGGTTTTTAAAAACATTATTATTGTTGTTAATTTATTCCTCTTGCTACACGGTAGGCTTCTTGGAGATAGGCACTGGGTCTTACTAGTTTTTGTAGTGCCTAACACATTAACATTCTGTAATTAATAGTTGAAATAACTAAAGCAATCTGTTTTGCTGGTGTTGCATGATGTACCCCCAGAAAACTGATTTTTATAATTTTTGTTAAGATTAATTGTTCTGATATGTAGACATGTAAACTGTAGAACTAGATTGGAAATAAACCTTTTTCAACAATTTATTTTCAGTTCTGAATAAGATTGGCAGCCTCATTAGGACTCTTTCTGTATGCTTTAAGTGATCACGAATTTGTTTCTTTTAAAACATCATTACCATCATTAAAATTCATACCTTGTATACCTCTTTTGAGTATTTTTTCTTAAGTATGGACGTATCATTAAATTCTTAATTCCTCTCAACATTCACTTGTTATTCTTTCCTGCCTTTCCTGGCATTTCCATCCATCCATTTATCTACGAGGCAAAGGTCTACAGGGACCTGTGGGTTTTTTGCTTTTGGTGTGTTATTAAACATTCCATTCTAGAAATATCTTCTTCCTGACACTTAATGATAAAACTGAACATTCCCTTTCATTATTTTTAATTGGCTCTCACTAGTTGGACAACATAAAGAGAAAAGAGATGAAACACAAATTTTCTTAGAACTGAGCCTGGAAGTGAGTTGTTTTCTCATAAAAGTAGAGAAACTGCTACATGCCTTATATCCTAAAACTTCTAGCCCTCTTGAGGAAGATTTGTACTATCTCACTGGGGAGATTCTAAAGGCTTAAGGAAAAAGATATAAAGGTGAACAAAATCATTGTTAAAAATTTGAGACATTCTACTCTGACCAGTATATGAGTAGCAGCTCTGATTTTCAACTTTCCAAACCTTATTCCAAAGTATTATTCCTAAAATAAATGTTCCTCCAGTCAAGACATCATCAATTTTTATTTTAAATAAAATTATTTTCCTCACCTTCCTCTTGCAAATAGTTGTGGTTATGCCAATTTTTTTTCCTGTGCCTTTGTTACTATCTTCTTTTCTGCTTTGTCTAATCAAACCCTTCTTGTTTCATTTTTGTATTGTGATTTACACTGCATCATAATATGTAGCCATAAAGTACTTTTTCACTTTTTTGTTTAGTCTTCTTGTCCTAATTGTTATTTTTTTCAAAACATCTCCTTTTCATTGAAAACATCTATTGAGCATCTAATAACAACTAGATCTTTGGCTAGATAGGGAAATACAGTGGTCAAAAAATTGTACATACCCTGTTTCATAAAAATTCATGGTTGAGCCAGGCATGGTGGTGCATTCCTGTAATCCCAGCACTAAGGAGGATCGTTGCAAATTCGAGACCACCTTGGGCTACAAAGTGAGCCCAAGTCTAGCCTAAACCACATAGCAAAACCCTGTTGCAAAAAGACAAAAAAACCCTCATGGTTGATTGGAGGTGATTTTCATTAAATAATAGCATAAATAACTATGTAATAGCTAGGTGCATAATAAGATGGAATCAGAAATAGCTTCTATGAGAAAATGACATTTAAGTTGAATCTTACGAATGCAAATGAAAATAAACCTTGTGAAGGTGGGGGAAGTGTTCCTGGCATAGGGTAACAGCATGAGATATGGGGAGCTTAGCAGATGTCAAATACTGGTAGGCTTTCTATCTCCATGCTAATACTCAAGCTTCATGCAATCATAGGCAAGGCTTTTGGAAGGTAATTGAGTCATAGGGGTGCTACACTCATAGGTGGGTCAGTCCACTGATGAGCTTATAGCTAAATGTGCTGTTAGGAGATAGGTACTGGTCAGAAATGGTGGCATGGCCTGGAAGAGAATATCTCCCTCCCCAGCTGCTCCCTTCCCTCTCTGCTTCCTAATTGCCAAGAGGGAAACAAATTTCCTCAGCAAGCACTACTATCATGCCATTACTGCCCCCAAGCCAGTCAGTTATGGAATGAAAACTCCAAACTGTGAGTCAAAATAACCCTCATCTCTGTAACTTGTTTATGTTGAGTAGGAACAATAAAATGATTAAAACAAAAACCAATAATGTGGGCACATTTCATAGCTAAGATGAAATAATTTGAGGTGAAGTGGAAGGAACCAGTATGTGCAGTACCATCATCACAAGCCCACATTGTTTTGGACTTAATCCTATGAAAAATAGAAAAGCTATTGGAAGGTTTTAAGTAAAGGAAAGGTATAATCAGGTTTGATTATTTTAATAACTGAATAAACTGAACATTCAGAGAGACCATTAAAATTCTGTTATATTCTTGTTGTGAAATGATTTTTATTCATACTGTAGACAGAACTCACAGGGCTTAACTTTTATTCTGTGATGAGTTTGGATCTTATCTTGCCTAGATGGAAAGGTGAAATACCTGTTCATGGAACATTGGAGACAGATTCAAGACTAATGAAAATAAAGCATAGTATTTCATTATGGAAAAAAATAATTGTAAATTCCATGGGGTCAGCAATATTTATATCATCTTCACGACCATTTTTCTAGCACTTGAAGTAGGGCCTGACACATAGTAGGCACTGTATCAGTATTTGTGAAATGAACATGCAAACCCCAGTGTGCAGTACAGAGGCTCTCTAAGCAAACTGTCTTTCCAAATTTCTGATTGCAAGAAGAAAATTTTAGGATAAACACTTATCATCAGCCCCTCATATTACCTCTACGAAAGCATAGTAAATTTCATACCTGGGAAATGTAGAAATTAACTAGTTGCTACAGATTGAATGTTTGTGCTTACCTTAAATTTACGTGTTGAAACCAATATGATTGTACTAGGGAGTAGTTTCTTTGAAACCTATATTAGTCCATTTTCTGTTGTTAACATACCATAGACAGGGTGAGTTACAAAGAAAAGAGGTCTGCTAGGGCTCGTAGTTCTGTTTCATAGCCAAAGCCACATCTAGTGATTGCTTTCTTGCTGGTGGAGTCCCAAGGTAACATAGCATATTGAATGGCAAGAAATGGACACACACATCTCTCTTCTTATAAAGCCACCAACTAAATCAAGGTGGCAGAATGATGATTGGCAGTAAAATTCAGCCTCTCCTTGAAATCTGGTCACTTGAAAATAACAACTCGGGGAACAAAAGAAGAGATGTCAATTACCAGGAATTAGGAAGGAACTGACAGGAAAATTAAAAGTTACAAGGAAGTTTGAGAGGTGGACTGCAATGCAAGGAAACAAAATGGTCTGGACTCTTCCCCCTATATCCCAGCTTGCACCTTCTTGGGAGGAGAGCCTGGCTCTGAAGAAGGAAGATGAGTGCTCCAGAGAGCAGCAACAATAGTGGACTGGGCCAGTGGCATGGGCTACAGAGGAAGCTTAGGGTTCTTGTGATCTGCAGGGACAAGACCAGGGGCAGGAGGAGGGAGGTTGCTCCAAGGACACTCCTTCCACTCTGCTGACAACAACTGGAGAGGAATCCCAGCACAGGCGCCTACATATGGCCAGAGAGTGCTTGGACAGGCATCATTCTGGGAAGAGGCTGTTTGAATTTGAGACTCACTCAGTGTTACCAAGTGAAAAATAGTGACACTGGGTAAAAGCCACAAACGGGCCGAAAATAAACCTCCAGAGGAATACTATTAACTCAGACCAAGAACACAAGCACTGCACACACACCCACAATCTCCCCCAGTGGGAAGACAGGCCTGTCTTTAGTGCCATAGATATTTGAGTTCTTGCCCTACTTCCTGCATCCAGCACAGATCTGGGATCTGATTGACTTCCTTATCTACCAACACAAGTGAGGAAACTCTTCAGATTGGTCATATCCACAGCCTGAGGTACACTGTCTCTGAAATAGAGAGGGAGTCACCTCACAAACCCATAGGCCTTAACATTAAGTGGGGAATAACTATAAATTGCTGGTTTCCAAAACTGGATTCTAGAAGAAAACCACTGATTGAAAAATAAATAAGAATTTTTTTTCTGATTCTGCACTCATTTTTTTTCTTTTCTGTTTTTCTCCTTTCTGTTTCATTGGTTTTTTTTTTTAAGGTCTGTGAAATTTTCCTTTGTCCTTCTTCCTTTACTACTTTTTCTCTTTTTTTCCCCTTATTTTTATTATCCGTATTTCTTTTTTCCTCACTCTTTTTATCTTCTGTTTCTTATGCATTTTTTCCCTGCTACCTTTATCTAATTCTATAAATATCCTCTCACTTCTTAATAGGATCTTTTGTTTCATTTCTCTTTCCTTCATCACATAACTCATTGTTTAATTTTTTCAAAAAAATTTCTCTCACATTCTCCCATACTTATATTTTTAGAAATATAACCACTAAGCCTTATTAATCTTCAGATAGTAATTCTATGTTGTTACTGTTGCAATCTTGTCTACCATTAGTGGAGATATAATTGTTGCATTTAAGCCGGGCGTGGTGGCTCACGCCTGTAATCCCAGCACTCAGGAGGTTGAAGCAGGATGATTGTTGTGAGTTCAAAACCAGCATGGGCTACAAAGTGAGCACAAGACCTGCCCGAACTGCATAGAGAGACCCTGTCTCAAAAAAAAAAAAATTGTTGCATTTAATATGTCAATATCTGGGTCACCCTAGTGTTTATACTATAATTGTGAGGTATTTTCCTATGGTTAAAGGTGGTACATCATTTGTTCTTCTGTTATGTCAGTATCCACTTTGCCTTGGATGATATTATTCTTCCTGGTTTACTGCATATTTCCAAGGTCACATAATGTTGCTGTTAATGGGTTTTCTCTGTATGCCAACACTAAGGTTACCTTTGTGACATTAACAATACTGTGCTTCATTTCCAAGAACTGGGTGTTGGGCCAGTTGCACTGTATCCTTCCCTCCCAAATTAACAGAGGTGGTTGGATCTTAGGATAGAGGCAAAGGGCTATAGTTGGCCATGCCCAGAGTACATCACTGGCAAGCTGACTAAAGAGAGCTCCATACTAGCGATAGAGACTTTCCATTATAAGTGCCCACACACCTAAAAACAAAAAAGTAAATAAAAAAACAATAGAAATATAAGAAGACAAGGCAAAAAAATTCCTCCCAGCATTCTAATCTCTTCCAAAACTGATACTGGGGACACTAAGAGGGAAGACAACAAAATCCACATACCAAAATTATTTGAAAAGATAACTGAGGAGATTTAAAAAAAGATTAATGAGGTGCTCAGTGGGATTACAGAAGATATAACTAAATGGATAATGGAAATTTGAAACAAAATGAACAGCTTACAGAAGACACTATAAAAAACTAGTTGAGCTAAACAAAATGATACAAAACATGAATGACCAGTTTAGCAAAGAATTAGAGTCTATGAAAATGTTCCAAACAGAAGTCCAGAATAAAAATTATATTGAAAGTATGGGCAGCAGAAGAAACCAAACTGAGGACAAAATGTCAGAATTAAAGGAGAGGGATGCTTTCAGAGACCAGTTACTCAGAAGTACCTTAAAAACAATAAGAAAGCATGAAAAATGGACCCCACAACTGCCAGATGTCCCAAAGAAGACTAATTTAAAATTAATAGAAATAAGAGAAAAATCAGAAGACAGCACAAATGGTGCTGTGCACAGAATAGCAAAAAACATTCCAAATACAGAAAAATAAAAATAATGATAAGTCAGACATAGAACTTCAAATAGTTATGATCAAAGAGAACCTCTCCATATTACACTATAGTTAAAATACCAAAAGTCCAAAATGGACAGAATCTTAAATGCTGTTAGAGAAAAACAATCATTTATAAAGATAAACCCATCAGAATTACAGCAGACTTCTCAACACAAAGCTTAAAGGCCAAGAAAGTTTAGAGCAAAATGTTTCAATCCTTAAAAGATGACTTCTAACCTAGACTGATATACCCTACAAAACTTTCCTTCAAAATTGATAGAGAAATATGGTATTTCTATGACAAAGAGCACCTTTGGAAATTCATGACCACCAAATCGGAACTCTAAAAAATTTTCAGGACTATGCCAGAAACAATGAGATCAACAATGCCCCCCCACCAAAAAAAAAAGAATAAAACCAAACTAATAGGATGACTATACCATGAAGAGTGAGCAGTTAAGCAGGAAGGTGGTGGGAGAAGGAAATCAACAGAAAAATGATGCAGTGATAGGGATAATGCAGTATATCTCAATAATAATTCTTAGTGTGAATGTTCTTTTTTTTTTTTTTTTTTTTTTGTCTTTTTGAGACAGGGTCTCCCTATGCAGTTCAGGCTGGCCTTGAGCTCACTTTGTAGCCTAGGCTGGTCTCGAACTCACAGTGATCCTCCTGCCTCAGCCTCCCGAGTGCTGGGATTACAGGCATGAGCCACCACGCCCAGTTTAGTGTGAATGTTCTTAATTCCCCAGTAAAAAGTCAGAAATTCACAGGATGGATCAAGAAGTCAAACTCAGTGATATGCAGTATACAAGAAATACATTTAATTCAAAAGATAATTCACAAATTACAAAGAAATCAAAGGATGGAAAACAATGCAACTGGATCCTGGAAAAAAGCAGGAATAGCTGTTTTCAGATAAATTGGATTTCAAACCAAAACTGATCAAAAGAAGCAAGAAAGATCACTACATATTGGCCAATAATTCAACAGGAAAAAATAAAATTTATAAACATACATGCACCAAAAACTGGCACACCAAACTTCATAAAGCAAACACTACTGGACATTTTAAAAAGTCAGATAAACATCCACACAGTTATAATGGGGGACCTTAATACCCCACTGTCACAAAAATATCAACAATACAGAAAAAATCAAAGAACTAGCAGAGCTGAACCAAACTCCAAACAAATAAACTTGGCAGATACCTACAGTGTTTCACCCAACAGCTACAGAGTACACAATCTTTTATCAGCAGCACATGAAAGTTTCTCCAAAATAGACCACATACTAGCCCATAAAGCAAGCTTAAGTAATACAAAATTACATTCATATTACGAGATTGTAGTGCAATGAAACTAGTAATCAAAAGGCAAAAGAAACCACAAATTGCAGACATGCATGGATAAGCAATACTCTTTTAAATAATCAATGGGGCATGCAGAAAATTAGGTATTTGATAGAATTAAGTGATAATGCTAGTATGACATACCAGGACCCATAGGTCACAACGAAAGCAATCCTAAGAGAGAGGTTTATACTGTAAATGCCCACAATCAGAAAAACAAAATCCAAACAAATAACCTAAAGATTCACCTCAAGTTCCTAGAAAAACAAGAAGAAGGAAAGAAAGTATAAGGATCAGAACAGAAGTTGATAAAATTGAAATCAAAAGATAAAGTATGAATAGAAGATCTAGTTGTTGGACAGGACAAACAAAATGGAAAAATCTCCAGCCAATCCTACCAAAATAAAGGAATGAAAAGACCCAAATAAAAGTGATTAGAAATGAAAAAGGTGAAATAACAATAGACTCTAATAATCCAGAAGATCTAGTAACTTTGAGAATCTGTACTCTAAAAAAATGGAGAATTCAGAATAAATAGATAGATTCCTAGATACAAATGAACTTCTAAAGCTGAACCAAAAAGATATAAAAATTCTCAATAATCCAATATCAGGCTATGAAACTGAAGAAATCATTTTTTAAAAAAACTACCAAGTAAAACCCAATCCTAATGAATTTTATAAGAATTGTAGAGATGTAATGCAAGTACTCTTCAAACTCTTTCATGGAATAATGAAATTGAAAAGGGAGTGTACTCCCAAATTCATTTCTGAAACCTGACATTACTGAAACTGAACAACAACCCAATCAAAAAAAGAGAACTACAGATACTAACAACAGCATTACATGATACTGACAAAAAGGATGCAACAAAGTATCAAGAAGATAATCCATCATGACCAAGTAGGAGTCATCCCAGTGATTCAGCGATGGCTCGACATAAGCAAATCAGTAAATGCAATACAGTACCTAAACAGAAGCAAAGGCAAAAATCACATAATGATTTCAAATGACACAGAAAAAGACTTTGACAAAAATCCAACATTGATAGTCATGATAAAAACTGAAGAAAGTAGACACAGAAAAACCTTATCTCAATCTGATAGAAGAAGTGACATAAAATAAACCAACAGTAACACCATCTTGAGTTGAGACAAGCTGACTTCTAAAATCAGAAACAAGACAGTGATGTCTGCTATCACCACTCCTGTTCAATATAGTTCCTGAAACATTAGTTAGAACAATCAGACAAGAGAAAGAAATAAAAGGGTATATATATGGAAAAAGAAAAAGTCAAATTATTTGCAAGAGACCCAAAAAATTCCACCGAAAGACTCCTATAATTAATAACCAAATTCAAGAGTATAGTAGGATATGAAGTCAACACACAAAAAATCAGTAACATTGTTGCAAACCAATAACTTCACCAAGAAAGAAATTAGGGAAACAATACTTTTCACAATAGCATCAAGAAAAATTAGAAATTAACCTAACCAAAGAAGGGAAAGACCTCTACAATGAAAACTACCAGCCCCTGAAAAGGAGACCAAAGAGGACATCAAAAAGTGGAAAGTTATTCCTTTTTCCTGTATCGGAAAAACATATATTCAAAACAACCATACTTCAAAAGCTGATATACAGATTTAATGCAATGCCAATCAAAATACCTCACAAAACTAGAGAACACTATCTTAAAATTCATATGGAACCAGAAGAAACCTAGAATAGCAAAAGCAATTGTAGGCAAAAACACTAAGGCAGGAGGCATTGCAATCTGTTTTAAGTTTACTACAAAGTTGCAGCAATTAAAAACAGCATGATATTTGCAAAATGAAAACAGACATGAACAAGGGAACAGAATAAGGATGCAGAAACAATTCCATGCATATTCAGTTACCTTCTTTGAGAAAGTGACCAAGAATTTACCTTGTAGGAACAAATAGTCCTGGGAAAACTGACCATCCACATGCAGTGAATTGAACCTAAACCCATATCTCTCACCATTTATTAAACCAAAATCAAAATGGATTATAGCTCTAAATATTAGAAACACTCAACCCACTGAAAGATAAATTTGGTAAAACTCTCCAAGATAAAGACATAACCAAGAACTTCCTGAACAGAAAACCAATTACCCAAGAAACAACAAATATCAAGAATCAACAAAAGGAATTGTTATGGCCTGTGTCTAGATTTTCCTCTGGCAAAGCCTCATGCAGTCATAGATGGGACTTTTTCAGATGTGGTTGGATCTAGAGTGTGTGATTTATTTATGGTGCAATGCTAGGATTAAGCATGCTAGGATTAAGTGTAGGTGATCAGTAAATCAGTCCACTGATTGATTTGCCACTACCCTAATACCAGTATCCTAGGTAGAATATAAAAGGAGCAGAAAAAAGCAACTAAGGTGCCTTGTTTGCTCTTGTCCATCTATTTGTGGACAATTTCTCCTCTATGATGTCCCTCTGCCATGCCATCCTGCCTTGCAGCCACTCAACCATGGACTGAAACCTCTACAAACTGTGAACCAATAAACCTTCCCTCTGTTAACTTCTGGTGTCAGGTATTTTGTTTTAGCAATGAGAAAAAGTAACTAAGATAGAATTTGGAACCAGAAAGGTGGGTCATGGCTGTGACTGTCCTGACCATGTGGTTTGGAGAGCCTTTGGGACTGGCTTGTGGGAAGGGAAAGAGTTAGGAAAAGTTTGGAGATGCCAGATGAAAAAATAGAGTTGGAATACCTCAGGCTATACTTGATGGGAGATTTTGGTCAGCGCTCAATAGACCAGAAGGCTGATAGAAATCCAGTCAGTAGAGATCTAGCTGAAAGGTTTCTGCTGGGAAAGATTGCATTGGTTGTTGGACTCCAGATGATATGTGTTATGGCTTGGAAGGAAAATTGCCTACATTTTTCTCATATCCAGAGACCTTGCCTGAGAGTGAGATTAAGCAGAGGACTAATTAATCTGAGAAGAAATTCAAGGCAATCTAATGTTGAGGCCATGGCATGCCTATTATTGGGGGCTTTCAGCCAGATTTATGGTGAGAGTCAAGAGCAAAGAACTCAGCAGAATGATTCAAAACATTGTGAGTTTGGTGAGAAATGAAGTACTCACAAAATTGCAGACTGCAGAAATATAACAGTTGAAAAATTGGTTGCTGAAAAACTATGAAAGGAAAAGCTGAGTATTTAAGAAAAATTGCCTGAGGACATCGTAAGAACCGGCAGGACTCCAGCCTTTGCAACTTAAGGGTTGCAAAGATGAAATACTTTGCTTTGAGAACCCCAGAGCAGATTGGTGGCAGCCTACAGATTGGGATTGGGTGCTTAGTGATGCAAACACTCAAGCCAAGAGAAAAGAAATCCTAGCTACTGCTCTGGCTGTCAGTAAACCCTGGCATTATCCATGTGGTGGTAGTTTTAGGTGCATGTAGAATGCAAGAGCTGTGGTGTCAGAGAGGCTTCCACTTGAATTTTTGAAGAAGGAATAGGAAGCTAGGCAGTATGCACGTGAGAGGGCAGTGTGTAAAGCTGAGAGTATAAAGTCAAAGGTGCAGTGGAGATGCCAGAAGTTTGGAAAAGCCAGGAATGTGGATCATCTGAGAAAACTGAAAGAAAGGAACAGAGCTAGCCAAAAGAGAAAAGCCATGGGAGCTAGCACCAACAGAAGTGCCATAGGGGAGGAGCCACTCAACCCCTTTGGAGTTCATATCTTGCCACAGATTGCCTCAGATATCGGACATGGAACACAGGACTTAATGTTTGCCCTGCTGGATTTTGGACTTGCTTTGGTCTTATTCCTTTCTATTCCCCTATTTCTACCTTTTGGAACAGAAATATTTATCTTATGCCATTGAACGTTGGAAGTGTTTTTGTTTTCCTTACTACAGAGGCTTGCTGCTGAGACTTTGCCTTAAATCTTAGAGGAGACTTTGGACTTGGACTTTTCAGCAGTGGTGAAACTGTTTAGACTTTGGTAATTCTTAGAGATGGACTAACTGCCCCTTTGTAAAGGAATGTATGTGAATCTTTGGGAAAGAATGACTTGTGTCTAAATGACCCCCCAAAGCCTCATGTAGTCATAAGTTGAGTTTTGTCAGAGGTGTCTGGATTTAGAGTGTGTGATGCTGGGGTTAAGGGTGTGTGATTATTAAATCAGTCCACTGATTGGTTTGGCACCATCCTAATCCCAGTAGCCTAGATAGAGCATAAAAGGGACAGAAAGAAGCTGCTATGGTTCCTTGCTTGCTCTTGTCTGTCTACTTATTGAAGACAATTTCTCCTATATGATGCTCCTCTGTCACACCACCCTGTTTTGCAGCCAGTCAACTGTGGACTGAAACCTCTACAAACTATGAGCCACATAAACTTTCCCTCCTTTAATTTTGTGTGTTGATTATTTTGTCTCAGCAACAAGCAACTAAGAATTTGTTTTAGCCTTAGTTACTTAGTCTTGGTTCTTTGTCTTATTTACTTTTTCTCATTGCTGAGACAAGACCATACAAATTAAAATGTTTCTGCACAGCAAAGTCATCAGCCACCAGAATGAAGAGATAACTATGACAATGGGAAAATTTTTTTCCAGTTATCCATTGGATAAAGGACTAATATCTAGATTATATAGCGAACTCAGAAAAATTTAGACTCCCCAAAATAAAAGATTTGCTCAAAAAATGGGTAACTGAAATTAATAGTCATTTCTCAGAAGAACAACAAATGTGAAATAATATATATGAAAAAATGCTCTATGGTGGTGAATCTTTAGGGAAAAATAACCTTTTTACTTTGTTTCTGGAAATGTAAACTAGAACATCACTATGGAAATGAGTATGAAGTTTCCTCAAAAAGCCAAAACTAGAAATTTCATTTTACTCAGCTATTCCCCTTCTAAATATCTCCTCAAAGAGTCAAAGACATCATATTACAATGAAAGAAGGGAACAGAGCCAGCCCAAGACATACAATGGTACATGTATGTCCATTCTCATAGCAGCACTATTCACAACAGCTAAATCTTGGAAACAACCTATATGTCCATCAAAAGATGAATGGATAAAGAAAATGTGGCGTTTTATGCACAGAGGATTACTCCTGCCATAAAGAAAGATAAATGAATCATTTGTTGGAAAAAGGATGCATCTTGAGACCATTAAGTGAAATAAATCAGACACACAAGCTTAAATAACATGGTTTCTCTTGTATGAGAACTCCAAATATAAATAAAGAGCAAAACAAAAGCTAGAATATAGGAAAAAGGTAACATTTTCTAGAGGCATTCTTGCTTTATTAATCAAAGCATTGTGATTTTATTTCTGCATTTTGTGAAGTTTGTCATAACTGATGGTTTTTTAAGTATATATAAGCTTTAGACTTCCAAGCCAGGGTTCTGTCTTCATCCGTGATAATGTCGCTTTGTATTTTTGTCAAGAAAATACAGCTTTGGTGTTGAGGATCAGGCTATGTGATAGATTGGTGGGGGCCAAACTACAGGCCCCACAGTCACAAAGCAGATGCGGACTTATTTCAGGAATAAGGTAGTTTTTGTGAAGGCTTCAAGCTTCCTGGTTGGGTGGGACATAATTACATAACTCCTTGTGCTTCTGAGGCAAGATAACATCTCTGAAGACAATACAAAGAAAGCAAGTACTAAGTGTGAGAAGGGATCTTAATTTGTTTCCTTTGTGATGCCAAATTTGTTCCTCATTTTACTACCTCAGGTTTACAAGAGTCATAGTTCCAGGAAAAGTACATTACCCCTCCCCACTGTACTCCTCACTGGCTAGTAAAAGTGGGCCAGCCAAAGAGGGCTTTGTCCTAAGGTACCGACCTCCACTCTCCCTGAGCCTGAACCTTTTTCTTTGTCTTTCATTATCCCTTTCCATACCTGCTTTGAGCAGGCAACAGAGGGTATGATCAGCCTTCAGTATTTTGGATGGGTACTTTGAAAAAATATAAGTAAAAAATGAGAGGAAAAGGCATCAATCCTGAGTCATGGAACCCCAGTTTTATGACTTTTATATAATCCTCTTAAAGCTTCACAATGGGAATGAAACTCCAACATGAGTTTCAGAAGAAACAAAACATATTAAAACCATAGCAGTGTTCCTCATAATAGAGATTCCAGAGGGCTCCGTCGCCCCTTCTACTCTGTGAACACGCAGTGAGAGGCCAGCTATGTTTGAAACAATAATAGGATGTTTACCAGACACTGAATCTGCCAGTGTCTTGATTGTGGACCTCTCAACACCTAGACCACTGAGAAATAAATCTCTCCTGTTTATAAGCTACCCAGTCTATGGTATTTTGTTGTATTAGCCTGAACAGACTTTTTCCAAATTGTCTGAAAAAAGAGATGGACAAAATGATTTCTTATCTAGTGGTATTTGTTAAAGTCCTCTGAAAGAACAGACTCTGTATGTATGTATAAATATTTGTTAGACAGGCTTACATGGTCAGAGGTGGGATAATCCACAATGGTTTTATGCTTAGTGGAGGGCCAGTAGCTGCTTAGTTGAAGAACCTGGAAGCCTAAGCGAAATGGGTTCATGAACAACAATATAGGAATCCAAACAGCCAAACTGATAAATTTGGAATTTAATTAGCTGAGTTCAGGACCACATGTATACAGACACACCCCACCCCCATTTCAGAATCCAAACAAGTGGCACCAAACTGGAAAGTTACAGAGTTTTCAAAAGAGAGAATCACAAAAGAAATCCTACTGGAAACAATTTAGCAAGAATCTTACATTAATTTTTGATTGACACCTGTATCCTGCTTCTGTTGTTGAGTAGGTTAATTTTTCTCCTATGGGTACATCTCATTCTGCTTTTCTCATGGGACTTATACCCTGAGTGATTTTCCATTTTTCTGGGTCAAATACAGAGCACTAGTTAAATGCAGGGCTTGAGATAGTGTCAGTTATGCCAAGCTACAACACTAAGAACAAGAGAGATCAAGGATGCAGTTTCAGTTTGAGACTGAAGGCTTAGAAGCTCCTTAGAGAATCTATGGTATTGTTACAGGCAGCTGAGCTTGTTAGAAATATTATAGGCAGTCAGACAGGCCTAGACCTTCGAAGAAGCCACCATAGAGGACAAGATGTCTGATGACCTTGGAGGAGACACACACCTCTTGCTGTGTGCCAGATTTTGGGACAGAAGGTAAAACAAGCAGAACCACACCCTGAAGTATAATCCTTAGGGATTAAATCTGGATCACCTTTCGAAGCCAAGAGTCACCATCCCAACCCCCTGTAGGGAAGAGTCACTAATGTGACTCGCTTCCCTATTTGTCCCTGATTTGATCAATTTTACCTGAAAAATTAAACTTATTGGTTGACCATAGCACTTTCCCACCTCACGCCCATCTGCCTTGTGAGTTCCCAGTTTTCTCCAACTTTAGACCTGCCTCACCTCATGATTTTACTCATAAAAATCCTGAGAAAATACAGAATCTTTGGCAACCCACTTGGGATCCCTTCTGTCTTTCTCTCAGACAGAAGCTTTCTTTCTCGCAATAAATATTTCTTCTCTTAACCTCCGTTGTTCTTAAAATTCATTCTTCAATTTTAGAGAACACGAACTCATTCTGGACATATAGTAGGTCAGGAGTTTCATTCCCCTATAACAGTATGAGTTCATACTGAAAGGCTAAAGAAGCTGTAATCTGATGACCTCAGGTTATGGCAGCAGAGAAGACGTACCTATTCACAGAGAATGGAATTCTTTTTCAAATGTAGGGCAGCTCCTTCTTTCTTCATCTTTTTATTCTATGTGTAGTGTAACTCTATTGGATGCTCCCAGTCCACAGTCAGGGTGGGTCTCCCTACCCTCCTTGGTGTGCTGGCCTACATGTGTGTCATTTCTGGAAGCACCCCCCCTGACCTACCTAGAAGGATGCTTTATTAATTTTCATAGGATCTTTTAAGCTAATCAAATTGAGAATTTAAATTAACTGTTACACTTGGGAAGTTTGACTGCAACCAAGTAAAATACTGGCTACTGGCTAAGGAGGAGCTCAATACTAGAAAGCACAGTCCATTTGAGTGTATCTGAATTTAATTTTCATTTATTTATTTTTATTTATCATTATTTTATTTTTTGAGAATAAAAAATTTTATTTATTATTTATTCATTATGTTATTTTTTGAGATTAGCATATCTTATTTATTTATTTTTATTAAGTTTATTGATACAATTTAGATATACATAATGATCACATTCAGAGCAGAAATTAATGCAATAGAGACTAAGAAAACAATACAAAGAATCAATGAATCAAAGAGTTGGCTTTTTGAAAGAATAAAGAAAATTGATAAGCCCCTAGCCAACCTAATTTTAAAAAAAGGAAAGAAAAGACTCAAATTAATGCAATATGGAATAAAAAGGGTGAAATCACTACTGACTCTGTGGAAATACAGAAGTTCATCAACACCTATTTTGAAAACCTCTATTCTCATAGGTTTGATAACACAGAAGAAATGGACAGATTCCTAGAAACATATGAACCACCAAAGCTGGATCAAGAAGATGTAAAATTGCTGAATAACCCAATTTCTATTAATGAAATTGAAAATGTAATTAAGTCCTTACCAACAAAGAAGAGCCCAGGCCCAGACGGATTCATTGTGAAATTCTACAAGAAATACAAAGAAGACTTAATGCTGATACTCCTCAAACTCTTCAATGAAATCAAAAGGGAAGCCATTCTCCCTAAGTCATTCCTGGAAGCAAATACTACTCTAGTACCAAAACCTGAGAAAGACCCAACTAAAAAAGAGAACTACAGGCCAATCTCCCTAATGAACATAGATGAAAAAATTCTCAATAAAATATTGGCAAACAGGATGTAGCAACTCATAGAGAAGATTATACACCATGACCAAATGAGATTCATCCCAGGCACACAGGGATGGTTCAACATATGTAAATCAATAAATGTAATCCACCATATCAATAGAGCCAAAAGTAAGAATCACATGACCATTTCTATAGATGCAGAAAAAGCTTTCAAGATGCCACACCCATTCATGATAAGAACCTTACAGAGAGTAAGGTTCTTATAGATGGTCTCTACCTCAATATGATAAAGGCCATCTACAACAAACCAATAGCCAGTGTCATATTAAATGGCCCAAAACTGAAATCCTTTACCTTAAAATCAGGCGTAAGACAAGAATGTCCCTTATCACCACTCCTATTCAACATAGTACTGGAAATACTAGCCAGAGCAATTAGACAAGAGAGAGAAATAAAAGGAGTAAAGATAGGAAAAGAGGAAGTTAAACCATTATTATTTGCAGATGACATGCCACTCTACATAGAAGACCCCCAAAACTCCATTGAAAGACTCCTAGATATAATAAATAAGTTCAGCAACATAGCTGGATACAAAGTCAATACTCAAAAATCAATAGCATTCCTATACACTAACAACAAAATCACCAAGAGAGAAATAAGGGAAGCCACACCCTTCACACTAGCATCCAAAAAAAATCAAATACTTAGGAATTAATCTAATGAAAGAAGTAAAAGAGCTATACAGGGAAAATTATAATACCCTAAAAAAAGAAATTGAAGAGGACCTCAGAAAATGGAAAGACATCCCTTGTTCATGGATAGGAAGAATAAACATTGTGAAAATGGCCATTCTCCCAAATTTTTTATACAGATTCAATGCAATCCCAATGGAAATACCACTAACATACCTCATAGATCTAGAGAAATAACTCCTAAAATTCATCTGGCACCAGGAGAGACCTAGAATAGGAAAGGCAATTCTAAGCAGCAAAGGCAAGGCAGGAGGCATCACAATCCCTGACTTGAAGTTATACCACAAAACTACTGTAATAAAATCAACATGGTGCTGGAATCTGAAGATAAATGGAATAAACTAGAAGATACAACCACAACTACAAACACACTCAACCACCTTATCTTTGATAAAGGGAAGAATGATAGTCTCTTTAATAAATGGTGCTGGAAAAACTGGCTATCTATATGCCAAAAACTAAAACTAGACCATGCCTATCACCATGTACTAAACTAAAATCTAAATGGATCAAAGATCTAAATATTAAAACAGAAACACTAAATCTGTTGGAAGACAAAGTAGGTAAAAATCTTGAAGACATAGGAGTAGGTAGAGAATTCATGAACAAGAACCAAACTGCACAGGAAATACTTTCCAGAATCAATAACTGGGATCACATCTTATTAAAGAGCTTCTGCATGTCCAAAGAAATCTCCAGCAGAGTGAAAAGAAAACCTACAAACTGGGAAAAAGTCTTAGTGAACTGTCCCTCAGACAAAGGACTTCTGTCTAGAACTTATAAAGAATAAAAGAAAAAAAATCAGACCCCCGAAATTCAAAGACCCAATCCAAAAATGGGCATCCGAGATGAACACACAGTTTTCAGATGAAGAAAAATGAATGGCAAATAAATACATGGAAAAATGTTCATCATCATTGGTCATTAGAGAAATGCAAATTAAAGCCACATTGAGATTCCATCTCACTCTGGAAAGCATGGCCAGGATCAACAAAACTACCAACAACAAATGCTTTAGAGGCTGTGGGGAAAAAGGAACTCTTCTGCACTGTTGGTGGGAGTATAAACTGGTGCAACCACTGTGGAGGTCAGTCTGGAGATTCCTCAAAAAGCTGGGATTGGAAGTCCCATTTGACCCTGCTATTCCACTCCTAGGCATATTCCCAGAAAACTACAAACATCATACCACAGTGATATATGTGCACCCATGTTTATAGCAGCACAATTTGTAATAGCCAGATCTTGGAAACAACCTAAATGCCCATCAACTGAGGAATGGATAAAAAAATTGTGGTACTTTTATACAATGGAGTAATACTCAGCTATAAAGAATGATCATATTGAGATATTTATAAAAATGGATGTAACTTGAGACCATACTCATAAACGAAATAAATCAAACTCACATGTATAAATACTGTATAGTCTCCCTAGTGTAAGAAATGGTAAGAGTACATAAGATTCTATGGTAATCATGGTTCCCCATTATATTGTTTTGAAGCCTTATAATGTTTTCATTCATTGGTTGGAATGGTTTTATTCTGTTTTGTTTGACCTTATTATGTGTGATGGTATGAACAGCTACTTTGAAGAAAACAAGACATTATGGCAGCCATTGCCAATTTAATATCATCTTGCTTTGAAGTCCTACTGTGCTTTTGTTCTTCTGTTTCCATTGGTCCTATCATGTTGTGTCTTATTGGATTTTAATATGTATGATAGTATAAACAAATTTTTTATGGAAAATGAGATGTTATAGTAGCCATTGTTCATCTTCTGTTATTTGGTTCAGAATGCCTTGTAATAGTTTCATTCTCTTGAATACTTTTATTCTATTTTGTTATGCTTGATATTATTGTTTGTGAAGCTATGCTCAACTATTTCAAAGAAAGAGATATTATGGTAGCTACTGTTGATATCCAGTTGTCTTGTTGTGGAGTGCTGTGTTGCTTGCATTGTTCTGTTACGATCTGCTTTATTCTGTCCTCTTTTGTTTTATTCTCTGTAAAATAAATTTAAAAAAAGAAAAAAAAGATCACATTCATTATAGGGAATTTGTACCTGTATATGATATATCTTGATTCCTCTATTTTTCCCATCTCCCTCCCCTCAAGCTCTTCTTTCCCTACACATCTACAAAGATTTTTTCCATTTTATCTTTCTTTTCTCATATTTTTCCCTTCCTTCCTTCCTTTCCTCCTCCCCCCTCCCTAGTTCCTCTTTCCTTTTGAGCAACTTTTACAATATCTATTATGCATTTTGGCCCTTACTTACAATTTCCATTTCTCACTTCAAAGAGGCAATGTAATATTTACGGCGTGTGTCTTATTTTACTTAAGAGTCTGAAGGTGCATCCATTTACCCAGCAATGTCTCAAGTTTATTCTTCTTTATAGCTGAGTAGTACTCCATTGGATAAAAAGACCACATCTTCTTTATCTATTCCTTGGTTGATAGTCATTTGGGCTGTTTCCAAGATTTAGCTATTAGAAACTATCCTTGTGTAAACATGGGTATGCATACAACACTGCAGAATGATGCCTTTAGTTCTTTTGGGAATATACTAACAAGGGAAATAGCTGGGTCAAATGGGACCTCTAATCCTAGTTTTTTTGAGGAATGACCACACTTATTTCCATAGTGGTTGCACCAGTCAACACTACCAGCAACAGTGGAGAAGTGTTGCATTTTCCTCATACCCCATGCCAATATTTGTTATTGGTTGATTCCTTGATGATAGCCATTCTTTCTGGGGTAACATGGAATTGCAGCATTGCTTTAGGGAGAAAGTGCCATTGGCCTCCTCCTTCTTCTTCATTAAAGTTTCTCTCTTCAATCGCCCCATGGGCCTCAATTTTCACTTCAGATTTTTCCTGGGTACTGGGGATCCACTTCCCTCCTTCTCCTCCTCACAGTATGATATTCCAGTGTCTATGCACCAAATCTCAGGGAGGATGTTTCTCTGCTGCTTACCTCTCCACTATCTTCCTGGAAGTGTTTTAATTTGCATCTCTCAAATGGCCAGCAATACTTAACAGAACTAGAGAAAATATTCCTAAAATTCATTTGAAGCCAGATGATATCTAGAATAGTAAAAACAATTCTGGGCAACAAAGGCAAAGTAGGGGGCATCAAAATTCTTAAAACTATACTACAAAGCTACTGTGATAAAACAGCATGGTATGGCAAAAAAAAACCCCAAACAAACAAAAAAACAGACCTGAGGGTCAATGCAGCAGATTAGATGATACAGGAAACAATTCCAAACACACTCAACCATCTTATCCTTGACAAAAGATCCAAACACATTCACAGGAAGAAAGATAGCCTCTTTAATAAATGGTACAGGAAAAACTGGCTTTCCACATGCCAAAGACTAAACTAGACCTATCTCTCTTGCTATGCACTAAACTAAAGTAAAAATGGTTCAAAAATCTAAATATTAAAGCAAACACTAAATCTTCTGGAAGATAGCATAGGTAGAACTCTTGAACACATAGGTTTAGGCAAAGACTTCATGAGCAAATCCACAACTGCATGAGAAATACTACAAAGAATCAACAACTGGGATCTCATCATATTAACAAACTTTTGCACAGAAAAAGAAATCACCAACAGAGTGAAAAGACAACTTAGAGAATGGTAAAAATTTTAGCCAGTTGTTCATCAAAGGACTAATATCTAGAATATATAAATATATAAATATAAAGACCCAGTCCAAAAGTGGGTATCTGAGATGAATACACATTTGTCAGATGAAGAAATACAAACAGAAAATACATGAAAAATGTTCAGCATCACAGAAGTATCTACATTTATAGGCTGAATTCCTGATTTTAATTACAAGCCATCAGGTAGATAGAATTCATTATTGTATACACATCTATATGACATAGATTCCCTTAGTAAGACCTGAGAACAAAAGTTTTTCTGAGTCTATCCACCTTCCAGATTTAAATGGAATTTTTCAAGTTCAAATAATTGATTCTACTAAGACAACTTCTGAAAGCTTATCATGTTGCATGATTTTGTCTACAACAGAGGCTGAAAAACTACTGCCTATAGGAACAATCAGCCTGCGTCCTATTATTGTCTACTTTTTAATACCTTTGTTGATACATAATTCACATTCTATACAATTCACCCTATTAAAGTATATAGTTCAATGGTTCTTCATGTATACTGAGTTGTGTAACCTTCCCCATAATCAAATTTATAACATTTTCATCACCTAAACCCCCCAAATCCCATACCCATTAGCAGTCATTCCCTTGTCCCTACAACCCATTTAACCCTAGGTAACTGCTGTTCTACTTTCAGTTTGTATAGATTTTCCTATTATTTCATATAAATAAAATCACGTAACATAATCTTTCATGACTGGCTTCTTTTACTTCACATATTTTCCAAATTCAATGTTTTAACATATCAATGTTCTATTCCTTTTTATAGAGAAATAATACTTCATCATATAGATATATCAGATTTAGCTTATTCACTAGTTAACAGGCCTATGCGTTGCTTTTTTATTTATTATGTATGATATTGCAATGAATGTTTATGCGCAAGTTTTTGTGTGGGCATCTTTTCATTTCTCTTAGGTTTATAGTCTACATACTATGGTTTAGATCTAAAATGTCCCCCTAAAAGTTTCATGCAGTTAGAGGTGGGGCTTCTACAAGGTGAATATATCATGGGGGTGCTACATTAAACAATGGATTAATTCACTCATGAGTTCTTAGCTGAATGTACTCTTAGGAAGTGAGGCCCAGTTGGAATAGGTGTGTCACTAGGTGGATACCTTTGGAGGATATGTCTCTTGCTCTGACTCCTCTCTTTCTGTGCTGGCTGCCAGGAAGTGAGCAGCTTCCCTTTCCAGCCCCTTTTCTGCCATGCCATTTTTGCCTTGGAGCCAGATAACTATGAACTGAGCCCACTGAATTCACTAGCCAAATAAACCTCTCTTACTTCTACTTTAAATTGTGAGGGTCAAGCAGTTGGTTCCTACAGTGGAAAAGCTGGCTAATGTATTAGAAGTGGAATTACTGAAGCATTTGATAACTGTATTTTTGAAGAACCCACAGTGTTTTCCAAGGGAGCTATGACATTTCACATTCCTACCAGTAATATATGAAAGTTTTAATTTCCCTTTACACCTAACAACGCTTGTTACCCATCTTACTTATTATAGCCATCCAAGAAGACGAAAATTTGGATTTCATTGCTATGGTTTGGATCTTAAATGTTTCCCAAGAGTCCACGGATTATAAACTTGGTCCCTAGAGTGTTGCTTTTTGGAACAGGTAGAAACTTTAGGAGAGGTCCATAGGCAAGTGGAGGTATGTCTTTTAGAGGACTGTAGAATCCTCCCACTCTCACTTTTGCTTCCTGAATTTTGCTCTTCCATATGTTCTTGCCATGATTGTTCTGCCTTGCCACCAACTCCAAAAAATGGGACCAATGGAATCATAGACTACAACCTCCAAAACTATGAGTCAAAATAAACCTTTCTCTTGACAGTGTAGTCATTTCAAGTTTTGAATTACAGTGCCATCAAGTTAACACACTCTTTTGTGGTTTGGTTTTGTTTGTTGCAATACCAGGGGCTGAACCTAAGGCCTGGTGCCTGCTATGCAAGTGCCATACTAATGAACTACACCTCCAGTCTTGTGGTTGTATCTTACATTTCTCAAGTTAGTACTTGAAAATTAAAAGCTCTTTTACATTTTAACTATTGAAAAAATAAAAATATTTTGTGACACATGAAAATCATCTTAAATTTAAATTTTGGTGGCAATAAATAAAATGTTATTGCAATGTAGCCATGCCCATTCATTATGGGTTTTTTTTTTTGGTTGCTTTTCTTGCCACAATCACAGAATTGAATAATTACAACGGAGTCCCTTAGCCTCCAAAACCTGAAATATTGAGCATCTCTGACCCCTGTTCTATAATATAGATGAATGAGACTACAAAGGATTAAGGATAGGAAGGAAGGAATGTGACTGCCCAGTGGATTTTCTTAAAAGTAAAAACAGTTATAAGCAAACAGAATGGAAAGGAAGTCAGGATTTTGTAGTTTAAATTGACCACTATATTTTCATTTAAACCATTATTATAAAGTCCTTCCAACTCTGAACCTTGCCTTTCCTGCAAATTCTAATCTACTGATGTGGTTATATCATCTTACTCATCAGAAACCTCAAGGGGTCACCCACTCCCTCCACCACAGGTCTCTCAGCCAGGACCACTTATCTAACCTTCGTGTTCTGACCTTATCTTTCCTCACCACTGTATCATATTTTCTAGCACTCACCTCCACTAGCCCTGAACTTCAGAAATCTGTGCTTTTACCCATATTTTATTTTCCACTTGAAATGTTTTTTATCTTTTCTAAATCACATATGTTGTTAGTTATCGTGAAATATTTTAAGTATACAATGAAAGAGACTAATATACGAGTAACTCTAGACTCAGAATCAAGCTTTTGCCATGTTGCTTTATATATATGATTTAGCTAGCTGTTAAAATCTCAATACATAATCTCCTAAGTAGGACTCCTTAATGTTTTCAATCAGAATTAAACCTTTTTTCCTGGGATTTTCTATAGCACTTTGTTGTACCTCTAGCATCTGACTTGTTTCTCCCATGTATGTTTTCTTTGCATATTCCTTACTGTGGTCATTCCCAAGAGTGGTGTAAAGATAATTATAGATAATCCAAGGAAAGACATTTAACTTTTTTAAAATTGCGTTTGCTTTAAATGTGTATTAGATGTATGTGCACACACACTGTGTGTGTGTGTGGAGGGGGTTGCTGGGAACGAACCCAAGGGCACTTTACCACTGAGCTACATCCCCCACTTACACTGAGATAGGATCCTGCTGCATTGCCCAGGCTGGCCTCAAACTTTTTATCTTCTTGCCTTCGTTGCCAGAGTAGTTGGGATTGTAGGTGTGTGCCAAGTGCAGGCATACACATACATATTTAAAAATATATTTCTAGAATTTTTTGATTTCCCAGATTTTCCTCAAGACAAAGATAAGGTAGGTAGAGATACTGGAAAATTATTGAGTAAATAATATTAAAAATATTGTGTAAACAATTCAGATTACATGGCAAAATTATGGGTTACACTCAAATAAGTTAGCACAGAAAAACTTAGAATGCAAGTCCTTGACAGAAGAGACCCAGTTTTATTTATTTTTGTGCCCTTACACTCCAGAAAATTCAGAATAGATGCTTATTGAATTGAATCCATTTCTATCTGGGACACTGAGAACTTGAAAATCAAATACAACTTTCCAAACCTTCTGACAGACAACTTTTAAACATTTTTTTCCCTAGCTGATTGCCAACGCCATGGACAGATGGTGCTTACCCCCCTGCCATTATGCCAAGTTGCCTTCAACGGGGCTTGATAAATATGAAATAATGCTAGTAATAGTCATCCTGTGAAAGAATGAGGACCCCTTTCAGCATATGTCAGCTTGGGTGCCACTTTGGTTTTTGGATCTGGTCCAGTTCACACACTCACCTACACAGATACACACTTGCACACTTTCTCAAAGCATTTTATATAATTTTTAGAGAAATATTTCTTCAGTCTTCTTAAAAAGCACTATTTCATACCATTTTTTCATTATTGTTCATGTTGGACTATCTGAAGTCACATTGGCAACTGGATTTAGTCTTGAGACTTGGCAATGAGCAATTATTTTGTTGTGTAGCAACCCCTATCCTACTGTCAGCCAAATTATGTCATATGATTATGAAACTGTTGTCTTGCCATCCGGCTTTTCTTGGTAAACACCAACCCTTCAAAAGCTTTACTCCTCCTCCCTAAATGTTCTCAGATACCAGAAGGACTTAACTGTGATAAAATCTTTCACTTTATTTCCTTTCATATAGCCTGGGTTTTGGGGTAGTGTTTGGGAGACATGGACAATACAGGCAACCACTGTGGTCTCTGAGTAATGAAAAGAACTCAAGCAACATATCTGAAGTTTGGATTCATTCCTAAAGCTTCGTGTGCATTGGTCTAGATATGCTTCCTCAGGGAGGTCTACGAAACTTCTGTAAAAGACATTTTTCTGTTTCCCAATTCTGACTGTGAAGGCACAGGTCCTTCCTGATCTTAAAACCCTAGACCAGGACTGGCTTATGACCAGGATATATAACCTTTAATACTTTACCTTCCAAATGAGGACACTTGAAATTGAAAGGAGGTGCTAAAAGAAGACATAAACCAGGGGCCACACTGGCAAACTATGACATTAGGTCACTTGTTTTTAAAACATTAACCCACTTATTCTGTACTAGAAGCCTCTCAAATTGGTCCCTAAATTTCAACTTGAAAGTCTGAGGGGTTTACTTGAGAATTTATCTTTTTGTATTCATTGCAATGAACTACTGTAGTGTAAACATCTGTATCTATGTTGTTTACAAGGGTCCATTATTTGTCCTTAAGTAGAATAAATTTAATTGTTCTTGGCCAAAAGCAGAACATAGGGTGAATGTACACACAATGAGAAGTTCAAATTAGGTGGAAGTCAAAATAAAGATGTAGTTCTGAAAGAGTGAAGTGCAATGTGATAGCAGGATGCTGAATCCAAGGATCTATTTGATAGTAGTTTCCCTTATTCATTTTACAAGAAATGGAATTTCAGCAAACATCACTCATTATACTGATCTTACTTTGCACTTCATTTTATAAATTTTTAAATTATTAATTTATGTTGATTTACCATAATGCATTTACTTACCTAGCTTTATGCAAATCCATATTAAAGAAGCATGCTAGAGAAAAACAATTTAATTTTGAAGGCTTGCTTGAATGTTGAGTGGATGTTTTTATTAACTTTTTAGGGGCTGGGGATTTAGCTTAGCAGCATAAGCACCTGCTTGGCAAGTACAAGGTGTAAGTTCGATCCCTGGTTACACACACACACACACACACACACACAAAAACTTACTTTTTAAATAAAATTTTTGGGTATATATTTATGGTATACAACATGATGTTATAAGATATATGTAGTAAAATGGTTGCTATAGTATACCCAATTAACATATCCAGTGTTAAGTGGTTTTTACAACTAAAAAAAAAATAAGTGTTCCATGATTAGACCATTTACTCGTTATAGTATATTCTGACTTACAAACATTAGATTTGGAAATTTTCACAAATAGGAAGGAACCTCACATTTCTGAACATTGCTAGATGCAAACAAATTGCAGAAATAGCTCATGTGTTTACCTTACCATTTTAAAGTAACTGTAAATTAAAAAATAGTTTATTTATAGTATTTGTATGTGTGTCTTGTTTTTTTAATTTATATTGTGTTTGTGTCAAAGGTATATAAGACTCACTTTGTCAGATTTACAAACAAATCCAATTTAGGAATGTTCTCCAAGAAACTCCTTTGTAAATCAGGTACTTACTGTATTCCTTTCCCTTTCTAATCCAATTATGCCCTCTGGTGGTTATTGCTGTTAATCAAAGTAAAATACTTTATAAATGTGTCTTCCAAATTCATTTGTAGGTCAGCAACGTGAAAGAGGGAATTTATTTCTTGTATAAACAATATTATAAATAATGGCAGATAGTGCAGAACATATCACCAAAACCTATATAAATAGTATTTGAAATAACATTGATGGTAGCACTATGCTACTTGATTTACATCTTACTCCACTCTCCTCTTCCATACACATACACAAAATCACTGTATTCACAATCACTGCGACCACCACTCTTCTGTCGCCATCTCCACCAAAAGTAGAAAGAGAAAAGTAGCAGAGCAGAGAAGAGAGAAGGGAGTTTGTGCTTCAGTTAAATCTAACATCTCTACATACACGCCTACCCGGAAACTTCTCACCGTTCCAGGGCCATCAAAGGTGTTTACCACCTATAAATTTAAAGTTCTTCATTGCCCTGGCTAGAATCTTGGGGCAAATATTAAACAAATCCTGCCTTCTTCTCTTTCCCCATTCATCATTCCTTTTAGCTTTCCAGAGTTAAAATCACCTTCCAAAATGAAAAGACAAGGATATATGTTGGGGGGGTGTCCTTTGGCCCAAGAGCTCCCCATAAAAATGTTTCAGAAACCAATAAACTTCCAAACACCTTGTCTCTTTCCAGTTTCACGATTTTCTTTCACTAGTGACTTTCTAGAGGCTTTCTGGAAGAAGGAAGAATTGAGAAAAGGGATAATCTTACTCTACTTGTAGCAAATCAAATATCATCAACACTTCTTTGTCTTATGTGGCCAGATATTAACCTTGCTGCATGACTCCCAGGGTCCCTTCTCCAGTAAGAAAAGAGTAAAACATGGACACCACTGTGTCGAAACAGATATTTTAAAAGTGAAGTCCCAGGGTAGGTGTGTAACTCAGTGGTAGAGTACTCACTTGCTCACCACGCAGGAAGCTCTGACTTTGGTCCCTAGCACCACACACACAAACACAAAGAACTCTTGTGAAATGTTATGAAATCCATTCAAAAAGATTAAATGGATGATTAATCTATTTTATGATTTTAGCAACACAAGAAAAAATAGCTGACAGAGTATATGTTTTTTTTTAATTTATTTAAAGAGAAAAAACATGTAAAGGGTAGAAATAATACAGAATTAAAAAAAAGATAAACAGTAAGAAATCACTAGTTGATAAATTACATATTGCCATCTTAGAAATAGTTGTTCAAGTTACAGAATTAAAGCATACAAAGTAGATATTCAAACAGTGACACTGTAAATAGCTATGCATTCATGAGTCTCTACATGTATTTCTATCCTTTCTGTATTAGAGGGGAAAACAAAACATAGCAAGACAAAACAAAACAAATTTCTATAAGACATAAAACCAAAAAGTCGTATAACCACTGTATAAGGTGATCTACAATGATTACTGTGTTGTCTTTTATTATCTTCAATAGAATTGTCTATATCACCAGGCATAAATGAATATAGCAGTATAATTGAATATAGCAGTATGTAACAATATTAGTAAAAATAAAACATTGTAGACAGTATAAAACTTCAAAGGCAGGTAATAATCAAACTATACTGGATATTCTAGTGGATCTTGTCATCTTAAGTGTAGTTGCCTATACTCTCAGACTTGATACCATCAATCATAACAGCTTTGAATAAAATCTCTCAATACAAAACAGCAATCTAACAAACCAGATTCGATTGAGATCAGTCATGGTAAAACAGTGTAGGTTATATAGAGCTTCAGATTAAGTTAATAGGAAATTAAGAATGATTACTGTACTATATCCTGCTATTTTCAGGATAACTGTCTGTGCCCTCAAATCTAGTACAAGTAAACAGACTGGAACAGAATATAATACATCTAAGCAGAGTGGTGTGAGTAATGTGAGTTTTAAATCCTGGTACACTATTAACAATATATTGTATCAAGGCCATCTATGTTAGAGATTATAGCCAACCTTCTCTGCCTCATTTCTGCTATGCCATTTTTCTGCCTTTGTTTGTCTACTTTTCTCCTTCATTCTATTGCCTATACAGAGTATATGGACAAGTAAAACTTTTGTGGTCTGAGTGTCAAACGATTTATTTCACTTAACTTATAGTATGGCTATAAGGAATATTTTTGTTTAGTAATTGAAATTGTTTTGTATGATTTTGTTTATCTATTACTATATAATAAATGACTCCAAGACTTACAGGCTCACAGCAACCCTTTATTATACCACAATTCAATGAATTGTCTGGACAGTCATTGGGGTCTTTCACATATTTGGTGTGAAGTGGCAAAGTGGGCTGATAATCCCTATGTCACTTATTTCTGCACATTGTGTCCCCTTCCACAGCCTCCAAAAGCAAGAAGCAGAAGATGATAGACAGACCTTAAAGGTTAGAATTCAGGCCACAAGAGTTAATACTTGTCTATATGCCTTCCCAACTCTTTTTCCCCTTCTATTGCTAAAATCATAATATAAAGAAGTCCTAGACCTTTTCTTCCTCTGCATTTTGTTAGTCAGAGTTATATAGGTCTAGCCCAGATGTAAGGAGAATGGACACAACCCAACTCATAGAGGAAGGAGTGACTTGTAGCTGTAGTGAGGGATAATACTGACTGGGACATCTTTAGAGATTAGCCATTACGTTGATTTTTTTAAAAATCAAAATGAAATCACAAGTCAGTAATTAACGGTATTAGTTAGCTTTCCAGTCACTGACACAAAATACTCAACACCCACAATTCTTAAGGAAGGAGAGGTTTGTTTGATTCGGTTTCCTTTGGGTTCAGCCGTGGCAGGGGAAAGCTGCTTACTTTATGGTAGCCAAGAAGCAGAAAGAGAATGGAGGGCCGTGGAGGGAGCTCTACCCTACTGTAGCATGTACTCAGTGATACATCTTCCAGGAAACCCCTACCTCCTAACAGCACATTTAGATACAAACCCATCAATGGATCAATCCACCCATCAGGATAATGCCCCCATAATTCAATCAGCTTTCAAAGGCCCCACCCCCACATGAGACTTTAATGGCACATTGATCTAGAACTAAATCATAGTATTAGTCCTAAATCTGACTTGTCATTCATTCATTCATATTGAGGGATTTTGATGCAGGATATAGAACTGAACAAGAGAAAAGAAGGTCACATCTTCACAGAGTTTATATTCTTAAATTCTTACACTGCAAAGAATAAGCAAAGTAAATATGCACTAAAAGGTGAGGTAGGTGGGTGGGAGGCTACTTTAAGAGTGATCAGAGAAGGGCTTCTTTGAAATGATATTTGAGGACCTGAAGAAAAGTCATTGGGAACTGCAAATTTCCAGGGCCTGAGGCAGGAGGGTCACCAGCTTTGAGTTCTGCCTGCATAACTTTGCATGACTCTATCTCAAAATTAAAAAAAAAAAAAAAAAAAGGACTGGGATATAGCTTAGTGCTAAGAGCACCCAGTACCAAACACACACACAAACATTACAGTGCCTAAAAGAAGCTTGGAGTGCTCATCTGAAAGAATAACACACAGCCAGTGCATTTGGAGAGTAACTAGTGAGGAGAATGATTCAGGTCAGGTCACAGGGATAGACAGAAGTCAAGCCACAGAAGCCTTCAAGGCCATAGTAAGGGCTTTGGACTTAATCCTGAATAATGGGAAACAGTACAAAGGTTTGAAACAGAAAATGTATTGATCCCCATGTTCAAAAGATCACTTGCCATTAAAAAATGGATTTTAGTGGTCAAGATCACTAAATAAGTTATGATAGTAGGTGCTGGAGGTTACGCTAGGGTTATAAGTAGTAGTTATGGGGAATTATTAGATGAGAAATATATTTTGAAGGTATTGCTAATAAGTACTGGCATTAATGATAACAGTAAGTACTATTTACTGTGTCCTTACTATATGTCAGACACTGTAATATGTGCTTCAACAATGACTTTTAACTTAAACTACCTAACTTTATGCAGTGGGTTCTATTACCTTTGCTTTAAATGAAGTTTAGAGATGTTATTTCCTTAGTCCAAAACTGAAGCAGAACTTGATTTAAACTCATCCATTTGGGCCTTTAAACCAGCAGTCTTAAATTATGTATCAAATGTATTTTTATACTTCTAAAAATATTTTTAAAGGCAGAACTGGTTGCTGTGGGGAAAATGGAGGGTCATAAATAGCCTGTTTGTGTTACAAAGGTGATCAAAGAGTACAGAACCTTGAACCCACCTGAAAGTTAACTAAGGATGTCTGCCTTTTTGGTGACCCTTTATATTTTTCAAATTGTTTATGTGATTTCTATATTCAATTTTTTTTCTGTAGATTTTCAGTAATTATTTTGTGGTTGATGTCAATCTTTAGTTGAAATGTTAAATGTGTCTGATGACTAATAGAAATGGATTATTGATTTTTTTTCTTGCGTTTGGCAATAATAGAATGCACATGGCATAAAAGATTATGGAAGAGTAACCCTTCGAACTATTAATTTCTGGTTTCTTCCTCCTCCAGACTGTGCAAAATGAATAGACATGAGTTATATAGACTAAACTGAAGAAAACCAAGGTGACAAATACTCAGCCATTAGCTCTCAAAAAAAATATAACTAAATAAAATCCCCATGATTTCTGCCCTACATGAAAAGATTCAGGTATATTTGGACAGAGCTTTTGCCCTCAGAGACTAGACAAAGCATGATTTTACTGGGAGAGAAGCAGCAGTATAGACAGAAAGCATAGGGGAGAGAAACCAAGCCCTCGGCCAAGTCTGCAGTGTTACCATCCCGGAGCCAAAGCATTGGCTAGAAGCCAAGGCATCTTGGTATTGTCAGGTGGGTTCTGCCATTTACCAATATTTCTTGGCCCAGTTTGACATGCTCCTTGCCCAGGTCCCAAGAATCTCTTAGTATTTCTCTGGCAAATCATCTTTTGAGAATAAAATCTCACTTAACAATCCAGGACATTCATTTTGTGCCCCTTTCTGCCCCCAAAGTAGAGGGTGGAGGATCTGTAATTCTTGTTCAATGAAATGGGAGAAGGTTTGGAAACTTTCTGGAGTGATACTGGTGACACTGAGGAATGAGGGTTATTTGGAATCAGTGCAACATCATCTCATAAGCCAGGATGGCAGACGAACACACTGCCTCATTTGGAAATGTTAAGAAGTATCTCGTACAGGCAGAGAACATTAGAACAGGAAGGGAATTTAAAGGAATCCAGGTCCACCCTTCCACATTACAGAGAGGGCCAAGAGGAAGCCGATAAGCCTAAAAGGAAACCTAAATTGCTTAGTCAAAATCATGTGTGTAATTCTTTTCTTTCATTTTTTGCAACACTTTAGTTTCTAAGACATTTAAAAAGTCATTCTTAAGAAATTCCATTTAAAAATGCAATTTTTAATAGGCAATTTGTAAACAAGATAATCTGTGAACAAAAACAACCTACAAGTGTATCTGAGCATTATTTTTCAAAGTAATATTATGCCAATTCTTTTAGTTATAAAAGTCAGTACTGCATATATGTTCACATTCTTTGAAAAATCTTATAGTAATTCTATCCTTATGCATTAAATACTGTGCTAATAAAAAAACAAGAAGATAGGGGCTTGTAAACCATAGGGACCAGTGTTGCTGGCTGGTTAAATCCTTACTAAAGCTGCAGGGGGCCCAGCAAAGTGAGGTGAGGCTACCATTGAGAGCATTCTGATGTATCTAAGAGGAGGAACAATGCAGAAGGCATCTGCCTTAACCACCGACCATCCCCTCAGCCCAGGAATTTAGCAGCTAGCAGCATGTATGACTGTCTACAATTTTCACACAGTCTCATGTTTGTTGCAAATCTGTTTCTACCTAGTGTGTATATAAAGCTCTATAAATATCAACATCTAAGAAATACCTTGGAAAATCAGTAAACAGTATAAAATTTATCAGCAAACTTTATAAATAACATTTAAATACATACTGCAGAACCAATTAATAATAAGAATCTGCTAAGTCTCCTTAATGAACTCTGTAACTATAGGTAAACTACAAAACACAGGCAAAATTGCCCTAGGAGGAGCTCTTTCTTTGGAAGTGGATTTTTTCTGATTTTTCATCAAGTCACAATAACTTTGAGAGTCTATTTTCCAGGTTCTTAGAAGTCCAAATTCAATAGTTCATAGAGACACCAAAGTTAAATTGTTGTATTAAATTAGTTAATGAGTTCAATGTCATGACGCAAACCTGTAATCCCAGCAATTGAGAAGCTGAGGCAGGAGGATCACTGCAGGTTAGAGGTCAGCCTGGGCTACAAAGGGAGTTCATGACCAGCCTGAACTACATATTGAAACCCTATCTCAAAACAAAACAAAAGAAAAAAATTAGTTCATGACCATAACACATGGTGAGGACTTTTTTTAAAGGAGAGCTATAACCCTCAGATAATTTCTCTTCCACGGAGATGCTATGGGATGGCTCAGATTAGCCAACAGCTGCCTGAAGCAGAGTGGCAGAACACATTCAGTGTTGTTGAAGAAAGTCCAAGATGATTTCCCCCACGACAAATAAGGAACTGACATTCTGCAGCTGTGCTTGTGTTCTGCTTATTCTTCCATGAATTACATTACTAGGTGGATAAGGAGGGCGTCACTTTGTTGTATCTCTTTAATGATCACTGTATGGTTTATACAATCTTCAAACCTCTTTCTCTGGATGTTTCAGGGTCTTCCCACTGCTTACTAATATTACATTAACAAACTCACCAGATCATGTTTCCTGCATGTGTTCTCTTTGAGCTTCTGTTCCCTTTATAGCTCTTTGTTTTTTGAGTTTTTTCATGTCTTTAGAAACTTGTCTTCCTGGAGAAACAGTAGTTTTTAGCACCAGTTTATGTATATCAAAAAGGATTTAGACAGGTTTTTTTTTCTTTAGCCAATAATAAACTTAGGTATTGATGGAGCATTCAAATAAAATCTTTAAATAAATCTTTCAAATAAAATCTCTTCTTCAGGAGTTAGATATTAAATAAATCAAAAAATGTTTAACTATTATGTTCCAGTTAACATTTTTAATTCTCTTGATAACATTTTACATATTGTTTCTGTTCAACCAATTTCAGAACTTCATGAAAAAGTTGAGTGGTTGGCTGTGTAATAGGGTAATACAGTGGAAGTCTCTTTTTCAAGGCTGGCATGTGAATATAGTATCTGAAAATCATAAAAGAAATAAAATACTTTAAAAACAGGAATTTTCACACTGGTCATGTCAGTACAGTTATAAGATTCAGTCAGCATTTCCAACCCCCATTTGTGGCTTAGAAAATCTCTGATATATGTGCCTCATTGAAACGCTTTAGCAAAGGAAGTGAGCTTCATTAATAATGTATCAGTCATCAAAGCATTAAGGAAGCCAAGATAATCTTCACCACAGCGTGACCCCAGGCTCCTGCTTTCTGGCTTCTCAGGAGCTGCTTAGTGGGGAATTGAAAGTGCCAAGCTACAGTGACCACCAGTGCCAAGAGAAAAGGAGAGAGTTTACCTCCAAGACCTCAGAAAAAGTATAGGAAGGACTGGGGAAGAGACAAAGGTGAAGTAGTCTTCAGTTGTCCCTTTGGATGGCTTCAAAGAAGGGTTCTAAACTCTAAATTCACATTTAGAATCACTTGGAAAGCTGTTTTAAGGTAACCACCTCCAGAGGAAGAGAGTAAGGGTAGAACAGAAGGGGAATGTAAGGGAAGGTAACAGAGGATGCCAATGAAAATATGTTTTGTGTACATACGAAAATACATTGCAACTTACTTTTTTGTAAAATTAATAGGCATTAATAAAAATATATATTTAAGAAACGTCACAACCCAGCCAGCCCCAGATAAACTGAAACAAAATTTCTACATGAGAAACCAGACCTGGGTACCAGGAGTGTTAATAGTTACTTAGGTGATTCCAATGCAGAGTGAATTGAAAAATCACTAGTTTACAACAAGGGTCACATACCTAGATGCACACAAATCTTGTAAATTAGAGAGATAGGATAAGAAAAAGCAAAAGAGAGAAGGAGATGGCAGCAAACTAATAGCACATGGTCCATTGCTAGTGAGCTCCAGTTAACTGAGGCCATCTAGGAATGGCACCATTTTTCCAGTCACCGTGATTTTTGCAATCTCATGTTTTAAAATTGTGTTGTGTCACAGATGCCATAACATAGGTGGACCTTGAACACATTATATTAGGTTTAAAAAAAAACCAAACAAACATAGAGGCCACATACTGGATTACTCCATTTAGATAAGATGGTCAGAACAGGCAAATTCACCAAGACAGAAAGCAGATCATTGCTTGCCAGAGGCTGAGGGAAGAAAGAATAAGCTGTGACTGCTTAGTGGGTACTGGGTTTCTTTTGGGATGATGAAACTATTCTGCAATTTAATAGTAGTGGTTGCCAAACATCATGAAATATATTAAGAGTCACAGAAATATATGCTGTAGGGGAGAGGAGCTAAAGATGGCCGACCAGTAAGCAGCAAAACACAGAGCTTCCCTGAGAGAAACAACTTAGATGCCAGAATGAAAACATCCTGGAGAGGTCCAGACAGAGGGAGATGGATCCTCTTGACCCATGAAGAAACCAAAGGGAAAAGAGCTGGCCAAACACGCAGTTGCGGGGCTACCATTGAATCAGTACAGATTCATGGCCACAGGGCTCTCCCTGGAGCTGCCCAAACTCATGATCACAGTGCACTCACTGTGGGAACCGCTGTGGGAGCTGCCTTGGTCGCGCTGAAGTCAGGGGTCTGCAAGCCCAGTGGAGAAAGGACCCAGCATGGAGACCTGCACTAACCCTCAGTGAGTGCTCAGAATAAGACCCTCCCATGGGAAAGGGGTGACACACTGGATGACATGTTAGAATCAGGCAGGATGATCTTGAACTAAGAATGGCAGTGACTTCAGTTGGTTGCTCCCTGCCCAGAGCAGATTGGTGGGATCTGCCTGGCCTGGGTCATCCCCCTGGCTGGGACCCAGTGAGTTGTCCCAAACTGATTTGGTAGGCACAGCACACACTAACATGGTGAAGGCCCCCACAGGTTGACTGACTCAGAGGAGAGGGGCCAGCATACGCTGCCCCAGGTTACATCTCAGTGACCAACAGCAAACTGGAGAGATCAGAATTCCCTAGCCAGCGGGCTTCAGAAGAACCATAGCCAACAAGGAAAGGAGCCGGGCTCTCCACTATATACCTGTATGGAAGAAACCAAAAACATGACAAGAGAAAGAAATAAGGAAAAGCCCCCAGCCCCCAAACCTGCAAATATTGACACAAGAGAGGTAAATGCAAAAGAGATTGAGGGCAGCAAATATCAGACAGGGCATCAGCAGAAATAAAGATATTATGGGACCTCATAGATGAGCTCAAAACTGAAATATTAATTCAAGCAAGGCAAAATATAAGAAGATTAATAAAAGAAATGCTAAGCACCTGTCAAGAAGACACAGACAGAAAAATGGAGGAACAAAGAATGAAGAATATAAAGAAAAGCTAGAATACATGAAATAGATTCTAAGAGATTACCAGGAAATTAAAAATTCCATTCAAAGCTGGAAAAATTGCCTCACAGAAACTAGAGATAGATTAACAAAACTTGAAGATAGGTTTGCAATGACTGATCGTGAAAGGAAAGATCTCTTAAAAATAGCAAGGAAAGAAGCAGTAACAATACAAAGGCTAGAAGACAACAAGAGGATCTATAACTTAAGAATAAAAAATGTGAGTGAAGAAGCAGGGGTAAATACAAAGGAAATAAAAAGGCTATTCACAGAAATAATTAAGGAAAACTTCCCAAGCATAGAAAAAGGAAATGATATTCAGATGTATGAGGCATACAGAATTCCAGCCACCTACAACCAAAACAGAGATACACCCAGACATATAATAATCAAGATCCCAGAAATTTATCACAAGAACAGAATATTAAAAGCCATCAGAGAAAAGAAACAGATCACCTATAAAGGAAAACCCTTCAAAATCACAGCAGACTTCCTGACACAATTTTATTTGAATCTGATTTGATTGATATTATTTGAATCTGTTATGATTGATAATATCAAGTCTGAGAGTATAGGCAACTACACATCAAATCAAGAAGAGCTTGGAGCGAAGTACTCCAAGCCCTGAAAGAAAATAACCTCCAGTCTAGATTGATGTACCCTGCAAAACTGTCTCTCAAAATTAATGGAGAAACAAGATGCTTCCATGATAAAGAGGAACTGAAGGAATTTGTGACCGTCAATCCAACCCTACTAAAAATACAGAAGGACATTCTAGAGAAAGAGGAAAAAAAATACTAGGATTTCAGAAACAGTGGCAGAGAGGCCTCAATGAATGGGACAGACAGAGGAATAAAGGAGAAGAATAGACAATCAATGGCAGAAAAACAGCATAGCAGAAATGAGGCAGTGATGGTTGGCTATAATCTCTAACATAGATGGTCTTGATACATTAACAAAAAGAAATACAGAGAGTAGATCAGGAGGTAGGGTCCATCGAGATGCTCTGTATAGGAAATATAATTAACCTGAAAGAGGGTTTATGGACAGAAAATCAAATATGAGAAAATAATGCTCTATGTGACAGGAAACCAGAGAGAAATAGGGGCAACTCGACCAGCACCTGTAGATAGGTTGGAAAGACATGATACTTTTGTGCAGAGGAGAACTACTCAGTTAAAATGAAGGAAAACCTTGAGGCTTTTGTAGGTAAAGGAATACAACTTGAGATCAAGTCCAGGAGTGAGAAGGTTCAGAACCACTTAGGTAAATAACAGCTTGCCCCCCCATTTAAAAACTGAGGGAGTTGGTGAGCCCCAAAATGTGCAGTGCACCCTGTGAGAGTGAAAGGGGAGGAACTGTCTTAAAAAGGAAGGCAAAAGATATTGTTAATAGTAGTGTATCAGGATTTAAAATTCACATCACTCTCACTGCTCTATTTAGATGGATTATATTCTGTTTGGTTTGTCTACTTATACTAGAGTTAGGGCACAGACAGCTATCTCCAAAATAGCAGGGTATAATATGGTAATCATCCTTAATTTCCTCTTAACTTAATTTGAAGCCCTGTATAACTTACACTGTCTTACTATGACTGATCTTATTAGAATCTGGTTTGTTAGATTGCTGTTTTGTATTGACTGATTTTATTTGAATCTGTTATGATTGATAATATCAAGTCTGAGAGTATAGGCAACTATACTGAAAATGGCAAGATTCACTAGGATACCCAATCTGACTTGATTATTACCTGCTTTTGAAGTCTTATAATGTCTCCAATGTTTGTTTTTATTAATATTGTTATATACTGCTATACTCAATTATACTATGCTTGGTGATATAGACAATTCTATTGAAGATAACAAGAGACATCATAGTAACCACTGTAGATCACCTTGTATTGCAGTTTTATATGACTTTTTCATTTCATGTTTCTCTAGGAATTTGTTTTGTTTTGTCTTGCTTTGTTTTGTTTTTCCCTCTAATACAGAAAGGATAGATATACATGTAAAGACTCATTCATGTGTAGAATTTATAAACAGTCTACGACAACTGATTATATAATGCATGATGAAATGAACAAACTACTTTGAAGAAAAAGAGACACTATACTACCCAGTGCTGACTCCATAGTGTCATAATGTGAAATCCAGAAATACTATTATTCTTTGTTCAGAGTGATTTTAATCTGTTTTGTTTTGTTTAATTTCAACATACTGGAAGGTATGGACAATTATTTTGAAGTGAATGAGAGACACTATGACAGCCATTGTTGACTTCCCTATTGTCTGGTCTTGAAGGCCTAAAACCCCTTCATCTTATTTGGATCAGTTTTATACTATGTTGTTTTGTATGAATTCACCATATGTGAAGATAAGGACAACTATTTGGAAGAAAACAAGAGACAATATGACAGATAGTAAAGATCTCTGGTTGTCTTGCTTTGAAATTACGTCTCTTACATTGCTTTCTTATGTTCTGTTTTGTTGTGTTTAATTTTACCCTCTTTAAAATAAAAGAAATATATACTGTAAAATGGTGAATTTCATGCTATGTGAATTTTTCTTTAATAAAAAGGAAAAAGAAAGTAAGGAGATAGACATGAGAGGGCATGGGAACTGGGTTATTTGGACCAACTGAGAGCCAAACAAATGCCTTTTCTGGCAGCCAGAATACACTTTATTGTGGAATAACGCATGGAAGAAAAAGTCCACAAACAAGGCTGAAACGTTAAGCCAATCTAAAGCCATAATGTATGTCTCCATATCCTTTTATGTCTGCATCCAAAGTAGCAACAAAGCTATGCTGGCTGCAACCTTTTCATTTTAACACAGACACAACTTGAGGTTTTTTTTTTTTTTTTTTTTTTTGCCTTAATAGGTGTTAATGTAGGCTGTACAGCTAAGTGCAGTTGGCTTTGCCAGCCTATAAATAGAAGTGAACCCCTGAGGTGCAAAAGAACAGGCTGGCTGATGAAACCAGTGCTGGTTACTGCTTTTTATCTTACTGTTCTTTACAGATTAAGAGAAGGGTAAATGGAACAACAACAACGACAAAAAAAATCCCTAATAACAGTGTTTATTAATCATGCCTCTTTTATCTACTGATTTTTCTCCCAATGACTCAGCTGAATTCACAGTGTGTATATTTATAATCTTCTGTAGGTTTTGTTACTCCTAATTATTTACAACTGGTTAAAATCATGACTACTTCTGTGAGACACAGGCTGTAAGAAAGAGGAGTGAGAAACAGTCCTTCAAAGAGTCTGGTATTTCAATAGCCTGAGAATATACTTCAAATGGCAGTGGTTCTTAGAATTCCCTCCAAATCCTATCCTACTTCTGATCAAAGTGAAATATTATTAAAAAGAGATAGAATTGCCGGGGATTTAGCTCAGCGGCATAAGTGCCTGCCTGCTAAGTGCGAGGTCATGAGTTCGATCTCCGGTACCAGAAAAAAAAAAAGATAGAATTTTCCACTATCACCTAATCTTTTAAATATTGGACAATGTTGCAGGTTTGCATGAAAATCAAAAATGAGTAGTTGTGTTGCAGATTAGATGCAGAATTTTTATTTACCTGAATTCTTCACTGTAGTCATTCCTGATATACTCAGCTAGAGTCTTGCTGTACTGCAGGCAGCTCTTGAGGATGTAAAACTGCTGGTATAACAGAACTGCTTGGCAGGGACTTAGCATCTGAAATGAGGCTGAGAGCCTCTTCACCACTTGTTTCACAATACTGGCCACAAATGTAATCTAGACAAGAAAATTCAGTTGCATGTAAACTGCATGTTACCCAAAAGGGCCTCCGTTTCAGCCAAAGCCTCATCACCTTACACTAATGCCATGATGCTATTTCCTGCTGAACTGGTACCCAGAACACACTATATTGTATCAACTGGGGCCTAAGTTTTTAACTCTGTTAGTGCCTAGAAAGATACTTAGAAAGATAATCAGTGCTAACTGCCATGGAGATACAAGCAATGATCCTGATAGTTTCTTTGCTTGCAAAAGTCTCTCTGATGGCTTCTACTCAATGCTATTTAGAACTCAGTTATCACAGAAGGTTTCAACAATGTTTGTGATCCTTTTGTGGCCCTTCATCCAGACACAGATATGGTCAAAGAATAGTCTCAATTTAGTGCCTTGGGGGAACCAAATCTAATGGTTTATAAAGAAATTTTCTTGCTTCTTAGAATCCTTAGAACCCCAGATTTTCACCCATCAGCTCATGATAGCACTTAAAACCACTGTATAGAATAAGTAAGCATATTGCAACTTGCAAATACAAGCTCCCATTACTGAAAATTATGACACTCCTCAAAGTAGACCTGAGACTGACTGGAATCTGTGCACTGTTTAAAGAGCCAAGGCCATGGGATTCATCTCTGTAATAATGTAGTTGGCTATTCTACTGAAACGTGTACTCTCTAGCCCGATAGCTTTTCATAAACATATGTTACAGGTATCTGACAAGAGAATCTAAATTCCACAGAACAGACTGAATATCACTGTAGACAAACAACTTAAAGCAAGAAACTATGGATGGTCCACAGGCACATGTTCATATGTGGAAAAAGAAAACATTACCATATGTCAAATCGCCTATTCACATGAAAATTTAGTTTGGATTAGTTTCAAAATTCTTTTGAAGAGATTTTCAATTAAATATATGAATGTATGAAGGGAAAATAAATTGGGGTAGGAAGAGGTTAAGGGGTAGAGCTTTATTAGAATTAATTCAATAGTTAATTTACTGTGCATTTCTTATGCACCTAGCACAACAGATACATTTCCTACCCTCATGGCTTTTTCATGGTATTGAGAAAGACATTGTATCAGTCATAATAGGCTAGTTAAGCTGAGTAACAACCTATGAAACAAATACTTTGCATAAAATAGTAAAGGTTTATTATTTGTTGACCCTGTATGCCCCTCAGGAGTTACTGGGGCCCCTGTTCATTGTAGGACTATCAGCTGGTAGAGCAGTCACCATGTCAGAAGGAAAATAGAATGCAGAGAAACATACACTGGCTCCTATGGCTTCTTCCTCGAATTGAAAATGATGCTTGGGCTCACAATCTCATTGGTCAAATAAAAAATAGAGACCCACCTAATTTCAGTGAGGAAAGTACATTTCTACCATGCTCATGGCAAGAAAAAGAGCCAGACCCCATGTGGTCACTAGTAGCTACCACAGAGCAGACCACATAGAATGCAAATGTAAACTGTAACAATGGCAAGTCTTATGAAGGAAAGAAGAGGACATTCTGCTGTGCATGAGGTGCTCCTGTGAAGGGGGAATCTGATCCAGTGCAAGGACTCAGTGACTCATCCTCTACCTTCACCCCAGGAAGGAGCACAGAGGGCTGAATAATGAGTCTGTGTTATTCATTAGTAAGGAGGGAAAGCAGGGAAGAGCAGTGCAGTGAGACTGTTAAGGTTGGAATGTTTCTCACGGAGTTCATGTGTTAGAAGCTTAATCCCCAATGCAACAGAATTAGGAGGTGATACCTAAGAAGAGGTGACTGGGTCATAAAGGCCTTGCTGGTTTGGATGAATTCATCCAAACGGATCCTTACTGGAGTGGCTTCCAGGTTACAAGAGAAAATTGTTACAAAGCTGACTGTGCACCCCTACATTCGCATATGCTGTCTTAACTGTGGTCCCACAGCCCTGAGACAGCATGGCAAGAAGGCCCTCATCAGATGCAGCCCTTTCATCTTGGAATCCCCAGCCTCTCGAACCACAAGCTAAATAGATATCTTTATAAATTACCTGATCTTTGCAAGCAACACTCGGTGACATATTATCAAAATAGTCTGCCATAATTTAAGCTTGCTACAGCAAGAAAGTCTAATCTATTCCAGCACTCTCCTCTCTGTGAGACAGGCCGTTACACAGACTTAAACAGTATAAAAATTTAAAAAAATTACCCAGTCTGTGGTACTTTGTTATAATAGCAAAACAGACCACTGGCAAAGATCCTGTGATGGAGGAAGAGAGACACCACAGGGTGAGGTGAGGGAGGAGCTTCCTGTCTGTAACCTGATGGAAAATAGAGACTGAACTTCTCAATGCCAGTGTAGTGTCAAGCAAAGAGATGACATAGTACATACAGAGAGGTTCCAGGCCAACCAAAGTACACAGACGATCCCAAGGGTTATATTCTTATTCAGCCTTCCAGGTAAATATTTATCTTTTTACTTAATTATAAATTCAATAACAATATTTTGGATTTTTTCTTAAAATAAAAGTGACATTTAGGATATCATTTTAATACCTTAAACATTAGATTGCAAATATAAAAGCATTTTGATGAAGTAATAAAATTGTCAAATTTATACCTTGCTTTTGTTTTATAAACTTCACTACATCACAGAGAAAATTTGTTAATTAAACACAACAGCGTCTGGTTAATTAAGCTTCAGTAGTTTATGGTTTGTGTCTAGATGCGCCCCAAAAGCCTTGTGTGGTCATGGGGGTGGACCTTTCAAGGGTGGCTGAGTCTAGTGTTTGTGCTTGGTTCATTGTCTAGTGCTGGGATTGACAGTGTGTGAGCTGCACCTGCCTAGGGGCTGGTAGCCAGCACACAATATAAGGGGGAAAGGAGGATTGCTCTTCCCTTTTGCCCTTTTTGCTCTTGTCGCTGTGGGTACCTGTTGCTGCAATGAACAACTGCCCCTGTTCCATCCCACCCTGACTTGGAGCCAGCTGAGTGTGGACTAAAACCTCCAAAAATTTAAACTTTTCCTTCCTTCATTTTGTGTGTCAGGCATTTTGTCTCAGCAATGGAAGGAAAGTAACCAAGACAAGCAGTGATTTTGTTTTACTTCTAGGTACTTACTATGGGAGGGCAACTTTGTAGAAAGGACATCATCCAGCTAATAGCAAATGTTGTTGACCCCAATTCAAAATTTCCCTAAAAATGCAAGCAACAAACAAGTTGTCTCATGAAGTTTAAATTGCACATGAAAAGATTCATTTCTGAAATACATTTATGAAATACATTTATTTTAATCAAATCTTTAAGATCATATTTATTAAATAAGCTAAATGAACACTTAAGAGAAAAAAGTGGTATTTAAACCAACCACTTCTGGGGACCACCTCTAGTACAAACATTTTTGGCATACTGTTAATCACAACATATATGTTATCATATAAGACATATAATAAAAAATATGTACCTGCTGAAAGACAAGAAGTATCTCATATAAAAGTGCTGTAGCTTTATCTGTATATTCCAGGATAAGCTTCTGTAACTACAATTTCCAAGAATAATCAATACAATATCATAGGCTGAGTCAGAAAGTAATATTTCCCTTGATTCCCTTTAGATGCTTGTAAAAGAATTTTTATTAATTTTATTTATTTGACAAATATATATCAGACACTGTGATGAGCATTAAGGATACAATGGGGAACAAAACAGACCATGATCACTACACTTGTTGAATGTAAAATCTTGTTGAAAAACAGCAATCAATCTAACAATCAAATGAATAAAGTCACAATTGTAAACTGAATCCAAGGTTATAGAAGAAAAGTATGGGAAGTTAAGAAAGCTGTGAAGAGGGCTAGTGTCTTTTTAGGCTTAAGGAAGGCTTTCTTCTGACCTGTGTCATCTCTTACCTACACTATCGCATTAATTCTTAGCAACTTTGCCAGTTTGAGCCTTGTTTCTAGCTCACTGTTCAGTACTCTTCCAAATGAAAGTATACTGCAGACACTCCATATAGACTCTGTAATGATGTATCCATGGGTAGATCTCATGAATATTTGTCCTTCTCAGAGTTTATAAACTGGTGCTGGCAGAGATGGGGTCTGTTTTGTTTATTGTTTGTACTCTGCCTAGCACTCTGTTTGCTCATAATAGATACTAATAAATATTAACTTAGTAAGTTAAAGAATTTTCTAAAACCTAATTCTAACTGTATGTTTAAGAATATCCAGTCATGTCCCATCCATTAAAAACATTGCATGTTGACTCAACTCAGGATAAACTGGTTTATTCACTCACTACATGTGTTTCCTAGGTAACTTGATATTTCCAATGCTTTAATTCAATATTAGAAAAAACTGTGACTGAGAGTTTCTACTGCTCATATAGGTGGAGAAATGATAAATTAAAACCCACAAATTAATCCTAAAATTTCTAAAATGGTGCTTTTCCTGTACTTTAAAATTATATGTATATTAATATTGAACATAAAGATAATAAGATTTATATAATTTATAAATAATACTATTTTTATTTAGTACATACATATGTATTTAGTACAACTTATTTGTTTTATTTAAAACAAAATACCTAGTTGTTGACTTAAGTATATTTCTGTATTCTCTATCATCATAATCTACACTGAAAGAAACTACCATCCATCCATATTATAGTCTGTCTATCCCCCCCAAAATTTGCATCTTACCTCAGCATCATAAGACATTTCAGCTAAAGTTGAATCAGCCACCAAGTGAATATCAAACACAGGACAAGGTTTTGGAATCTGAGGTTTGCTAATTATAACCACCAAAAGTTTAAATAGTGTTTCCCTGAAAGAATAAATTAAAGGCCACTAGCAAGTGAGGTTTGGAAAAGAAAAACAATGAAACTAAGCTTACAGATATTTATTGACTAAATTTTTGGGTCCCTGCACATTCACATGAATGTCTTCTTGGAAAATAAATTTTTTCTTTTGAAATAAAAAACTTAAACTAAGCATGGTAACACATGACTGTAATCCCAGGTACTAGCGAAGCTGAGGCAGAACTACAAGTTTGAGCCCAGCCCAAAAAACTTGGTAAGAGTGTCTCAAAATAAAAAAAACAAATAGCTGTGGGTATAGCTCTGTGCAAGAGCTTGGCTTCAATCCCTAGTGTTGGGGAGGGGGATAAAAAAACTGAAATGAAAACACAATTTCTTATTATAGCTTGAACTGTTTAATAAATCTAGATTTAAGAAAGATTTTGATTATTTGGATTATAGTAATATTTTCCAACAGGCTTTTACTAACTCCAGGCATTGTTGTGATCAAACTAGATTCTGTGGTCCAAGGAAGTAGGGGAAGTACTTGGCTCAGCTAAGTTTATTGGTTATATTAACTACAGCAAAGACTTTAATATGCTAATATTCACTGTGTATCTCTGAGACAAGAAATAAGTATGCAGCACTTTTTAAATTAACAAATAAAATTATATATTCATGGTGTACAAAATGATATTTTGAAATACATATACATTCTGAAATGGTTGAACTGAGTTAGTTAACTTATGCATTAACTCACATACTTATACTCACTAACTGAAATATTGTGTCCTTTGACCACATCTTCCAATGCCATCACCCCAACCCCAGTTCCTAGAAACTGTCATTCTATTCTCCATTTCTGAATTCGAATTTTTTATATTCTACATGTAAGTGATATCATTGGGCATTTATCTTGCTGCACATATCCTATTTCATTTAGTACAATGCCCTCCACACTCATTTATTGCTGTCATAAATGACAGGGTTTCCTTCTTATTTTTGAGATTCAATTATATGTATATATATATATATATATCATGTTTTCTTCTCCATCCACCCATTTATGGACACTTACGTAGATTTCATATCTTAACTATTTTGAATATGTAAATGTTCTTTAAAATATTTGAGCCAAGTTTTGTAACCTCCAAATCCTTTTTTCAACTGAGCATTTTAGAGATTTACTGTTCCACTGAGCACAACTAGGTATTAATAATAAAACTGATATTAAATCTCAGATCTTTTGCTTTCAAATGCAGTATACTGCACATTAACCTACATGAACAACTCACTTAAATTTTGCTACAAAATTTGAGTAGTATATTACCCAATTAATTATTTGAGAATAAAAAGACAAAAAAATCACAATTCAAAATGTGCTGCTTAACAAACTAGGTTCGTATTATCACTTTCAAACGTTAAGAACAAACTTAGGTACAGTTGAAAAGAAGCTGAAAGTATACCACCAGAAAATCAGCTGTCTAACTGAATACAAGGTGTCCTTGTTATCTCAGCTACTGGGCCAAGAAATGAGTTCACAGAAATGAGTTCAAGAACAGCCTGGGCAGTACAGTAAGAAACAGGAAGGAAAGAAGGTGGGGAGAGAGACAGAGAAAGAAAGAGGAACAAGGAGGAGGAGGACAAGAAGGAGGAGGAGGAGAGAAAGAATAAAAATAAAAAGAGGAGGAGGAAGAAGAAGAAGAAAGGGAGGGAAGGAAAGGGAGAAGAAAAATCAGTTGCCTAAATGAAAACAGCATCAGAGTCACTTTGGGGCACAGAAGAAAGAGAATTCAAGGATAATACTACACTAAAATTCTCTGTAACCATAAGCATCCTTTTCACAATGGAATAAAAGCATCTATAAACAATTCTTGTACTAATACTTGAGACTTCCTAGTATTTTTATAATTTAAATCATTACCATGATTGGAAGCTCACAATTAACCAAAATTCCAATGAAAATACATTCTTACACACACACGCACGCACATACAAGGCTAGATGTGGTGTCACATACCTGTAATCCCAGAACTCAGGAATATTGCCATGAGTTTGGACTGTATACTGAGTTTAAGGCCAGCCTGAACTGTATGACAAGACCCTATCTCAAACACAACAAAATAAAACAAAGCAAAACCATATCTATGTCTTCCAATTAAAAATGTAAGCCTAATTATTCTGTCTGGAGAAGAATCATGTCTGTATATTTCTCAAAAAAGCAAGATAGATCCTATAGAATATTTACTAAAGTTTTCTGCAGGCTATATTTTTTGAAGACATTTCCAAAATAAACAAAACAGTGCTTTCAGAAGCGTTTCCTGATATTAAGTTTAAATTGACATTCCATTCACTGTTACATTTAATTATAGTCCTCTATTTTCAGTAACAGCTTTTTTTCAAAGCTAAGGGAAGGAATTCTTGAATATTGGGTCACTTACTGTGATAATATATTAATTCAACCCTAATAATACTGAAATTCAAAAAGATATGGCATATTTCAAGAAGGATACAGGGAAGTTAATTGAACTAATAATATCTCCACTTATGAAAATAATATACAGGGGAATGCTAAAATGAATAACTTCCCTTTATTCATTCAAATAGAATTTAATTTTAAATCCACCCCTTCTGCCAGCTCATTTAATTTAAAATCCATGAGGTCAATAATTTTGACATGGTAATTTCATCCTGGAAGTAGAGACTTACAAGACTGACATTACAGACTTTTAAAAAGTTCCAACAACTTAATACTTCCATTGTTCAGATTATTTTTTATTTCTAATATGAATTTTTAATGTACTATGATATGTTTTAAAATAGACACTGAAGGGCTAATTTTGTTTTCATAAGGCAGTCTATGATATTGTGGAAGGCAAAATTCTAATACAATTCAGGATTCCCACTTGTGAGAGATTAAAGAAATGGCAGTACTACCAACTGCATAGAGAAACATGGAGAGTAAGCAGCAGTGTCTTGTCCTTGTCTGTTGTAAAGCAGGTATCAGCAAGATATAGCTTACAAGCTAACTCCAGTACAGAACCAATTTTTATAAATAAAACCACTGTTTGTTTGTTTGTTTGCATTGTTGTGGTTTGAACCTAGGGCCTCCCACATGCCAGATGGCTCTTTATAGAAAAGTTTTCTCATTCCTGCTACAAAACACCATATACCCATAGTTTCCAGGACATCATTACTTAAGAAATATTGATAAATATTACCATTAAAACTTATTTTTAAAAGTCTTTAATAAATAACTTGAAAAAGTATTACTGAAAGTCATTATTGGGCCGGGGATATAGCTCAGCGGCTCAGTGCCTGCCTGGCAAGTGCAAGGTCCTGAGTTAGATTCCTGGTGCCAAAAAAAAGTCGTTATTGTTCCATATTTTGAATATTCTAGAGTCCATGACCTTCATTTTTCCTCCACTTTTTATAGTACAGTCAATTTAGATAATTGGTGATAGAGGGGGAAAGAAATACATGTTAGCCAAAACTTTACCCAAGGGTATAATTCATAGTCCTTAAATACATATAAAAGAGTCAAGGAGATAATAGCCAAAACATGCAAGTACATGCTTTCTGTAGAGAAGGCGGCTGGGTTTTTTGTTGTTGGAGGTGGTGGTGGTGTTGTCTTCGGGAGGGGGATACCAGGGATCAAACTCACGACCTCATGCTTGGCAGGCAGGTGCTTATGCACTGAGGTAAATCCCTGGCCTGAGAAGAATGCTGTTAACCCCATACATTCTTCCATGCTTCCTTTTAATAAGAGCTGTCCTTGCCATCATCCGAAGTTGCTACAGACAGAGGCTGCCCAACTGTAGATATATCTTTCATCCTTTCTAGTGTTCTTACTAATGAGATATGAGCAAAAGTGTTATACACCTTGTTTACAAAGGACATCTGGCTGGGCACAGTGGTGGGCTCCTATAATCCCAGCTACTTGGAAGACTGAGGCAGGAGGATCACAAATTTGAGACCAGCATGTACTATTCAACTGTCTCAAAATAATAAAAAGAGATAGGGATATAGCTCTATGATAAAGTACCCCTGGTCCCTCAGACAGACCAAAAAAAAGCAAAATAGAAATATTTCTACTGAACCAAGAATTCAAAACTAGGAAAAACTGCTAGACTTTCAGGAATCCTGAGGAGCTTACCTTCCTCAAATCTCTTTTTGGGACTATATACTACTGAATAGCATAAGCTGTAGTTGTTAAAAACAGAAGGGCTACATTTGTGTGTTTAGCTCTGCCTTTCCAAGTGAAGCTATGAAGACACACCAAAGGTTGATAATAGAGCTAGCTGGGACAATTACAGCATCTCCAGAGGAGAAAATACCTTAAAAATCTGGACACAAGTATATAAGCAATTCTTATCAAAGATCATACAAGATCCATGAAACTTAAATGGATGCTAGATGAGGTTTTCCTTGTGTTTCTTTGAATCTGTAGGACAGGTCAGTGAAATCCTCAGCCTGAACAGAAACCGTACTTTCTCAGTTTAGTACACAGTTTAGACCTAATTAGAGGAGGCTGTAGCAGCACCTAAAGTAGAGCCACCAGTATCAAAAGCTATTTGGTCCCACTTTGTAAATTTCACAAGACATCATAATTCCAATGCATATTCCAGGTTACTTAACCAAACAATATACTCTGTCAAAGAACTTACACCAAGTCAAAGCAACAATGGCTTCAACGAGAAACACATTAAAAAGCATTATCCAAGCAAAAAACTACTAAGGATCTGACTGAATTTCTACTTTCTTTTGGTCATGTATTTTAGAGTATCTTCATTACAGCACCACATCCTATGTATTGTAAACTCTCCAACATCATTCATGCCAAGGTCACACAATTCTAGTCATATGCCAAATAATAAATAGGTTTTTGTCAATCTTGATGGTCCAATTAGATTATAATTCAGTTGAAGAATTCTTATCTCCTCATGACACTGTAGCTGTCATAACATTGTAGTACAATGCATTGCTCATATTGTTTGTGGTAATGGGGCCATAGATAAACCTACAGTGCTGCACATTACATAAAGTGTAATGCACACAATTATATTAGTATATAATGATAAATAGCAATGTGACTTATTTAGGTATTTACTATACTACACTTTAAAATATTATATTTAGGGTGTATTCCTGCTAACAAATAACAAATTACTATAAAAAAGTATGCAAGCAACAGCCTCAAGCATCTGTTTCATGCATAACTTCATTGCATCACTTTCTCTCATGCTGATTTAATCTTGTGTGGTTTTGTTTGTCATGGACCTAGGAGTAATAGGTTATGCCCATATATAAATATATATATGTGTGTATATATATATATATATATATATATATATATATACATATTTAACACACACACACAGCATATAGACAAGGTGGGCAGGAACCTATCCACTGTAGGTTCTTGTGAGTATACAAATCCCCATCCTTAAGCAACACATGACTATCAATAATAAATTGACTACTGTAATAATTGCCTTTGCAGTGTAATTTTCTGTTGTGGATATAATTGTGCTCTGGGAAATTCTAATGGAGACTTTTAATGCATGATGGGTCAGTTGGTCTTTTTCAAGTTCACCATATGAGGACAATAGAAAGAAAATCTTTGTACCCTTAATAAACTAGAAGGGCAGCATGTGCCAATTAAATCTACTCATCACAGAAGTAAGTGGAAAGATGAGAGAATGTGATATGCTTATGAGAGGTTACACAGATAAGTTAGGTATGAATATTTGAAGACACTGAAGAGTAGTAACGGGTTGAAGCTACCAGATCCCATTGTCTTCTTAAAACAAAACAAAACAAAACAAAAAACCCCAAAACCATACTTTTTAGCTGTCAATGTGTTCAGGCGTGATGACTCAATTTCTGTCTCTCTGAACATCAGTCCTAGAGTCTGTATAATTTCAACGCAAGCCCTAGGAAACAAAGAAAAAAAATAATGGAAACAATGATTTCCTCAGAAGTTTAGAACTCTGTGAAAGCAGTAATCATAAAATTGCTTTCAGACATTCATAAAAAAGTATAGGAGCTTCTTTATATCAAATTGTCAACATTGGCTAGGCATGGTGGTGCACATCTGTAATCCTAATACTTGGGAGCCTGAAGCAAGAGGTTCACCATAAGTTTGAGGCCAGCCTGGCCTGAAAAGTGAGTTCAAGGCCAGTCTGAACTACATACTGAGACCCTGTCTCAAAAAAAAAAAAAATATATATATATATATAAAATAAAAAAGCTATCACCATTGATTAAGTGCCTTGTCTGCAACTGTTATGTAATAAGTCATCACATGTGTTGAATGAATGAGTTATATTGCAATAGTGACTGCATGAATGATAGTATATGTGTTGCATGAATGACTGATAACTGCCTGTCAGGATTAAATCTTTTTCATATTTTTGTATGTATATTTCCCCACTGTTTCTGGGATAATCACACACTGATTTACTTTAAAATCATTTCAGGTAATTTTAATTTTTTAAAATAGATAATATATGGCTCAAAATGTCAAAGGTAAAAAAGAAAATACATGGAAAAGAAAACCTATATTTCTAGTTTCTTGTGTATTCTGCTATTAAAATGAGAACAAAAGGTATGTTTTTTAAAATTTGTGTATAGCAAAACTTGCACCACCACTAATCATTCATACTGCATATATTTTGTCCAGGGCCTATCATTTATGTTTAACATATGTCTGATTATCTAATACTTACACCAACTCATCAGCCCTTTGGCTTTTATGATGAAGTGCATGTTTATTCCTAGATTCTGGCAAATATTCATGAAGTTTGTTCACTAGGAAACAGAAAATGTCACTGGTCTGTAAAAACATGTGAGAAAGAAAATGGTTAGGTAAGGTATCAGCTCTTAAAACTCTATCCTTACTGAAAAGTCTAAAGAAAATGTTTATTTTTTGATTAGAGAAGATACAAGGGTAATCCAAATTGAAAATATACTTTTATTTACAACCAGGAAATCACTGCCCTCGAGACAGGAACAGAAGCTAAAAGGTGATGTCAAGGGATGGCCAGTATTGAAGATCTTCCAGAAGTGAGTGTATAATCTCAAGTCATTCTGTTTTCCAGGAAAATGAGACTGCTATTTCTTGCCTTTCCAAAGTAATTTGACTATTACAAGGAATACAGTGAGATAACAGATAGGAATGTTCTTATTTAAAAATATTTACTAACACCAAAACAAATAGACAACAATAGCATAACATGTTAAAAATGGTAAAAATGATATTAATACTTCTGGTGATGCAGTGGAAATACAGATTGCCATTTGTCTAACTAAACATGGACTCAGAGTTTAGAACTGGTATTTTTGCATTTTTAGCCAGTCTCATGAGCTGAATGAAGTATGAAAATAACTGGCCCATAAAATTAGGCAAGCTGGTACTAATAAGAAAGATAATGCAATAATTTCTATTTTCTATTCCTCTATGGCTCACTTTTCCCTTTCTGAGTTTTGATTACTAGTGACAACTTACACTCTGTTTTGAAAAGTATTTAGCTGATATGCTGTGAAAAGAGGCCGAGAATGGCTGTGGAGAAAGGGACAGAGGAAAGGGAGCAACATGAACATCATGTGCCCTCCAAGTACTTGGACTCATCCAGTTCCTGATAAACTCATAGAGCAGCAGCTTAACACACTGACTCTAAGGCCTGGCTCTCTGCAAGAGGAGGGCAGGGAGATGGTGTGATTGCTACTCCCACCTTGTGGTGGAGTGGTAGCTCACTTACAATATAAGGGAGGAGAAGAGGCTTGTTCCCCCTTTTGCTCTTGCTGCTCTTGCTGTCATCTACCACCTTGAAGTGTTGCCCATGTGCCACACTGTCCTGCCTTGGAACCAGGCGATTATGGACTGAAACGTCCACAAACTGTGAGCAACCTTTCCTTCCTTCATTTTGGGCATCAGGTATTTTGTCTCAGCAACAAGAAAAAAGTAACCAAGATGGTTATACAACAGTGTGAATGTACTGATGTCACTGAAATATACAATGAAAAATATTTCAGTGGTAAATTACATGGTATGTGTATTTTACTAAGCTTTTAAAAACTGAAGAAAAACAACATTGTGGAGAAAAATAAAAGACTGTGAGAACATGAATAGAGAACTATTTCATTTTTCTAGTCAATGAACATAAAGTTAATTGATTACTAGCTATGTGGCAGGTACTGTGCTAGGTCATAAAATAATTTCTTAAGAAAAACAAGTAACAGATGTGTCTATACTCCTAAAACTTAGCTTAGGCAACTTATGAAGTAATGTTCTCATAATTTAAATGCTATTTACAATAAAAGAGTAAAGATGATTAAAAAAAATATTGCCCCAAGTGAAGTTGATTTTGAAAGGCTGCTGAGGGAGCTTCACATTCAGGAATCTCAGCACAAAGTTATAAAACCATGGCTTCATCTTAAGGCTATGATAGATAACAATTTAGATATAAAACTAGAAAAATCTGAGAAGGTTGAACTTTATTAGTCATATATATAAACTTTATGTAAATGAATAGGAGAATAGATTTTGTTTGTGGATTAGAGAAAATATACAGCTATAAAGTCTTGCTGACCTGGTCATGGAGACAGCCATGAGTAGTCCACTAAAATGTGGAAAGATTCTAACTAAGAATACTGCTCATTTGCCTTTTACCTTCTCCATTCGTGCTGGCTTTTCATTTTTTGACAAACAAATCTGAAGATTTCTATTTTATCCCATCTAAGGGCATTACATTAAAGAATGGGTGCAGTATTTTCAATGAATATGAGACAAAATGTGAATTTTATCCCTAGACTTCTACTCAAATTAACTTTTCACCAGATAAAGTGTGAAGTTCAATAAGAACAGCCTCTGGGGTTTATGTACGCATTGGTTTGGGCCTCAGGAAGAACATAAAGATAAGTAAGACACGTGCTGTCCAGAAGAAGCTTATGATATGATATGGTAAATAAGAAAACTGTATTAATAACTATTAGTAAGTGAGAAAATATCTGCGCTAACTCTTGAGAGTAGAAGCTATATCTTATGCATGCATTTCTAATTCCTATTACCATGCCTCACACAGATTAGGAAAGTAATAAATGTTTGTTGAATTGCTAAAAAGAAATCGCTGTGAAAGGTGCCACAGAACTGCACTACCTTATAAATTATTTAATTATTCAAGTTAATTAGATTAAAATTAAAATGCCTCTTCCTTAGTCTTTAACCACATTCAAGTGCTTAATAGTCACATTCAGCTAATATCTACCTATTGAACATTGAAGATGATAAAATAGCAAAGTTCTGTGAACAGAAGTTCCAGAGAAGATCAAAAAGAGAAAAGTACCAAAGTTCCTCAGTGAGGATAATAAGAAGTGCAGAAAAAAGTGGCATTTGAGTGGAAGAATGGATAATATTTTTACAAAAGAATAAGGAAGACATATCCCGGAAAAGCAAATAACAGGAAGTCCCATTCAATCCAGCTATTCTCCTTCTGGGTATTTTCCCAGAAAAATTGAAAATGTCATGCCACAGCTATGTATGCACACCCATGTTTATAGCAGCACAATTTGCAATAGCTAAATATTAGAAACAACCCAAATGTCCATCAAACACAGAATGAATAAAAAAAGAGGTGGTATTTTATGCAATGGAGCATTACTCAGCTATAAAAAAGGATAAACTTGAGGCTTTTATAGGTAAGTGGATGCAACTTGAGACTATACCATAAGTGAAATAAATCAGATTCAAATGTATAAATATTGTATTGTCTGCCTAGTGTAAAAAATTAACAGAGTAAATAAGATCCAAAATGTACAATACATATTGTGAAAGTGAAAGTGAAATAAATTGCTCAAAAGGAAAGAACTACTGGGGTAGGGGAAAGGAGAAAAGAAAGAAGGGAAAAGATATATAAGTATAAGATGAATAACTATACTACTAGCCTCTGTTAGTTCACCAAAAAGAACAGTTTGTGCTTTCATTGTTCAACTCTTTGATTATTTTTCATGCTTATATCTTATAATATGAACAACTACTTTGAAAATAACAATATGCAACATATTAACCAGTATTAATTTCCTATTATTTTGTTTTTAAAATTCGGTGTCATGGTTTTTATTCTTTTTTGTTTTTTTTTAAAAAAGTGGAAATGCTTAAAATGACTTCCAGATCAATACTCTGTTGTTCAACATCCATACTTTTCTTCCTATCCAACCTAAACATCTACTTTAAACCCAATCCCTAAGTGTGTTCATTTTCTCTAAATAGACGTCTCTCTGACTCTGTCTTATGTCCTTTTTTGGTCCTTTCCCAGATACTGTCTTTACTCTTGACAATCTCTACGACCTTACTCCATGTCCCAGAACTCACATTCCATAAAGAATTTGTTCCCACACCCTAAAAAAGCAGATCTTCCTGGTGCCAAATGTTTGTGTAGACATCTGAGTGTAATTGTACCTCTATACTGAAATTCCTGCATATTTTGCTTTGGATACTTTATGTAGAGCTCACTCTGAACCTCAGGTGCTGTGCTTTCTTCATGAATATCTATAGCTGGATTAGTTCTATCAGATGATGGTGCCTTGATGATAGCCCTTCCTTGCAAAAATAAGTGCCATGACCAAATTTAGAATCTATGACAGAGGCCATTAGTGAGTATACTTAAATGCTAAAATGTCTGTACTTAATTTAATTTTAATTTGATCAAGCAATCCCATACAATTAGGGTTTTGATTAAATTGACACAATGTAGGAGGCGGGTAGAAGTTAGGTGGAAAATAATACCAATTTCTTTAGCTTTTCTACATGAATTCCATTTCCATTTTCAAAATCAATTTCATTATCCCCATATTTCCCATAAAGTTCTAGAATCAAAACATGGATGGTATATTCCTAACAAGATCTATCCAGTACTGTTCAGTTTAGACTATGCACTACCACATCATCCTTACCTGAATCTCAATGTTCTTAGATATTTGACATGATATTCTCTATAGCTATTCTGTCCTCTAATTAGGCTGACTGGCTATCACTGCAATTAGTTTTAGACTATCCTTGCTTTCCCATGACTTGGGAACTTCTTCAATCCCATGCAAACTGGAGCAGCTAGTTATCCTAGCCCAAGCAAACCAAGATGGCTGATCATTATATACTTCTGAGTTTTTCTATTTCATTGTGTTTGAACCACCCCATTCCTTGTTGTTTCTAATACTCAAGTTATTTCATCTTTGGCTATTGGGAACCCGTTCATGTGAACACCTAAGTGCCCTAGTTAGGGCCCCACTGTCTTTGTTTTCTTTTATCACCTGTTTCAGACTCTTTTTGTATATTCCTATCTCAAACTTACTAACACTCATTCTAATGAACTTTAGTCCTTTGGGTGAGGAATATGTCCAACCTCTATCTTATGTCATTTATTTATTCATTCTATAAAGGATTACTGCAGTCTACTATATCAAGGTATAGACCCTGCCTTCAGAAGCCTACTGCATAATAGGGCAGCACATAACCAAATAAGCAATCATTACACTGGTAAGTGCTGCAAGATGTATAAGCAAAAGATGCTATGGAGAAGTCCCTCCTAACTTAGTTTTGCGGGGTTTAAAAAGGAGTTTTAAAGAAAAACTAAGGTTTAATGGGCTGAAATTATTTCAGAAGAAGGAAAAGAGAGTGAGGTTCTAGAAAATGGGCCATCATGTTAGGGCCCAGAAAGAAAAGGGAAACTGAGAAAACTGTGAGAGTTCATTTTGAATAGGCACACAAGACAGGAGTGGGTGGGGGGTGCACAAAAACAGAGGATGGAAAAATAAAAATAGCATCTGTATACTCTGTTAGACATTTATATTTTAACACTTTTATCCAAGGTCAATGGGGAGCCATTCAGAGGCTTTTAGGGAATCAGATTTGTGCTTTGGAAAGATTTCTCTGTTTTAACGAAGAATGGGCTAGAGTGGAGCAAGAGTGAAGGCTGAGTGGTAAGTACCGTTAAGAGAGTAGAAGAAAATAATTGGACTTGAGCAAAAACAGTGGAAAGTGTCTAGACATAGTAACAAGGTATTTAAAAAAATCATGTGGTGATTGGCTGGACATGGGTGGTGGTGAAGGGGAGAGAGGATGTAAGGGTAACATCTAGGACTGTATCGTAGGGTACCTGAAGAGAATAACATCACTCCCTGTGTTAGGAAACATAAAGTAGATTCCAAAAGGAAAGTATTGAGCTCTCTTTTGATTAGGCTAACTTTAAGATTCCTGTAAGACATGCAAGAGGTACTGTTCAGTGAACACTTACATTTGCAGACCTAAATCTCAGGGCTGAGAGTTGAGGTAGAGGGCCAGTCGTGACATCAACCACATATACAACATAGAGTCAGGCGCATAAAGAGGAGAGAAAAATTCCCCATGCAACTCTATTACATCATCGCTCCTTACCTATATGACTTCTGACTTCTAATAACAGGACTGAGCTCAGTAGCATATTGGGGATCCTGTAAAAGAGTAGCTTTCTGAATGAAAAAAAAAGTGGGAATCATTAGAATTTCTGATACTGAAAATCAACCCTATTTCTAGCCATTTTGTCTGTGTGTGTATTTTTAATATCTATGGTACAATATTTGCTTATATGACTAATTTTGATTACACCACAGGGAATGTTTCATCTAATTTTCAAAAAGTTTTAAATATAACTTTTTTAACTTTTTATTTTAAAATAATTTATAAAATTCTAACAATACATAATTGTAAAACATAAGTAAAAGATAAAATTTTGTTTCTCTTGACTCATCACTATTCAAAATAACTATTATTAGTTTGATATATCCTTTCAGGCTAGAAAACACATTAACTGTAATATACATTTACAGTACTTATATATTATGACATATTTGTAAGAGATATAATCCTAGCTAAATTATATCACATATATTAATCTAGAACTTGATTTTTTTCACTTAACATGTGGTGAGCAGTTTTGTATGTCTGTATACACGGATTTACTGCAATCTTTTAAGTGATTAGCTAATATTCCATACCATAGCTATACAATATTTTTGTTAATTCCTTTCCTACTAATAGGGTTAATTTTTCCTTAAACATTTAATGTTGACATTTCCCTTTTATTTTCACCCCTCAAATCAGACAAGTAGCATTCAGGAAGTTCTCTGTGTAACTTTTTATTTATGTTGAGCTCTATCAGGTCAGAAGGAGTTTCTGAAATGTTGCTGATTTGTAACTCAAAACAAACTTTCTTTGTCTTATTCTTAATGTCAAAGTGGGTAAGTGGGCAGTTGGTAGTGAGGGAAATATGTGCTTTTTTTCTTACTACTTTTATCACAGCTCTACATTTTTAAAAAACTGCCCTTTTTCCCCCTTCCAAATGTTTATACTTGCCTTAAATCTATAATTTTAATTTGGAATATGCCTTAGTAACTTATCTTTTTAGAAGCTGTCTTTATAATATGTAAAGTATAACGAATAGCCATGTTTCATCTTCATACAATTTGGAATGGTAAACTGCACAATTATTATTGGTAACACTTACAGATAACATGTGTTAATGAAGGAAACTTGGCTCTTTAAAAAGCCTGAGTCACCCTAGTTGAGTGCAAACTGCCACCTGGTAAGACTTCCCTTGCCTGCCTCTACAAAAGTCCAGCTTCTTTATTTCTGTAAGTTTTTCCTCCCTAACGAGCATTTCTCCCCATTGCAATAGCCTGAATCAAGTTACCTCTTCAGTGGATCATTTCTTTCACAATATTACTGAATCGTAAGACAAAATTTCCCAAATGGTGGGGATGCAGGGAAGGCATGTACCTTTAAAAGAAAGAACCTCAGGTTAAGGTCAAGACACTTACTATAACATAATTGTTCCACGAACTTCTTAAGTGCAGAAATAGAGATGAGGTTGTGGAAACAACATACAAGTGAAGTTCTGACTCATTATTCTCTTGGTTTAAGTCACTCTCCAAAGGAGAATCTGGGAGAGAATTTCCTACGTAAAACTCATTTGTGTTCCCATCCCACTTGAAAGAGATTTCAGTTGGGGAGTCTTCGCACAGATCTGGAAGTCCCTGGGGTTCTTTTGTGTTTGTCATGCAAGATGGTGAGCTGACAGCCCTGCCAGCAGTTGGTGTGGGTGGACAGCTCCTCCTGGGGGGCACAGGTAAGGGTCGAAAGGCACCTTGCCCCTGAAGGCACAGCTTGTTGATGTCTGAAGGAGAACTGGGAGTTGAGTCAATGAAGGCTCTGCAGCTCTCTTGGTTGTACCTGTTGGTAGAATTTAGTGTTAAACGTGGTAATAAGAATTTTACCGTAAGGAACAAAGAGCACCTAGTGCCTAACTGCAGCAGTCTAAGACTGAAAGCTACTGTTTTCACCTAAATGGAATAAGGAGGTCACGCCAGTAATCCCAGCACTCGGTAGGCAAGAGGATCAAGTTGGAGCCCAGTGTGGGCAACTTAGTAACTTAGTGAAATCTTGTCACAAAAAGTGAGATCTTGACATAAAAAGGGGACAAGATATGTAGCTCAATGGGAAGATTTTGGGTTTGATTCTCAATATTGCAAAAAAAAAAAAAAGTGGGGGGAGTAGGGGGAGGGACAAAAAGGAGTGATTTAACCTCACTTGTTATTATTACTCATCAATTAGATGATTGGGAGAAATAGGACATGCAAATCCTTTAGTCTGCTTTTCTGCTTTCAAAATAAAACAATGTTATACAGGAAGCACTTTTTACATTGACAGTATTGTATCCGTCCTTCCTGGAGCCCCAATTTTCACTGAAAGGACTATTTTATTCTAGTTTTTCTCCTTATTATTCTTTGCATTAATAAGAGAACCTATAAAGAAAAAATAATCAAACATGAATAAGAAGATTCTTTAGATGGTGTTTTCTTTAATTCACACACTTCCAAATTTCCTAGGATCTTCCCAATAGCACTAGCACTTCTGAATCAGTGCCAGGTCCCATCCTTTCACCTCCTACATTCTTGCCAACTCACCAAAAACTCTCTCTCCTCCAAGGTACAAAGAAGTAGATTGGAGATGCTAAGAATTTACAGAGTATGATGAGATCTAAACTTCAGTTCCAGCTCTGCAATTCTGTGGTTATGCAACTTTTGCTAACCAAGGCTTACAAGAGCCGCTTGTTTTGTTCTAACATCCTACACCAGGCCCCAGCAGGACAGCTACCAGAATGCAGTCGCTTCATTCAGTTCCACGCAGTCAGGCTCAAATAGACTCAGCCTACAGGGGGAGTTCCCTCTGCTTTAACCTTATGAGGAAAGTAACTTCGCAAAGACCAATACGCTTTTTGTTCTGTTTCTATTTTCATTAGCCCTTTTGTACTTATGAAGCAAATCTTCTACACTCAGCTCATCAGAATATTCATTCTGCTTTATAAAATGAAGTACTAGCTCATCCTATGACCAGAAATAAAAGCCAATTTGATCTTCCAATTTGTGGTAATTTTGTCTTTTTACACCTTAGTTGGTCTAAGGCTTGATTTCCTAATTACCTTTATGGTGTTACTGACTGCGTCAAATTCCAATCTCCACCCCTTCCCTCCAATGACTTTGCATGTGCACACATTTGCACGCACACACACACACACACGTACAGTAGTGGTCACCTCAGGCCTCTGATCATTGTCCTGTCCCCCTGTAGGCATGATCTCTTGCCAAACTCTCAAGTTTCAGGGTATGCACACTGACACGGTGACCCCAGAATAAGATCTAGAAAGAAAAGCTGAGCCGCACTTCTCTTCTTACTCTGTGGAGTGGAATGGCCAGATTTTAATCACACACCTGCATAAATTACTGTAGATGATACACAACACCTAAGTGCTGTTCAGTAAGCATCCTACATTACCCTACTTTCTTCATTTTGAGGAAGGAGAAACAGGAGTAGGAGTGATGGCTGGAAACTAAGGTGTAATGGCTGATGGCCACGGGGAAAAACATTCTTCTTGAGGCAAACAACAGTTGCACCCACCTCACTCATTCCACTATTTGAGGTAAAGACAGAAAGTTCACCATTCCTTTTTGCTTAAGACAAAAATGGAGGGCTCTGAACTGGTGTGAATTGATGTGCCCCAGGGTCCTGTCCTAAAGTAACTAAGACCCTCATTTACAAGCAGAGAGACACCCAAAGGGAGGAGAAAGCACTGCTGAGCACAAAACAGGACTGAGTGCAGAATCACACATGCATACTTAACAGTTGTTTCATGCACACGAATTTTGTGAATACTACACTTCTTATACATACACTGATGCTTCATAGACAATGTCTACAATCTCACCACCCCCCACCACAGGGCTGCTCTGTCTGTGCAGCAGCTTCCTTTGCTGTTCTTCCTGGGCTCTTCTGTCTCGGGAGCAGCCTACAGCAGGATCCTGTACAGTTCTAATAAACTCTTTTCTCTTCACTAATTCCCACTGGGCACATCTGATTTCAGAGAACTCGCAAGGCTGCTGACAACAGGATTCTAGTATCATATAACAGTGTTGTTTAAGGGTTTCAGACTGTAAGATGCTCACACTGGGATTTTCAAATAAATGAATGCTGAGCCAGGGATATAGCTCAGCAGCACAGTGCTTGCCTGGAAGTGTGAGGTCTTGAGTTCAATTCCCAGTACTACTACTACTAACAATATCAATAATAAATACAATCAAATAAATGAATGCTACAAATTGAAAGCTTGTAACCACCCCCCCATGTGTATCTTTCAAATTTAAGCTCAAGGGTGATGATATAAGGAGATAGGATTCTTTAGAGGGTGATAATGTCATGAGGGTGGACCCATCACAGTTGGGATCACACTTCAGAGACCTCTGTAAGCTTCTTCCCGCTATGTGAGGATACAGTAAGAAGGCAGCAGCCTACAATCCAGAAGGGACCCACACTGTGTTGACACCCTGGAGACTTCCAGCCTCTAGAACTGTGAGAAACACATTTCTGATGTTAGAAACCAGCCACCCAGTCTAGCATAGTTGTTACAGTAGCCCAAATTGTCTAAAACAACTGTTGTAGTCATGGGTTATACAGAGAACAATTAGAATAAGGACATGGAGTTTACAATATTTTTATGATGTCACCCAAGCTTAATACAAGAAAATGCAGGAAATCTATCCACATCATTAAAGACAAACTATTTAGCCAAGGGCCTAAATCCCACAGCAACGTCCCACATGAGTCCAAATGAAGACCCAGTGCTTATGACAATGCCTCTCATGCCCACAAGAAGGACTCACGCCAGTCTCTTTTACGGATCTGTGCTGGGAAGGCCCAAAGGCTGGCTGGTGGAAGCCAGAAAGTCTATGCCAGCAGGGTAAAGGAGCTGTGCTGGTAGGTTGAGGGTTCTAGGCTGGAGCGGAAAAGTCACACTCACAACTCCAGGGCTGTCCTGAAAAGCACCACAGCCATCCTCAGCGACACGGAGGCCCCCAGCTCCTCTGATAATAAGCATAGTTGAGTACATGCCAGGAACCAGTGTGACGAGTTCATCCTGGAGACCAAGCAGCACACGTCTTCCCCTCCGGAGCCAGGAAGCAATGCTCAATGTGAAGACCAGAGGTTCTCCAGGAGAACCAATGGCTCAACAGCAACTCGTACCAGAACCCACAACACCTCAATATCTTAATGCAACTAACGTGAATAACTTCTCCTTCTCCACATCACCATTTATACTGGCAACTTTCCTCAGATGAAACATTTACACCCAGCGCCATGCTGATGTAATCCAGCTGGTGTTAAGTTGACCACCAGTTTTCAATCCATAACAACAACCTTCATGGGAGAGAAGAAAGAATATGTCTGGCTTAGAAATGACAGAAACGATACATAGGCCATACCTCTTTAAAAAAAATACATTTTTCTTTTTTTTCTCTTCTCCCCAGCTCCACTGAGGCTATCAAACCCAGAACCTCACACATGCTATCACTCAGCCACATTCCCTGCTCTAATGATATAATTCTTAGCCTCGACAAAATTTATAATCTGCTTAATTAACACCTATGACCAACAAAATGAGAATTATCTGGACAATTTTAAAAAGAGAAAATTTGAAAAAAAATGCTGTGGCATATATTCTGAGTCTTATTTTCAGTAGATATTTAAATAACTTTTTATTTAAAAAAAATAACTAGGGCAGAGGATATAGCTCAGCAGCACAGCACCTGCCTGGCTGAGAGGTTGTGAGTTCAATCCTTGGTACCAAAATAAAATAAAATAATAACTAATCTGACATATTTTACTACTTCTGATAGAGCTATAATTAGGTCAGAGTTTTATAAATTAAATATTATAGCCTAGTATTCAATATTTTGAGATACTTTGGCTTTATTTCTGATAAATTTAATTTATTCTAATTTAAATTTGGCTATAGTTTTTAATTCTTTTAAGATTTTCCTGCCACATTCCAGCCTTTTACCCCAAATATATACAAATGTTTAGGAATCACTTAAATTCTATAAAGCAGATTCCATAAAGGAATCCCTGGAAAATCCAATTTGTAAACTCAATAAATCTGCATGGACTAATTTTTTTAAACTAAAGTTGAAAATTACTTATTTAAAAGTTAAGTAGTAAACATTTTACTTATTTTATTTTATTTTTATTTTTGAGACGGGGTCTCTATGCAGTTCAGGCTGGCCTTGAGCTCACTTTGGAGCCCAGGCTGGTTTTGAACTCGCAACAATCCTGCCTCGACCTCCTGAGTGCTGGGATTACAGGTGTGAGCCACCACGCCCAGCTGGTAGTAACCATTTTAATAATATATATGGCATGTATGAAATTGTCACCAAACAAGTTCTTTTAGGCAATACTAGAGGTACTGTAAATACTCAATACAGAACTTTGAGCTCCAGAGTGGGGTTTAAAGTAATTATCAAAAGCACACTCTCCAGCTAGATGGGTTATGCATATCTGTAATACTAGCACTTGGTAGGCTGAGGCAGGAGGATCATCATTTGAGGCCGGCCTGAACTATGATAAAACAAAACAACAAAAAAGTACACTCTCAAATAAGCAAACACCATCTGACTCTTTGGAAAATGCTTGACATGAATGTAGTGACTAGATTCTACCTAACACCCTTATACTTAAACTAGATGGTTACTCATCTTCTGAATTTTTATACACAGCTCAATGGTTACCTTAATATTATAGAAATGTATAAAAGAAAGAAAATTCCAGTCCTTGTCTAAAATGTAAATATTGTAATAATTAGAAAAGAGAAAAACCAAAAGATAAAGGCTTGGTTCTCAAAGAAGAAAGGAAGAAAGGTCAATTTTATGTATTATTCATATTGTCATTTATTTCATTGATCTTTTTGCCTTTACCAATCAAATTTTTTTCTTTCTTGCATTTTTAAGTTTTCTCAGCTAAAGTAGGATTTATTTGCAATGGATTCTTGGTAAAGAGTTTATATTGCTGTTACTGCCTCACATGAAATCATATGTCATACATCATATCTTCACTGAATTTAGAGAAAGTATTTGAGATAACCAACCTTAATATTAGACAATATGACGTATGTAAACTTTATGTAAAACAGGATTTCATCTTACAGTTATTGCACAGAACTTGTTTGCATGCCCATCTCTAGTAACAAGGATATCTAGGAAGGTGAAAATGGCACATTACCATTCCAAACAATTCCATTAGTAAAGAGTGGGAGAATTTATTTGTTCATTCTTCTTCCCTGCACCCCAACCCCAAGCTTTAGGGACTTCTTAAGTAGGTCACAATATGGTTACTCTACCACTACCACCACCACCAAAAACAAACAAACAAACAGACGAACAAAAATGATAGCAAAGTACCTACTTGTATTTTCCTTTGTAAGATGCATATGAATAAATGGAAGTATTTATTGATAAAGAGCTACCCAAAGAGAAAAAAACCTAAATGCAGCACTAATCTCATTAACACAGATCACTAGTCTTTGTTCTATTCCTTAGTGTTTAAAGGCATGTTGCTCATTATTATCCTGAAAAGTAATCACACTTATGTAAGTCTGATGTCCCAAGATAACAGCATCCTTCTTATGACCTACAGCTTCTCATAATTAGGTCTAAAACTTTACACCTAAGAGGTATTTCAAAGCTCTGTATATGTGAGCATCCTGTAGTCTTCTAATTAGTGTTTGCTATCTCAGGCCACCTTTTGTTTAGACTTCTGATTCAGATGTTTAATTACAGAGATGAAAGCGCTAGAAAACTATGGGTTGGTAGCCCAGCTCCCACCTTCTGTATTTGGAAACTGCTCGCCTACAGCACAAATGGGGTACACAGAAGCTGCCAGGTTTCTGAAGATGCTGATCTCCTGGCTATAGAGGATATTTTTCAGGAATGAGTCATTTATTCAAGCTAAGCAGTCAGAAACCTTCACCAGCATTTTAAAAATTTGATGGAACAAAAAAATGTAAATTGTGTTATGTTTGTAAAATGTAAATTTAAGGCAAGTAGCAATAATTTTGTTTATCATCCTATGAAAGACATAGGATTGAGTGGAGAAAATGAAACATCAAAGAAGACAGAGTTAGGTGGCACCCAGCTTCCACTTCCAACTGTGCCTAATTTCCAGCTTCATTCTTACCATTCCTATGCTACTGTTGTTTGGTTTCTAATCTTTGCTGATTTTGTTTATCATTATTTATCTAAAATCAAACACAAAGTCCAATAATTAGAATATGTCTGGTAACGAGCAGATGCATCTATATCTGTTTCTCTATCTATTGAACGAAGCTTGAATTACGTAAGTTGCCTCAGAATTTCCAATAAATTCCTATTTTATTTTATTTTATTTTATTTTATTGGGGGAGCACTGGACATTGAACTAGCCTGTGGGGTTTTTTTTGTTTTGTTTTTTTTTTGGTTTTGTTTTGTTTTGGTACTGGTAAATTCTCCTTTTAATCTAAGCTGTATTTCTGTCCATTTTAACAGAGTTATAGCCTCCACAACCACTTAAAATAACTACTACAACCATTCATAAGCAACCTCTTTTATTTCTATAATTTGGAGGAAAACAATGAGACTATCAGAATGTTCTAGAAAAAGTTGAAAATTATATGTCAAAATATGCAATGAAGGTCACTGAGTCTGGGAGCATGTAAATGGCTATCACTGGAACTGCCTCTTCCTCCATCTTTCTAGGTATAAAGGCCACAATAAGAATTGTATTCAGCATCCTTGTATGAGACAGAGAGCTCTTTTCCAGGATCTCAGAATCAGTCTTCAGGGAAATAAGAAAGCCTATCAATTCCTTCCAGACAATCATGTCATATACAAGCAAGGCTAGATTGTCAAGAACACAATTATTCCTTGAACAAACATTAAGCACTGAGCCAATACCAGAATATATCAATGAACAAGAATAAGTACATCCTTCAAACAGCTTACATTCTAGAAATAGTGGCAATAAATAATAAACATGTAATTATAACTCATGAAAGTTGTATGAAATAAATTCATATAAAGAAAAGCTGGGCATTTTTGTTGGAGGGTGCTCTAGAAGTGATCCAGCAAAACTGCTCTGAGATAGGAACATGTTAGCTAAAACCTGAAAGATGAGAAAGAGTGAGTCATGTGAAATGCCATGTTAAGAAGGGAAAGGACAGAGCTTGGGGTGCTGGTTGGTCTTTGTGATATGTAAGACATGAAGTGACCCCAAAACTAAGCTGGAGCAATCAGCAAAGGCCAGGTTTGCAAGATGTCTAGAGAGTAAAATGTTTTATCCTCTGTGCAGTGGAATGCCACTGAAAGGTTTTGAGTAAGAAAAGGACATGGTAAAAAGATTGCTTTGACTTGCTTTGACAAGTCACAGAGTTGGGCAAAGGTGGAGTGGTACCAAGCATGGAGATCGGGAGAGTAGCAGGAGGTGCTGAGTAGTGCAGGTGAGATATGGTCACAGCTTAAGAAGCTGTGCAGGCACCCCAGATTCTGGTTACTGGGGAGCAAATTCAGGCCTCTGTAACCAGTCTAACTTCCAACAGCAGAAGTACTTGCAAGAAATGGGCTTTTATATTCAACTGATTTCCCTAACCTTGTTTTAGATACTTAACATTAAACTTTATTTTAAGTTTTCCAGAAATGAGTGCTTTTGTCATTTTGTAAAAGGCAGGATAGGAAACATTCATGAATCTTTGATAATTTGGGCCATTCTGAGCTTCTGGAATAACTTCATTAATGTACTGCAGAATTGGAATTCATATGTTGGCCTGAAAAGCAGGCTTTCAAAGCCAAAAGCACAGACATTGGCTCTAGTACCCTCCACTCCCTGCAGTCTCTAATAGTCCTCCCTCAGGTGAGTCACCACAAATAAGAATGCTGTATAAAAACAGTGTATTTGTGACTGCTAAAGAAGAAGAACCACCCCAAATAAGCACATACTTCAGGAATATGAGTATCCAGTTCTCCTCTATTGCTGCCCCAAAGATCCTCTTTTATAGAAATCTGAAAACAATCACTAGATTCACAAAGAATCTGATACCAATCCAAATTCTCTTCTACATATACTAGTGTCAGCTTTAAATTGTACTACGTTTTCTTCTGCTTCTAGCCAAGGAGGAATGATAGGGACAGGATAAATGTTCCTACTGAAACATTTAAAAATTGAGCAAAATATAAAATAGCTCTGAAGACACCAGACATCAGGCATCAAAACATAATGAGTCCTGAGAGGCAGGAAATAATCAAAATGAGACCTAATAATTGCTCCAGCTCACTGCCTTGAAAGTTTCTAGAACACAGTGTATGGAGAAGGTAGAAACACGTATTTATTGTGGAGATAGTTTCATACATACATATGATAAAATGCATATGTGCAGTTTATTACAAGTCAAGTATACTTCATTAGGGCTGTAAAAACACATTTCCACCACGTAAGCCTCTATTCTGGGGCTGCTGGCTTTAATGCCTGTTACGCTTACAAATCTAACCATAGTACATTATTACATTATAACAGTTTGTAATGTTAAAATTATAAAGCAAATCAGTGATGTGTTTCCCATTAAGGAAAAATTGCTAAACCATTGTTCTGAACATGAGAAAGGAAGTTATAATAATTTAGAGTTTGAGGAAAACTTGTAGATCTTCTTGTTCAATGAGAGACAATGAAAATGAGCAGAAGCAAAGTGAGAAAAATCCCCTTCCCCTCAGCAACCCAAGCACTGTAGCATGCTACATTGTACACCGTAGGTTGTGAATGTTCCCAGTTACAAATTCACTTTACCTGTACACAATTTTGCAGTGCTTTCCTAACATACAGGACTGAAACATCTAAAACATGAGCCCAAATAAATCTCTCCTCCTTTAAGTTGTTGGGCATTTTGTCCCAGCAAAGAAAGTGACTAAGAGAGATTTTGCTACCAGAGAAATAGGGTTGTTGCTATGACTGTTACCTGGCTCTGTGGCTCAAAAGCCTTTGGAACTGGTTCATGGGAGGACCTTGAAAACGTTTGGAGATGCCACTGGAAAAGCTCTAGAATGCTGTATGGTGAGCTTAATGAGAGATTCTGGTCAGAGCTTGAAAGACCAGAATACTGACTATAAATGCTGCTGGTAAAGACCACACTCAAGAGGTTTCAGTTGATATTAGGTCTCCCTTGGCAGTTGGACTTCAGGCCACATGTGTTATGCTCTGGTAGGAAATGTGTCTACGTTTTGTTCATGTCCTAAGACTTAGTGGGAGGCTAAGATTAAATGCAGTGTACTAATCAACCTGGGGGAAGATGTTAAGACAGTCTGACATTCAGACTATGGCATGAGTACTTCTGACAGCTTTTAGCCCCATTTGTACTGAAAATCAAGAGCAAATGGCACAGCTAAATGATTTTTAAAAGTGTTACATTGGGCCAGAAAGGAAGCTGTGGAAAAGTTGGGCCTGCAAAGTTGTAGCAAGAAAAGCTGGTTGATGAAAAGATTAGCATTAAGAAGAAGCCAAGCACTATTCATCAGCAGAATGCTCTATATCCCTTGACCAGCTGACAGGCAGGTCTTAGAACCCTATGCTACCCTCATCGTTCCAATGTGTAGAAACTGAGGATATGGGAGGAATTCACAAGACCACACCCACTGCAAGCTTAAGGTTATAAAACTGTAAAGCTTTCATTTGAAAAGAGAGTACAGAACTCAGGCACTTGGAGACCAGTCAGCCAAGATGCAAATAGCCCTGATTATTGCTAGAACCAAGAGTATACCTTGGCATCATTTACAAGGTGCTCATTTTTCAGACATTCAGATTGTAAGAACTATGGGGACAGTGAAGCTTTCATCTTGATTTCAGAAGGAGACCTGGGAGGCCAGACAGTGGCATTATGTGAAACTGTGGCTATAAAGCCAAAAGTGCAGTGGAAACTCCAGGAAGTTGGAGAAACTAGCTAAGTGGAACATCTGAAGAAAGCCCTAGGGAGTGAGCAAGCCAGAAACCACGAGGGCTGTAATCACTGGCAATGCTGTATGGGCACAGCCACCTAAGCCCTTTGGATCTCACATCTAGCCACAACTTGCCCAGGTACTGGGAATGGAGCTACAAGATTTAATGTTTGCCCTCCTTGGTTCCAGTTTTGCTCTGTTCCCCTTGGTTCTATCCTCCTACTCCTCCATTTAGGAACAAGAATGTTTATCCTGCCTGTGTCACTGTATGACAACAATGTTTAACTTGATTTTGACTTTAACAAGAGTTTACAGCTAAGAATTTGCCTTAAGTCTCAGAGAAGACATTGGATTTGAACTTTTTAGCAAGGCTAAAACTATTAAAACTTGCAACTCATGGAGATGGACCAAATGCATTTTGTGTAGATACCTATGAATCTTTTGGGGACCAGATTCAGATATTATGGCTTAGATCTAAAATGTCCCCCAAAGCCTGGATTGGATTATGGAAATATTATAGCTGACTTATTGTTAGAAGGTGGGGTCTGGTCAGAAGAGGCAGGTCACTGTGGGCATAACCTGGAAGGGTGTATCTCCCTTTCAAGCTCCTGCCTTTGACTACATGCTTCCTAACTACCAGGAGGTAAGCAGCTTTCCTCTGCCCAAGACCCTTCCACCATGACACTTCTACCTGAAGCTGACCCACCATGCAAGTACTGAAACTTCTAAAACATAACCTTCTTTTAAGTTGAGAGTGTCAGGTATTATGTCCCAGTGGTTAGACAGTGACTAAGACATGTGGATTTCCCTCCTTGCTATGATCTCTCTTTTAGGGCCCCCACATCCCTGTACTCTATATTGGTTGACAAGCAGCTTTTAGAATTCGATATTTCCCCATCTTTCCAATGTGTGGAAACTTGAATGAGTGACAGTGTCACAGCTCAAGTTATGGAGTTTGGGAGCCTCCTTTTAAATTTACACCCAGTCCTCTCTTTTTCCATTTAGACTGAAATGTCATCTGCCTTAATTTCCCCAAATGAGACCCAATAGGCCTTCAAGCTTAACCAGTCTAAACCAGTACTTGGACTGATCCTCTCAATATCCTTGTTTCTGGCAGGGAATCCCCATTTGCATTTGTTACTCCAGCTTGAAACCACAGTGGTCTCTGTCTCTCCCATCTTTAATCTGTTGCCAGTCTTACGGAGTCTGCCTTTGAAATGTGTCTTCTATTCATTACTTTTTCTTTGTTACCATCACCACCACCCCATTCAGATTCTCATTATTCCCATCAATCTTTCAAGAGTTTTTTTAACTCCCATGAAATGAAATGTAGTCTTCATCTACCCTTTTAAGACTCTACAGTATAGATCCAATTTTGCTTTCAGGTTCTACTGTTAAGATGCACTGGATTGCTTACTGCTAGCACTAGACCACCACTACCAGTGTCTGAGCTTTCACTGTTCTCTCCAACAGGAATGACCACATTACCATGTGTATCACTTGACATCTAAACTTTCTCCCCACAACTGAATATAACTTTCACCTTGTTAAATATCTTTGACATATTACCTCAACTCATTTAGGACACTTAGCAAGTTTATATTCTATTATATTTATCCAAATATTATATATATTGGTTAGAAACAGCTTCTCAGGGTGAGGGATTTAGCTCAGCAGCATAAGTACCTGCTTGGCAAGCATGTTGTCATGAGTTTGATTCCCAGTACAAAAAAAAGAATCAGTTTCTCAAGGACAGAAATTATATCTTACTCAACTTCGTATCCATCTTAGGGCCTACTATGATGTTTACAGAGACCCAGAGCTTGATAAATATTTTTAATTCAGTTTTAATGAATTTATTTATATTGCAGCATCTATATATTCCATGGAAACGAGAAAATTTATATCTCATTATTTTAACTAATTGCATTTGAATTTAGGAGAAAGTTCTTTATTATTACATATGTAAGTTACACAGAAGTCAGTCCAAAGTCATTAGTAGATTAAAAGCATAATGAAAAACAAAGTGTGTTATGAAACAAGTTTTAGTCAAGAAATCAAAACGATACTACCAAACAACAGTCTCATCTGAAAGAGGATTCACTCAGACTTGTAGGCTCCTTACCTCTCCAAAAGATCGGGCCATCATGATCTTCCTTGACTAAAAAAAAAAAAAAAGTTGTTTGGTCATTAATTAAATAATTTTGGGAATCCAGGAGGCTGCACAAAGAAGCAGTTCGCCAACCCTCTTGGTAAGCACCTTCCTCCAGTGTGAGCCAAGAGGAGAACCAGAGAACGGCCCCGAGACCCGGCCACAGCCATGGTGGAACTCAGGAGGCTGCACAAAGAAGCAATTCAACCACCTGCCCTCTTGGTAAGCGCCTTCCTCTGAGCCAGGAGCAGACCCAGTAGTGTCTCCTGTGAGCCTACCAGTGGCACAGGCTTGGAATCAAACATCCCAAACACTCCCCCACCATTATTAACTGGGGAAAGAGGTCTGAGCATCTCTTGGCAGGATGACTGTATGCAATATAGCAAATATGGGGGGGGTCTCCTCTATCTTCTCTTTGAAAGCAAGTGTTGTTTTCAGTTTTGTTTCATTATGATTAATTGCTTTACTCTAGTCAATATTCTCTTTCAATTGATCTTATAATGTTCTGTCTTTGGTTTGATTTTGCTATACCTAATTTACTAGGCAACTATTATGAAGATAATGGTATATACTATGGTACCTATTACTGTTATCCCAGTAACCTGCTGTGAATTTCTGTTCCAAATTCACTGCACTGTCTCAATTGGCTTTGTTCTGTCTTGTTCTGTTGTATTTCTACTACCTTGAAAATAAAAAATAATAATAATAAATAAAAAATAAAAAAATAATATCGTTGAATTTATGAAGAAGATAGGCACATGTACTGATTTGATAACTGATCATAAATCCTTACAAAAACTTGTAAGTTCAAAATTATAAGCTAGGCTGGGCATTGTGATAAATGCCTGAAATCTCAACATTCAGAAGGCTGAGGCAGGAGGATGCTACACATTCAAGGCCAGCCTGGGCTATAGAGTGAGTTCAAGGCCAGACTGAACACCATAGCAAGATCCTATCTTAAAAAAAATGCTATCCAAAATTATAAACTGGGCAGCATGATGAAGCAAAAATAACTTTGACTTTGATATTATAATGTTTGCTCAAGTTTAGATCTTTTCATTAACCACTTGCATGAAATTTACAAGTTACTGTATTGTTCAAGCCTCAGTATTTTAATTTGTAAAAATGAGGTAATAGTTTTTGTAAATAGAAACAATATTTTATATATATATATATATATATATATACATATACATAACACTCAATTGATAATTAACAGTAAGTATTCAATAAATGCTAGTAAAAATCAAGAAACTGATCATTATTTACACCAAGAAACTGTCATTTCCTTCTCATAATGTTAGTTTGTTTAGGGAAATAAATAATAATAGTGTATAATAAACATCCTGGACAAGAACCAAACATAACATTCCAAAAGCTGCTACAAGAGGTCAGTATTAGCTGCATATTCCAGCCTCCCATGGAAACTTAGTACTTCTGTCTAATCCCTTTGAATTCCTGAAGAAGCATGCTGAGCCAAGGAGGCACAAGGCCATCAACTCAGCAAGGAAGGGAAGACAGCCCTCCACCCACCGAGAACTTCTGCGAAATTTCTGACTCTCTTAGCTATTTCTCTGCTTGGTTCACTTGCTTCCCTTTCTTCTTCCTTCCCTCTTGTTTTTGTTTTTGCTTTGTTTTGTTTTAGTGTATTTTTATCTTTTGAGATAAAATTTACATAAAATGAAATGGAAAATCTTAAGTGTACTTTTGTTGAGTTTGACTTATGTTCTTTGGAGCTGCCCTGTGCAACTCTTTTCTCTCACTTTTGTGTGTCTACAAGGAATCTAAAACACCTACACATGTAGAAGGAAATCCCCACTTTAGAAGCCAACGACGATATAGGACAGGGTCTATAAAGACATGGTCTAGGCAGAAGGGGTCACCGCAGCCTCCTTGACGTCCAACATTGCTTATAAAAATCAGAGAGTGCCTGGAGATTTGAAATAAAGGACTTGATTGAAAAAATGAAAGTATTCTTGGGGAAGCTACACCTGCAGGTGACTGTTGAAGATGTCCAGGCAAAGTGCTCACTGTTGTCTGAATGTTTGTGTTCTTCCCAAAGTCGTATGTCGGCAACTGATACTTAGGGTGACAGTAGTAAGAGGGAGAGCCTTGGGGAAGTAAGTAAACCGTGAGATTAGTGCCCTTATAAAAGGAAACACACTCCCTTCTACCCTTCTGCCATGAGAAGACACTGTCTTTGTGCCTTTCCCCCAATGTGAAAGTGCCACAAGAGGGCACCCATCCTGGAAACAGAAAGCAAGCCCTCCCCAGAAACTGAGCCAGCCAGTGGCCCAATCTTGGACTTCCCAACCTACAGAACTGTGATCTGTATGTTTCTGTTGTTTGTAAATTAACTGGTCTAAGGCATTTTGATTTAGTAGCAGAAACAGACTAAAACATAGCTATGTGTCCTCTTGACTTCGCAACACCTCCCTTTTTTGAAAACTATCCCCTTCCTACAGTTAACTGGAAGGCCCCCACAAAAGAAAGGAAGAAAGAAAGAAAGAAAGAAAGAAAGAAAGAAAGAAAGAAAGAAAACAAAAGAAAAGAAGACTTCCATTAAATGAATAATACTCCCAGATTTACTGTCCGTCACTTGCACAAGTCCTTTCTACTGTTTAACTTTTATGTTCCTTTCTGGATTCTCTAAGAGACTCCAAAATCTTTATAACAAATTCCTCTGTACATTAATATAAGCAGAACTATTTTTTTCCTACTTTCAGGTTAAGAACCTTAAATTCACAACCATCACAGTAATTTCTAACAGCAGGCATTTCACAAATGCTGCTACCAGGTGTGATGCAAATAATGTCTTTTATTATTGGCAAAACTGCATAGAACATATTATCACTTGTAACCTGTATATAAAACAGATTTAAGCCTATTTCTTGCTTTAGGACCACATATTACATAAAGTCTAGGTCTAGGAGTGAAACTTAGGGTCCTGGGTGTTCAGCAATATAAGAACAGGCAGCTTAGAAAAGAATAGGAGAAATAGAGCACATTACTGTTGGGATATTAAAAAGGAGGAAGATAGCACTGAGGCTAATCTCTTGGGAAGCTAGCATTATCTAAAAAATCTATATCTAGTTTTAAGTTTTCACTTAAGCCCGATTTCATCCGAGTTCACTAACCAACCTTGATCTCTCTTTTTTGTGTGAGGTCATTAAAAATACATAACAAGGTAATTTTAGTGTCCATGTCCTTCTCTTTAGGTTAGCTTTAAGTTTTCATTTGCAACAGTGGAACAGAGAATTTTAGGAACATCTGTGCTATCCACAAGTACAGTTCAACTTGTGTTTCTATACTTGGTGAAATGTCTGTTCTTGGAGGCATTCCTGTCAGAACCTGGCAGGGAAAAGCAAGAGTGACAAAACAGCCTAAATATGGAGTTATCTCCCACTTAATTCTTAGGGTGCATGTGGTAGTTCATATTCTTTTTCAGTGGTTTGGCTGTGAAGTCCCCAGTTAGCACCATGCATGTTTGACAGAATGTTTAGTGGTGCTGGCCATCTGAAGAATGTTTTTTAAAAGAGATATAGATATATTAAAAACAATATATCTGTTTCCTTAGTTGCAGAAAGTGTATTATATTTATCACTCCTGTAGGGAAACTTTTATGCTTCCCTGTATAAAAACTACCCACTAATCCTTAGAGATTCATTAGTGCTATGTTGTTTTAGTTTTAGGATTATCCCTACAACACTGATTTTGGGAAATGTCCTAGGTTTAAGATAGGTAGATAGATAGATAAATAGATAATCTTTGATTGAGTTTATCAAATTATATTTCATTTCTTGAGGATTAATCTATTTTATTTATGCCAACACAGTTTTTCAAAATATACCACTAAACCTTTAAGGTTTCATCTGTGATCCTACAGCTTCAATGAATGTTTAGTATCCTACCAGGCACATGTAGCTCTTTAAGTTTATTAAATTAAATTAAAATTCAATTACATTTCAAGTGTTCAAGTGTTTAGTACTGCCACAGGTAGCAGTACTAAACATAGATTAAGATCTAAAACATTTCCATCATTGTAGAAGGTCCTATTGCAATGCTATTCTACAATGTACCAGAACCTAAGTAATTAATAATCCAATCTATTGAAGAGTTTTAGCTACTAATACGTTTCACTACCATCACTGTTTCCATTAGCATTGTATGTTGAGAATTTGCTACAGTTTGGATCTGGAATTTCTCCCAAAGACTCATATGTAAAAGGCTTGGACTCCAGCCTGTGGCACTATTGAGAGGTGGTAAAACTTTCAAAAGTGGAGCTGGGTGTGGTGGTGCACATCTGTAATTTCAGAATTTGGGAGGATGAGGCAGGAGGATCACCTGTGTTCGAGGCCAGTTTGGTCTACAAAGTGAGGTCAAAGCCAGTCTGAGTAAGACCTTGTATCACAAAGAAACAAACGAGCAATCCAACAAAAAAGGTGGGGCCATGTGAGAGGAAGTTAGGTCATTGGGATTGTGTCTTTGAGGGGGACACTGGGACCCCAGCCCTTCTTGTCTTTCTCTTTGCCTCTTAACCTCCATGAAGTAAGCAGCTTGCCGTGCCATGAGCTCCCTTCCATAATAATGTGGACTTGCCACAAGGCCAAAAGCAACAGGACTAACCAAACATGGACTGAGACATCCAAAAATGTGGGCCAAAATGAGCTTTTCCTCCTAAATTGATTTATCACAGACTTATTTATTATAGTAATGGGAAGCTGGTTAACAATTTAATAAGTGTCATTTTTCAGCTAAATGTAAAAAATGTAAATATAGCCTTTAAAAAGACACATAATATATATATACTAAGGAGAAAAAAACCTCTTTTTCTCTATATCTCTAGATAAGTTGGGCCTAGCTAGGATAATTTAAACTAGGTATTTTTACTATGAGTGATTTGCAATTTTAATCTTCCTTCATTTAGATGATTCAGTTGACTGAAGCGTGGACAACTTTGCCACATGATAAAAATATTCCCTAGGCTTTCTCCTAAGAGATTTGGAGTCAGTCCTAATAATTATCTGTATTTAAATGCTCAGTAGTTGATGCTTTCTCTAGACATGACATCAGTGATAACATTCAAGATTTTATTAATGACTACTGATCAGTAGATGGTCAGACAGGTTTGAGCCTAACTCCTTTAGAATCACATATTGCTGACTGTCTAAGAGGTGAGCTATGGAGCCCTATATACCACATATCTAACCCAGGGAACAACTAGCTTGGAAACCAGAAAATACAGAGCACATCACAGTTAGCACGATGGAAAAGGAGAATGTCTTTATCCTGTAAAGTGGGCTGTGGCTCCTTGTGACAGACAGCAAGAGTTTTGTGTTTCAAAAACCCTTGCACAGAAGTGTCAGACCTTTGGGGATGAAAGTGAAGAACAGGTGGCAGAAGGTATAATTCCATCAATAACCATGTGTATGTACACAAGATAAACTCTTTTGCTGCTTTAACATCATTTGCAAAGTTTCTGGGGATGTATATTTCATAAAATTTCCACCATTTTTTACTACATTTTTAGATGTGTATTTTCATGTTTCTCTATGTGTTGGAAAAAAACAAGAATAATTATGCTTGTGGACAAAGATAAATATACATTTAAGTCAACCAACACCAGTTAGATGCCCTAATTAGTCTGACAAGAGACCTGGTGAGCAACCAGGGATTTAATAAGCCTGCTAATGACAACTTCTACTAACAGTTTCCATGCTGCAGCATGGAAAGGTACTTGTCAATGAAAGTATGCAAACACCATAGAATTTTTCTCATACTGAACAGTTATTTAATAGTTCAAGAAACTGGGTCTGGCTTGCAGGGGCACGTAGTGGAGGTAAGTGGAGAGGTTTGGGCTACCTGGCTATATAGCCTGGAGTCAGCAGTAGAAGGGCTTATCCGAGGACCATCCTGGATCTTTATTCTTCCCTTTGCCTTGTATGATAAGGATGCAGTCTCAATGGTAAGTCAGCCATCCTAGCTGTATATACAGCTCTGCGCACAATAACTCTGTGAAGATAATCACAGAGATGAAGAAACTGAGGCTTCTATAGGTTAAGTGACTTGCAGAAGGTCACACAACCAGGAAATGTGGGGGTTGGTTCAAAGTGGATGCTCTTTTCTATTTTTTTTTCTTTTTATTTTTACCATTTTCCAATTATAGGGGTAGGTACCCTAAAGGACTCCTATATCTATACAGGTATAACTACATCTACATGTCTTTATTACTATCTCTGCATATATTTGAGATTGTTTTTTCTCACATCAGCCCTGACACCAAATTTGTAGGAGTTTTACTCTACACAAATACCAATTCTTCAATTCTCTGGACACCAACTGGCTGTCCTACAATTCAATTCAATACTGACATTAGCTAGCACAAGTCCCACAGGTTAAGGGCTCTCCCTTCTCCTCTCTCTCTTTTTTTGTTCTTTCACTTGTCCTTCCTTCCTTTTTTCCACTCCCCTTCCTTCTCACCTTCATTCTAGTTTCCTCCCTCCATCACTTCTTCCTTCACTCCTTTTCTCCCTTCCTTTACTTCATTTTCTTCCTTCCCATATACCCTTTGCTTTTTTGGAGATTTTGCCCAGGTTCTGTGCTACTGATAACTGAATGATCAGCTCGTCTCACTGTAAAGAACATTAGTCTTTTTTTTTTTAACCTCATAAAGAACCTGGTGCTTTAAAACTGTCATTTTAAGAAATATAATACAATTAAAATTGGATCTGTATCTTTCACCATGAACTAAACTAAAGTTGAAGTGGATCAAAGATCTTAATATTAAAACAGAAACATTAAATCCACTGGAAGATAGAATAGGTAAAACTCTTTAAGACATTGGAGTAGGAAAGACTTTATAAACAAAACCCCAACCACCCAAGATCTATCACAAAGAATCAACAGCTGGGGTCTCGTCTTATTAAAAAGCTTCTGCACAGCAAGAGAAACCATCAACGGTGTGAAGAGATAGCTGTTCGCCAGCTATTTCTTTAACAAAAGACCACTATCAAGAACATATAAAGAATTAAAAAAATCAGAACCCGAAATTTAAAGACCCAATCTAAAAATGGGCATCTGAGATGAATGTACACTTCTCAGATAAAGAAGTACAAACAGAAAATAAATATATGAAAAAAATGTTCAACATCACTGATCAGTTGAAAGGTGAAATTAACACAATACTGAGATTCCACCTCAACTGAGAAGAATGGTTATTATCAAGAAATCAACAAATGCTGGCAGGGCTGTGGGGAAAAGAAACCCTGCTCTACTGTTGGTGGGAGTGTAGACTAGGGCTAGAAGTTTCATTTGACCCAGCCATTCTCCTGCCTGGGCATTTTCTCAAAAAAAAAAAATTATAAGCATCATACAATAGTGATATATGCACCCGCATATTTATAGCAGCACAGTTTGCAATAGCCAAATCTTGGAAACAACCCAAATGCCCATCAACTGGTGAATGGATAAAGATGTAGTTTTTTAATGCAGTGCAGTACTACTCAGCCATAAAGAAGGATACATTCAAAACATTTCTAGGAAAATGGATGCACCTTGAGACTCCTAAGTGAAATAAATCAGACACACATGTATAATTATCACATCGCTTCTCTAGTGTGAGAAGCCAAACGTGTAAATAAGGAACAAAATGTATAATAGGCATTGTGAAACAGGAAGACAATATTCAAATGGGGAAGGGAACAACAGAGAGGGGAAGGGGAAAGCAAAGAATGGAAAAGTGAAAAAAATGAGAAGGAAAACACAGAAAAAATCTTTTGTAAATGGGGGAGGAGAGGAGAAGTTAGAGGGTAGGAAAATGGAAAAAAATCAAGTTATATCACATACAGTTATAAATTCTCTATGATGAATGTGATCATTATGTATGTCTAAAATGTACCAATAAAATATGATTTAAAAAGAAATATGATATATATCCTTTTAGGAGGGAGAGAGAAGGGGAAACGAATATAAAAAGAGTTAGGATGTGATATGTACATAAAAAGAATTAAGATGCAATGAATGCTATTATGTACTAATAAAAAATAAATTAAGGAGCTGGGCATGGTGGTGCTTGCCTGTAATCCCAGCACTGGGAAGCTGAGGCAGGAGGATTGTTGCAAGTTTGAAACCACCCTAGGATACAAAATTGAGTTGAAGGCCAGCTTGAACTGTATAGAGCCTCTGTCTCAAAAAGATTTAAACAATTAGATTAAAGAAAAGTTACTTATATATCTGATAAATATTATATACCGTTTTTATTGTTAGCATTGGCATAATGAAATGGAAAAGGGAATTTCCTGACAGCTTTTGATTTTCCACCCTTTTTTTCCAAACCAGTTGAAGAGTAGATGATATGAATATGTTGGTTGATTTCTCTATCTGGTGAACTCAAAAATTCTGGGTAGTCGTCAACCTGAAAGAAAATTAACTGATCTTACTGAAGACCAATATGACTACTTACCCAGTTGGGATTAATAATTCCCCATCACTAAGTCAAGTTTAAACTACATTTTTGTCTTTTCATATGCTCCACTGGAACATCTTTACTCTTAGGTTTCCCCATTCTTCTTTCATCTGTTTTAGTCTTCACTAAAAATGTGCTTAGCAACCCTTAGGAGCGGGAAGCAGAAGGGTGGTGAGTTGCATACTAGACTGGTTTACATCACAAGTTTAAGGTTACACTTGACTATTTAGGGAAACTTCGTCTTTAAAACACACACACACACACACACACCCCAAAAATTAAAAATGTGCTCAACAGCAAAACTTAAGAAACTATTTATACTATAGGGTTGCTAACTAAATAGTATCAATGTTTGTATGCTTTAAAATATATCACTCTGGGTTGGGGGTTTAGCTCAGGAGCATAAGTGTCTGTCTAACAAGCATGAGGTCATGAGTTCGATCCTCAGCACCAAAAAATATATATATATAATCACTTGCCACTTCTATTTTGAAAATGGATTTTTTTTATTTTAAAGACAGTAAAACCAAACAAAATAAAGCAGAATAAAGCTAATCAGAACAGAACAATGAAAGTGATACAGGGCTTCAAAAAGATAACAGGAAATCAACAATGGCTACCATAATGTCTCTTTGTTTTCTTCAAAATAGTCATCCATACCATCATACATAGTAAAATCAAACAAAACAAGACAGAAAAAAACCAAATTTAATAAAACTATGAAAATTATACAGGAATTAAAAACAAAATAGTAGGAAATTAACAATGATTACCACCTTCCCTTTTTACATGTTTCCTCCCCTATCATTTTCATAATATCTATTGTACATTTTTGATAGCACTAACTCCTTCAGTTTTTTATTCTAGGGAGATAACAATGTTTACCCATGTGAGCCTGAAATATTTCACCCACAAGCATGATCTCAAGTTGCATCCATTTGCCAACAAGAGCCTTAAGATTATCATTCTATATAGCTGAGCAGCTTTCCATTGTTTAAACATATCAAATCTTAATTATCCATTCTGTCATTCATGGGAAAGCTATCCCAGCTTTTTTCAGGTTTCCTGTCACATGAAAAAATTGTTTTCTCTCCTTTGAATTTCAGTCTATGAATTCCCTTTCGAGTTGAATGTGTTTCATATATACAGCATATTGAGGAATCTTGTTTCTTGATCCACTCTCCCTGTATTTCTCTTTATTGGTGAATTGAGGCCATCTACATTAATGGTTACAACCAGCATACATTGGATCATGTCTGCCATGTTACCTGCTGTTGGCCTCTCTCTTTTCCCCTCCATTCACTTGCCTGCTCTGTTTGTTGATGCCCCTCTGTTCTGTTCCTGAAAATGTGGTCATTTTTATCTTCCTCTAGAATATCTTCAGCTCTCTTTGTAGGGTTGGTTTGATGGTCATGAATTCCTTCAGTTGTTCTTTATCATGGAAGTATCTTAGTTTTCCATCAATTTTGAAAGATAGTTTTGCAGAGTACATCAATCTGGGTTGGAAATTATTTTTCTTCAAGATTTGAAACACTTGACTCCAAGCTCTTGTTGACTTGATAGTTTGTGTTGAGAAGTCTGCTGTGATACTGGCTGGTTTTCCTTTATAGGTGATCTGATTTTCTCTAACACCCTTTAATATTCTGTTCTTGTGCTGAATTTCTGGGATCTTGATTGTTGTATGTTTGGGTGTAGATTTATTTTGGTTATGGCTAGTTGGAGTTGTGTATGCCTCATTTATCTGTATGCCAGATCCTTTTCCCATGCTTAGGAAGTTGTCTTCTGTAAACAGTCTTTTTATGTCATTTGTGTTTACCTCTACTATTTTTGCTGACACCTATCTTATTTTTCTTTGTGTCATCTTACAACCATTGTATTGTTATTCCCTGGTTCCTTGTTATTTTTAATAGATCTTCCCAGCACTCAGGAGGCTGAGGCAAGAGGATCATTGCAAGTTTGAAACCAGTCTGGGCTACAAAGAGAACTCAAGGTCAACCTGAACTGCATAGCAAGACTCTGCCTCAAAAAGAGAAAAAAAAAAAAATTTGCATTCATGATTTCTACCTTAAATCCTGTCTTTAGTGTCTAAACGGTCAATCTTCAGTCTTTTTCAAGTGGTTTTGCCAGATTTTGATGGATTTTTAAATTTCCTGGATATATCTGAATCTGTTTCACGCATTGTAATTCCTTCCTATATTGTTCATTCAAGGTTTACATCATTTCCCTATGCTTCTCTTTTTATATATATTTTATTTAGATATGCTCAGCAATTCTTTCATTATGTTTGTGATTTCTTCTTTTACCTGAAATATTATTTCTGTTCTGATTATTTTTGCAGCCTCATGAAGTTGTTTCTTTACTTCAGTTGCCATTCTTTCAGAGATCTCAGGTAAGTAACTTCCATTTTCTTCCATGTTTATATCTCCCAGACTTGTTCTGTGTAGTCTGGAGGTCTGAGATTATCTTTTGCTCCTTTATCTTGACATTTTCCTGGGTTCCTCCTGACAAGCTAGTTGTGGGGTCACAAGCACTTTCCATGTTGGCTGCCCCTCCATGGTACAGGAGAATGAGCCATACACGTGGGTTTCTCCAAATCTGGGTTCCCAGGGGGGCATTGGGGAATGGGCCGGGCTTCTCTAGACCCATGTATCTATGTGAGGCTTCCCTAATGGCCATGGGTACCTGGTGACAGGGCTACTTCTCTCAGTTTGTGTGGCTACACTGGGACTCCCCCAGTGGTGGCAGGCACACGGGGGCATGTTTGTGTGATTCTCCCACCCCACAGTGGCTGCCTGCAGGAAGCAAGCTTCTCCAACAGTGTCCTGCGGATGCACAAGGGTATCTGGCTATTTGTCCCTGCCTATGCTGGTTAACTGAGGGAAGAAAGCATCCTGATGGTGGGAGATGCACAGGAGCATGTCTTCTGTTGCTCCTTACCTGCCTGGATTCTACTTTTTTTTTTTTTGGTACCAGGGATCGAACTCATGACCTCACGCTTGCCAAACAGGCACTTAAGCCACTGAGCTAAATCCCCAGCCCTTCTGCTTTTTAAAAAAGTCTCATAAAACATACAATTAATTGGGTTTAAACTAGGATTTTTCTATGCAGACAACAAAGTCCTGTAATAGTCCACAAAGATTCTAAGTACAAACATTTATATTTGAACTCTTAAAAATGTGCTCTGCTTTCTCCAAAGTGCTCTATTTTCTGTTCTTGATGTGAAATAAAAATATATTAATAAATACTGAGTTTTTGGTCTTCTCTTTAATAACCTGCTTCCCTTTTATGACAGTTGTGATAATATCTGAAAATTAGATATAAATTCAGAGGCTCATTATAAGCATATATAAAACCATTCAAGAATCAGAAGGAATTCCACTATAAATTTTTTCAATAACTTAAACAAAAATATTTCCCATGTGCAGTTTCATCTTTCTCTTGTTACAAAATATAGGAAGGAAATATTAAACAATAATAAAAATTTAAAAGTCCAATTTGGAGTAATTGAAGATAATAGATCAATGAAAAGCTATCAGTATCTTCTCAAATTCAATTTATAAAAATTATTTTCAGTAGAACAATTGCCTAGCATATGTAAGGCCCTGAGTTTGATTGATAGTATTTAAAAAAAAAAAAAGGATAATGTGTGACTATTGTGAAATAAAATGGAAAGTACATAGCACCTGCCGTGAGCATTTTTGTGCTGCCAAAAGTGGAATTCACCTTCTACCAGCCTGATTTATTGGAAATAGCAAGGACAGAAAAGTATATTAAAGGGCCTAACAGAAATGCAATCAGGCAAATTTAGAATGTGGAAAATTTTTCAGGACAAGTTACTAGATGTTATGGCTTGTATCTAGATGTCCTCCCAAAGCCTCAGGTGGTCATAGGTTGCTGGATCTAGGGTGTGTGCTGCTGGGATTAAAGGATTAATTCAAATTGTGATGCTAGGATTAAGGCTCCTACTTTTTTTTTCTTAAAATATACATCAGAAGTCTTTTAAGATAGTCCTCTAGTGGAAAAATACATGGTCAGCTATCTGTTCATAATTACCGAAACTGATGATGAGCATTTGAAAGTTCAATACACTCTTCATTTTAGGTTTTTTAGATTTGGGATTTCCCATAAGAAAAAGTTAATAAAATATAGAGATAACAGTCAAGTGCAATGTATACTTGCTATTTAAATCTTAGTTAGAACAAACTGTAGAAGAAATCCTGAAACAGAAAGGTTATATAGCCTTCCTAGAAGTAGAGTGCTGTTAGCTTCTGCTGATTTGGGTTTAGACACATTGTAGAGAACTTATCAAAGCACATGTTAGTTTCTCCTTTTGAAATAATTTTTCACTTTTTCTCTGTCTGGAAAGTTCCACTCATTCTTTAAGATCAAGCTTGTTATTTCTTCCATGGAGCTTCACCTGTGTCATTCCTTTGACAGAATATGTCACTCTCTTTTCCAGGCTCCTGAAATAATCTTCTTATTATATCTATTTTCACATGTTATTGTAATTATCTGCTTATACCTATTTTTCTTTCTCATCTGCTTGTTTTCCTTTCTAAATTATGAGATAGTCAAAAACAAACACTATTTTTTGATCCATTTTTATATTTTTAGTTCCTGGTAATCAAAACATTGATGAAACATCCCATACAAAATCTATTATCCTTTCAGTACAAGCATACAGGGTAAAGAAAAGTCTATAGGTCATCTGCATTTGGAAATGAATTTATTTAATGGGCTATTAAGTGGTAGAAGTAAGGTCAAGCAAAAGCTAAATTGTTTGACATCTCCCAACTTCCATGGTCCTTTCAAGATTTAATGTACTTTATGTACAATAAGCTTTAACTCTAGTCTCCAATAAAAGAAGAAAAACAAGTAAGTAAGTAATTAATTACTTGAGCTGGATTTACATTCCAGCATAGATGTTTTCTGAATATGTTTTTAGTATAAATTAGTTAATTACAAAGAGTTACCTCTTCCAAGAGTATTTGTGAGAGACTATAAAGGAAGATCAATAGCAAACCCAGATAATTGAATACCCTGATAGAATGGTCAATATCTAGAGTTATTTTGAGTGGATTTTTAAAAAATTAAACTGTATCAGCAATTGCCTTTGACATATTGCACATAAGCTTAGTCCTAAGTGGAAGCTATTTTTACATTTGGATCTTGGGAAATCCTTACATTGTCATAATTTAAAAACTCATTGTAGTCTCCACCAGGTGATTTTTTCCCGTTATACTCTACCTGAGATTTAGTATACCATTCCCTAAGGAACTTTGCATAGATGAGTTGTTTTTAGAATCTATGAATATTTCTGGCATGAAGTGATCCATCCACATATTAAAAAAGGAATTACTAGCTAATAATTAGGTCATTCTATCAAAATACTGAAGCTCCCCTAGACTATTTCAATGTATGATTTAAAAAATCATTTTCTCAGGCCTATAACCATAGTCAAGTGTTAGAGTTGGGAGAAGGGTCCAAATCTCACTTGGGCCTTTTCAGTCAATGATGCCCTTGAACCTCATACTATTTTCAGCCTTAAAAGACAACAATCTTCACTGCAGAGTAATATTGTAAAGTGAAAAAGGCTTCTTGTTTATAAGTTCATCCCTTCCTCCCTTGGCAGCCTATGCCTAGGAACCACATAATTCACTTACGCAGGTAACTATGTGGTCTCTATTGCAAAACCTAAAACCTCCTAAAAACATAGCATAAATTTATAGTAAGTCAGTTGTTTTTAGATGCAATGTGACCCTTAATCCTGATATGGCCATTTCATTGGATTAAGAAACATCTAACAGGTACACATAGAATGGTCCTAGATATGTCTAGGTGAGTCTATATAGCATATCTAGCCCCTTCCTCTCTGGCAGTCTTCTGCTCTACTTCCTGGCTGTCATGAACTAAGCACCTTTGCTGTGCTGTGCCCTTCTGCTATGATGTTCCTTCCTTGGAGCCATCTGACCATGAACTAAAACAACAAGCTAAATTAAACCTCTCCTCTAATAAACTGCAGGTACCCCACATTGTGTCCAGAGGTGGAAAAGCTAACACATGCATAGTGGCTTTAAAATGTTGAGTTCAAGGTCAAAAGGCATGGATTGACATTCCAGCTCAGATGTTTTCTGAATATGTGACCTTGTGCAAATATTTACCACTTTTTTGCCTCAGTTTCCTTTTCTGTAAAAGAACATTATCTTCCTTATAAAGTTAACAAGATTAAGTGAAGTAATCTATTTAAAATGTTTGCCCAAAGCTGACGCATAGTATATTGTCAATCAGTGTTGGTCATTATTAAGGACTGCTATGGTTTAGATTGACAATATCCCCCCAAATCCTCAAGCACTCAGAAGTGGGGCTTTTGGATCATGGGGACTCTGTATTCATCAATGGAAGGAAAGGGCCAGTCAGAAGAGGTAGTTCACTGGAGGCATGACCTGGAGAGGTTTATTTCACTCCTGGCCCACTCCCTCATTCTTGCTCACTGGTTGCCATCATGGACCTCTACCCAGGTCCTTCTACCAGGCCACTTCTGCCTTGGAGCAACTAGCTGTGGACTGCAACTTTGAGCTGAAACAAAAAACAAACAAAAAAAACCCTCCTTTATATTGTGGGTTCTGGGAATTCCCTATGATGAATGTGATCATTATATATATTGAAATTGTACCAATAAACTTAATTTTTTAAAAAGCTGTGGTTTTGGGGCATTGTGTTTGACCTGCAAGAAAACAAGACAATGACCACTGATTTTTCATAAGTGTTTCAGTAAAAATTGGGAATGGCAGTTCATGCCTGTAATCCTAGCACTTAGGAGGCTGGAAGATCAAGTAAGTTCAAGGCCAGCCTGAACCCACAAAACCAAATCTGTCTCAAAAACCAAAAAAAAACAAAAACAAAAACCAATACAAAACAAAACAAAAGCAAAAAACTTCAGTAATGAAACAAAGACCCACATTCATGATCCACTCAATCAAGTATTTGTCTTTGATGATGGCAGCAAGAATCATTTAGGGAGAAAAAGAATTTTTTTATTATCTCAAATGAATAAGATATGACATATAAATATATGTATATTATGTATATCTCTGAAAATATTCCTAATTTCTTCAAATATATATCTAAGAATACTATGTATCTACATTATTATTGATCACATTTATACTTTGCACGGGTACTGATTTCTTTTACTTATATTAAAATATTACTTCCAAAATGTAAGGAGGTACTCCTTATTTCTTGGTTTTCCATACTGCATTTTGTATGCCAATCCATATTTATCTTATCCCTTCACCTTGATTTCATAGTCTTGACCCATATTTCTTCTATCAGCTTTTTTTTAATTTAAAGAGAAACAAAAGCATGTAAAATGTAGAGATAATACAGAATTTCAAAAAAGAAAAGATAAACAATAAGAAATCACTAGTTCATATATTACATATTGTCCTCTTAGAAACAGTTGTTCAAGTTACAAAATTAAAGCATACAAAGTAGATATTCAAACAGTGAGACTGTAAACAGCTATGCATGCATGAGTCTACAGGCATTTCTATCCTTTCTGTATTAGAGGAAAAAACAAAACATAGCAAGACAAAACAAAACAAATTCTTATAAAAGCATGAAACCAAAAAGTCATATAAAACTATAGTACAAGGTGATCTACAATGATTGCTGTGTTGTTTCTTATTATCTTCAATAGAATTGTCCATATCATCAGGCATAAATGAATATAGCAGTATAATTGAATATAGCAGTACATAACAATTTAGTAAAAATAAAATATTGTAAACAGTATAAAAGTTCAAAGGCAGGTAATAATCAAACCAGAGTGGATATTCTAGTGAATGTTGTCATCTTAAGTGTAGTTGCCTATACTCTCAGACTTGATACTATCAATCATAACAGCTTTGAATAAAATCTATCAATACAAAACAGCGATCTAACAAACCAGGTTTGATTATGATCAGTCATGGTAAAACAGTGTAGGTTTTAAAGAGCTTTAGATTAAGTTAATAGGAAATTAAGGATGATTACCATACTATATCCTGTTATTTTGGGGATTACTGTCTGTGCCCTCAAATCTAGTACAGGTAGAATGACTGGAGCAGAATATAATACATCTAAGCAGAATGGTATGAGTAATGTGGGTTTTAAATCCTGGTACACTATTAACAATATAGTGTATATATGCCATCTATGTTAGAGATTCTAGTTATCCTTCTCTGCCTCATTTCTGCTATGCTATTTTTTTGCTTTTGTCTACTTTTCTCCTTCATTCTACCGCCTGCCCCACTCTTTGAGGTCTTTCTACCACTGTTCCTAAAATCCTGGTGTTTTTTTTTCTCTCTCTAGAATGTCCTTCAGTATTCTCTGTAGGGTTGGATTGGTGGTCACAAACTCCCCCAGTTCCTCCTTATCATGGAAGCATCTTGTTTCTCCATTAATTTCTAGTGACAGTTTTGCAGGGTACATCAATCTGGGCTGGAGGTTATTTTCTTTCAGGGCTTGGAATATTTCACTCCAAGCTCTTCTTGATCTGATGGTCTGTGTTGAGAATTCAGCTGTAATTCTGATGGGCTTACCTTTATAGGTAATCTGTTTCTTTTTTCTGACAGCTTTTAATATTCTGTTTTTATATTGAATTTCTGGTATCTTGATTATTATATGTCTGGGTGTAGATCTGTTTTGGTTGTAGATGGCTGGAGTTCTGTATGCCTCACATAACCAAATGTCATTTTCTTTTCCCATTCTTGGGAAGTTTCCTTAGTTATTTCCGTGAATAGCCTTTGTAATTCGCCTGTTTGTAGTCCTGCTTCTTCATTCACATTTCTTATTCTTAAATTGTAGATTCTCTTGTCATCTTCTAGCCTTTGTATTGTTAATGCCCGTTTCCTTGTTATTTTTAAGAGATCTTTCCTTTCATGATCACACATTGCAAACTTGTCTTTAAGTTTTGATAGTCTATCCTTAGTTTCTTTTAAGGAGTTTTGCCAATATTCAATGGAGTTTTTAATATCCTGGTAGCCTCTTTGAATCTGCTTCATGTATTCTATATTATCTTTTTATTCTTTTTGTAAAAATTTTTATTTAAAGAGAAACAAAGCATGTAAAGGTTAGAGATAATACAGAATTTCAAAAAAAGATAAACAATAAGAAATCACTAGTTGATAAATTATATATTATCCTCTTAGAAATAGTTGTTCAAGTTACAAAATTAAAGCATACAAAGTAGATAGTCAAACAGTGAGAGTGTAAACAGCTATGCATACATGAGTCTCTACATGTATTTCTAGTATTTCTGTATTAGAGGGAAAAACAAAACATAGTAAGATAAAACAAAACAAATTCCTATATAAAACATGAAACCAAAAAGTCATATAAAACCACAGTACAAGGTGATCTACAATGATTGCTGTGTTGTTTCTTATTATCTTCAATAGAATTGCCTGTATCATTAGGCATAAATGAATATAGCAGTATAATTGAACATAGCAGCACATAACAATATTAGTAAAAATAAAACATTGTAGACAGTAGAAAACTTCAAAGGTAGGTAATAATCAAACCAGAGTGGATATTCTAGTGAATGTTGTCATCTTAAGTATAGTTGCCTATACTCTCAGACTTGATACTATCAATCATAACAGCTTTGAATAAAATCTATCAATACAAAACAGCTATCCAACAAACCAGATTCTATTACAATCAGTCATGGTAAAACAGTGCAGGTTTTACAGAGCTTTAGATTGACTTAATAGGAAATTAAGGATGATTACCATACTAAATCCTGTTATTTTCGGGATTACTGTTTGTACCCTCAAATCTAGTATAGGTAGAATGACTGGAACAGAATATAATACATCTAAGCAGAGTAGTGTGAGTAATATGGGTTTTAAATCCTGGTGCATTATTAACAATATAGTGTATCAATGCCATCTATGTTAGAGATTATAGTTATCCTTCTCTGCCTCATTTCTGCTATGCTATTTTTCTGTGTTTGTTTGTCTACTTTTCTCCTTCATTCTACTGCCTGCCCCACTCATTAAGGCCTTTTTGCCACTGTTCCTAAAATCCTGGTGTTTTTTTTCTCTCTCTCTAGAATGTCCTTCAGTATTCTCTGTAGGGTTGGATTGGTGGTCATAAACTCCCCCAGTTCCTCCTTATCATGGAAGCATCTTGTTTCTCCATTAATTTCTAGTGACAGTTTTGCAGGGTACATCAATCCGGGCTGGAGGTTATTTTCTTTCAGGACTTGGAAGACTTCACTCTAAGCTCTTCTTGATCTGATGGTCTGTGTCGAGAAGTCAGCTGTGATTCTGGTGGGCTTACCTTTATAGGTAATCTGTTTCTTTTCTCTGATGGCTTTTATTATTCTGTTTTCATACTGAATTTCTGGTATCTTGATTATTATATGTCTGGGTATGGCTCTGTTTTGGTTGTAGGTGGCTGGAGTTCTGTATGCCTCACACAACCGAATATCATTTTCTTTTCCCATGCTTGGGAAGTTTTCCTTAATTATTTCCATGAATAGCCTTTGTAATTCACCTGTATGTATTCCTGCTTCTTCATTCACATTTCTTATTCTTAAATTGTATATTCTCTCGTCATCTTCTAGCCTTTGTATTGTTAATGCCTGTTTCCTTGTTATTTTTAAGAGATTTTTCCTTTCATCATCACACACTGCCAACTTGTCTTCAAGTTTTTATAGTCTATCCTTAGTTTCTTTTAAGGTGTTTTGCCAACTTTCAATGGAGTTTTTAATTTCCTGGTAGTCTCTTTGAATCTGCTTCATGTATTCTATATTTTCTTTATATTCTTTATCGAATGTTTCTCTTTTTTTGTGTTCCTCCCTTCTTTCATCTGTATCATCCTGAGAGATGCTTCCTGAGAGCATTTCTTTTATTACTCTACTCATATCTTGCTTTACCTGATTTAATATTTCAGTTTTGAGCTTATCTACAAGGTCCTGAAGATATCTCTTAATGTCCATTGAAGCCATGTCTGATGTTGCATGTTTGCCACCCTCAGTCTCCCTTGCTTTTCCTTCTCCTGAATCAGTGCTCTCAGAGTTCTGGGCTGGGGGCCTCCTCCTGCCTCTCTCTCCTGTCATGGCCCTGGCTTCCTCCACATGGGTTACAGTGCAGGTCCCAGCCCCTTTCCCTGCTGGCCACGTTTCCTCCGAAGCACGCTGGCAAAGGAACTCTGCCCTTTCCTGCCTGCTCTTGTCACTGAGGTGTAAGCAGGCTGTGTATGCCTGCCCCTCCCCACTGGGCCAGCCAAACTTCAGGGGCCTTCACCCAGTTAGTGCATGCTAGGCACAGGGAATCAATTTGGGACAGTTCATTGGGTCCTGGCCAAGGGCATGGCCCAGTCCAAGCAAATCCGATGAATCTGCTCTGGGGAGGGAGCAACCAACTGAAGTCACTGTCGTTCCCAGTTCAGGTTCCACCTGCCCAGTTCCAACATGTTACCCATTTGGTCGCACCCTTCCTGTGTGTGGGGGGGTCTCATTCCCAGCACTGACTGTGGATTAATGAAGGTCCCTTCGCTGGCTCCGCTCTCCGTCGGGCTCACCAACCCCAGACTTCAGTGCTGCTGTGGTTCCTGTGAATGGCGGCAGGAATGAGTTTGGGCAGCTCTGCCTCCCGGCACGGATTCAAGCTGGCACAAATTCAGGCCAGTGCAAACTTGGTGGGTCGCAGAGAAAACACTGTGTCCTTTAATTTTTAGCTGTTCCAGTTGTAGTCCCAATGTGTTTGACGAGCTTTTTTACGTTTTAATTTCTTCCTGTGTCAAGAGGATCCATCTCCCTCTATCTGTGTCTCTCCAGGATGTTTTATTCTGGCATATGAGTTGTTTCTCCCAGGAGGCTTTGTATTTTGTTGCTCACTGATCGGCCATCTTGACTCCTATCAGCTTTTAATTTCAGAAAAATATTCTCAAATTTGCAGTAGCTGATTATCTAGTTGTTTCTAATTTATTCCATTTGATTCATCATAGCTATTATTTAGCTCCTAAAAAGCCCCAAACTGAAATATGTAAGATGGGTTTCCATTTTCAAAGAATTTAAAGTCTTATGGGGATTCAGTCAACCAAAACAAGAAAAGTTTTATGATCAACTATATGCCAAGGCAGCTGTAACCTAGAGATTAAGAGCACTGAATCTGAACCAGATTATCTAGTTCAAATTTTGGTTCTGCCGCTTGGTGGCTGACCTTAATCAAAATGTTTAAACTGTCTGTTATTCAGGTTCTTTTTCTGTAAAACTAAGCCAACAATATTACTTGGGTTTGATTCAAAAATGAAGAAGTTCCAGGCTGAGGATTTAGCTCAGTGGTAGAGTATTTATCCAACACCACAAAAATACATACATACATACATTCCAAGTTAAGCACTTAGAATGACAGCTAAGGGACATACAGTAAAAGCACTCAATAAAGGTCAGGACTTTGAGGTTGGCACTAGGGTTATCCGTAAACGTTCCTGTTCTCCTTTCTTTCAGACACATGGAATACACATACAATAGGATCCTAATTTCCTGCCTAATGAAATGGGAGAGCTGACAAGTGTCATTCTACACATATTTTTAAAAAACAGTTCATAATTTGCCAAGTTGATTTTGTCCTACCATAGCGCTTAAACAAGCACATGCTAAGATAGAGCCTCTGATACTTAAAATGAATGGCTAAGTGTCACATGAACAGCCATAACGGACAAATGGCTTGAATGAGACAAACTGTATGTTATGTCAAAGCCCTGAGATTCTGTTACTGAAAGGTTCTTGCCCTAGTATAAATTACTGTTCAGTTATGGTGGTGATCTAACATGGCAGAATGCCAAAGTGGGAATACTTATCGCTTCCTGTTTCTTCTTCAACCCTAATTGCAACTTCCCTTCCTGTTTGCAAGCACAGAGAATTCCAATGAGTTCCTCACACATCGTCATATCTGCCCCATGTGCCACTTCCAATCAGAGGTCATATAACCCTCTGCCTCTCTGTATCTGGTTGAAGGAGACAGCCCAGCCAACATGGGTTGTGTGCACCTTTCCACGACCTCAACTCAATAAACCTGTTTGTTTTTGTACTTTTGCTTCTCTATTGCACCAGAATACTCTAACAGTTACTACAGCTTAACCTAGGCTTATTTTGTGCATACTAATCTTGACCAGTGTACTATACCATATACAGTCACTGGGTTAAAACAGTGAATCAAACTGACAACATTCCTCCCTCATGGGTTCCTTAAGTCTTGTTGGCAATATTCAAGCTAGTCTAGCTAAACAATTAAGAAGAAGCCAGATTGGCCAATGGAAACTTGCTATTTCCTTCTGCCTCCCAAAGGAGAGTTTGAAATACTATAAAGGAGTCAAAGAAAAAAGCTAGAGAAGAAATATTCACTATATGGTCACACCTGCATTATGCAGTTAACCAATATGGCAGTCACCTTACACAAGAACAAAGAAGTTTGAAGAGAGATTTATACATGCGCCACATGACCTGAGATTTCACTGGCGCTGTGTAACCCAGGCCAGTGTGAAGACCAGTCAGTCTCCAGAGCCCCTCAACACCTGGGAGTAAGGAAACAAAAGCTCCTTCTCTAAGAGGTAAATTGTATGAGCATTCATTCATTGTTTCAACTGACAAATATTTATTGACCATCCACTTTGTGTCGGGGAATACAACATTCAGAGACAAAGACAAGACAAAGTCCTGCTTCCATGGAGCCTGTGTTTAACATGAGCAATAGGTATTAACAAATCATTGAACTAGTTAATCTATGAGACACAGAGGGTTGAATGCTTTGAAACAAAAAAGATACAACAAATGTGATAATGTACATACAACAAATGGAAGAATGGTATCACAGTATTTTTTTTCTTTTTTCTTTGCATTTTTTTTTTCTGGGAGAACTGAACCTAGTATTTTGTGCATACTAAACTCGTATTCTACCATGAGGCATATCCTTATCTTAGAATGGTAATTTGGATAGCCAGGGAAGCATTCTAATGGAAGTGATACTGAATGTGGGCTAAAATACAACTGCTAAAAAGAAATGAATCCTCTGGAGGGTCTGGAATAAAAGCATCTCAAGCCCTGAAGTATTAAAAAAAAAAAGAGCATAAAGTAGTGTACATCTATCATCCTAGCTACTCAGGAAGGTAAGGCAGGAGGATTGTGAGTTCAAGGCCAGCCAGGGCAATTTAGTGAGATTCTGTCTCAAAACAGAAAATTAAAAGGGCTGGAGATGTAGCTCTGTAGAAGGCCCTGGGTTCAATCCCATTACTAGAAAAAAAAAAAAAAAAGAATGAAGATCTTGGCAAAGTGTGGCAAGAGATGGATACGACAAATATGAAAGCAGAAATATTGAATCACAGAGGCTTTTGTGGGCATAAGTAGCTTGGAAACTCATGGATATTTTGAATCAGAAAATTTATATAGTCTATGACTTATATTGAAAAGATCAATGCAATTGCAATGGGGAAAGGAATCAGTTTTGAGACATTTTCTTAGTCTAGATAAGGAACTGAGCAGGTGGCACCAGAAAGTGAGGTAAGAAATTTCCTAATTTAACATATTTTTGAAATACAAGAGAATATACTCATGGATTAGATGTAGGAAATGAAACAAAGAATCAAGATGATGAAGGATTATTCTGAAACAGGGAAAATATAAGGAGGAACTAATTTGGGGTAGAAATTAGAAATTCTGTTTTTGAACATATTGAATTTGATATCAGTACAGGGCAGACTTTTGAGGAAGCACCAACAAGATAACATAGTTTAATCCTGAGGGCAACAAGAACACCCTGAAGAGTTAAGTGTGTCAAGTGATGAGATTTATGTGCTGCATGACAAAAATCCATTTCCTCACAACTCTTTTTAGGCCTATGTGTAACTGTAAATGTCTCTTCAGCTCCAAGGACAGTTTACTCACTTTAATGATATTAATTTGTCTTTGCTCTCTTTCCTTCTGGCTACATTTCTCTTGTTGGGCCATTGCTTTGCTTATTATCATCTTAAAATTTGATTTAAAGATATGAGGGCAATTGAGAAAATGAACTGAAATTGGTTCATTCCAGATAAGCCCTGATAGAAGTAGTTAGCTAAAAACAGAATTTTTTTCCCCCAAAGTCATCTTCTGTGGATTTTAGCTTCAATCTCATCTCATTATTGCTGAAAATTAGGACTTTGTAGCTGGTTGTTCCTACATCTAATTTTTAAATATTTCTGTCATCAAATAAGAATTCCAAATGGGGGTAGAGAATATCACTTGTTTAAATTTTTGAATGTGAAAAACAACCCAGAGAATGTAATGAATATCCTGCATCTTCACCTAGCAAATACTTTGATATATGTGCTTCAGTTGTTTTTTCACTTTTGTTTTTTAAAGTCATGTTCCTTTTGTGGCCTCACTTTCTCTCCCTGAGGTTACCATTCTCTTTAGTGTTTACCATCTCCACTAGTGTTTACTTACTGCTACTAAATATGTATCTATCCATAGCTATATACTACATTGGTCTACCTTTGTATCAATGGCATCATATTGAAAATAGCTTCCTGAAACATTTTTTCCATTCAGCATTGTTCTCTCTCTCTCTCTCTCTCTCTCTCTCTCTCTCTCCATATATAAAATCTAATTCATTCTTTTTTTACTGACTAGTATTTACTCAATCTGCTGATAATTTTTTCTATTATAAACATTGACTGTTATAATTATTATTGAACAATATTTCAAGATTATGCACATTTGGGGCACAGAGTAAGTAAAAAATGGTGAATACTAAGAAGTACACAGTTTTTCTTAGCTATTGACAAATCCTACCAGCAATGTAGAACATTTCCTGATTCCTGTTTCTCCATACCTTCGTGAACACAAGGTAAAGTCTAACTGCTTAATTTTGCCAATCCTGGTGACTATGAAGTAATACATACTTCCTTCGTTATTTTAATGTCATTTTCTTGATCATAACAGAGAGGTCTAAACATTCATTTTTAATGTCATGGACATTTCCCAACCCCCTCCATACTATAGATAAATGTGATAATGAAGTGTGAAAAAAAAGTTTAAAGAGCCCACTACTATAAGTTAAACAAATATGTATTCTGACATTCTTTACACATTTGTCCATCCAACAATTATATTCAACTCCTGATAATTGCCAGGCCTGGGTTACGAGAACGACTAAGATTTTGTGTAGAAACATAAATGACCTCAGGAAATCATATGGCAGTTAGTTAAATATAATACACATAGTTTCACAATGCATGCCTGGAAAATTAACATCTTTCCTTCAAGAGTCCTTGCTTCTGCAAGGTAATCACAGCTAGTATTCATTGCTTGTATCTGACCTGTTTACCATGCCACATACATCATGTAAGTGGCCTCATTTGATCTTCACAGCAACCCTAAGAGGAAGTTACTATTATTTTCTCCATTTCCCTGAGACAGAGAAGTAAAATAATTTTTCCAAAGTAGGAACTAAACTCTGTTTTGAAGCCAAGCAGTCTAAATCTAGAGTCTGTGCTCTTAGGCAGTTTATACTATTTTGCATCCATAATTCATTGCCTTTACCTCCCTTTCTACCTCCCTAAGCAAAATCAGAAGATACTACTTTTTGATCTCATAGCAACCTGGCAACATCCCTATTAGAGATGCTCCTTTTTGAGTTATTTTCAACGTTATTTTTTTATCTCCTACTTTAGAAGAACAGCATGAAGTAGGTGTTTAATAAGTATCTTAGTGAATATATAAATGCAATGGGATACTGAGGATGAAACAACTGAGTTTTCATAGCATGATCTCAACCACATTGAAGAAGGAAGAAATGTGCCTGGCAAGCAAACAGGCCAACATGTAAAGGCGCTTTTGTTGCCTGTACAAAGAAGCTTCCAAAGCCTGGGATTACTGGAGAGCAGGTATTCATGAGGGAGTAGAGAAGGGATAAGAAGAAAGAGAGGGAGGGCTGCTAGTGTTGATTTTTTTTCCCAATAGGTGATGGAAAGGCTCTAAGGACAGGGAAACCTTAGGAAATTCAAACTATTCTGGGTATTTGTTCACACACTTTAAAAATGTCTAATCTTAGATTGATTTAGAGAATAATATTTTGATGTACATAAGGGTAAAACTCTAGAGGGTTCTGTCAAAATTAACTTTTAAAGAAAATGTCAGCATTTCATGAAAGTTTTGCTCAAGAACATTTATCATTTCTTTGAAATGAACCACATCAAACACCTTTTAAGCTCTCCAAGTGCACTTTAAAAAATGCTTATTTTTGTTAAAAGGGAACTTTCACCTCATCAAATTTGTACTGTCTCCAAAATATGTGTAGACTTTTGGTCTAACTTTTTGTGGCTATTACCTTCAGTTTGGGGGGGGTTGTTTTTTAATTTTACTTTGATGAGAGTGACATTTTATTCACATATTTGCAGGTTTTTTCCCTAATGTATAACTGTAACATATGACATAAACTAAATGGAAATGTCTGGCCCAACGCTGAACAAGGATATCTGGGGCTCAGATACATAAAGGAAGGACTGGTTTACTCAGGGGCTTTACTGAAGTCCAGCAATCATGTGACAGAAAGAATAAAGGCAGAATGGGAAATTGAGACAAGTGAAAGCTAAACAACGAGAAGACAATTTGTACAGAAAAATGAGAAAATAGTTGAGAATAGACAAGAATGTTTAAAGAGTTGGCCTTAGAAAGAGGAGTTCACCTTGGTAGAAAAGGAGATTAAACAGCTTATCCTTCAAGGAAGGAGGAATTGGTTCTAAAAAAATAAAGTTCTTTGGAGCTGACCAATGTAACTTAAGTGACTGATTGAACAGGGGGAGACAGATGACTGTATGTGATACAACATAGAAATGAGGAAAATTTTACACACCATGGTAAGGAGTAGTGACCCAGTATTCACATAGGAGGACTAGTCAATTACATCTGTGGTTCTTAATTGGTACTACATAAAGCAATTCCATGGCACACATTTTTCATACAACCTACAAAGTTTAGTTCAAGTCACTGAACTGTAATAACCTAAGAACTAAATTTTACAAAAATTTAGAAAAAATTGGTAAGGCCTTTGTGTTTGGCATGATTATATTTATTTCTTATCTAAATTACTTTCTGGTTACTAAGACAAAATACCCAACATCAAAGTTAAAGGAGGTAACGTTTATTTGGCTCACAAATTGCAGAGGTTTCAGTTCATAGTTGGCTGGCTCCAAGGCAGGGTGGCATAGCAGAGGGACATTGCAAAGGAGGCAGATAGAAGATAGCAAGCAACAAACAACAAGTGACAACCCTATTTCTGTCCCTTACATTTTATCTGGGCTACTACCCTTAGGATGGGGAGCATCCATACTCTTAATCCCAGCACTGCATCCTTGATCCCAACATCACACACTCTAAATCCATCTACCTCCTCCAGTTATGACTGCACAAGACTTTCTCACATCTAGATACAAGCCATAGCATTTCTCAAACCATAATGTTTAGATTATATTTATTTCTCATTGAAACAATACTTTTTACTCACTAAAAAACACAATAGGGAATACTTCTACATTCATTTCCTTTAGCTACTGTAACACACTATCGTAACCAGAATGGCACAAAACAGCACAAATTTATTCTCTTATAGTTCTGAGGTCAGAAATCCAAAAATGGATCACAGACTCAGGATGTAGCTCTGGCAAAGTATTTGCCTAGCATGTGCAAGGCCCTGGGTTCAATTCCTAGAGCAGAAATAAGGTGGCAGTAATCATGGGCTTGTAGTGGAGGTACTGGCAGGACTGCATAGTTTCTGGAGGTTCCCAAGGAAAGTCTGTTTCCTGGCCTTTCCCAGCTTCTGGAGGATGCCTACATTCCCTAGCTCATGGCCTTTTTCTTCCTTCAAAAGGTACAGTGGCTAGTTGAGTCTCTCATGCTGCATGCTGCCATCAACTGTCCTATCTCCTTCTTCCACTTTTAAAGATATAATTACATTGCACTCACCTGTACAATCCAAATTAACTTCCTGATTTTGAGATCAATTGATTAGCAATCTAACTTCTCTTTGGCAATGAAACACATTCACAGGTTCTAGGGATTTAGGATGTGATTTTCTTTTGGGAATAATTATTTTGTGTACAATTTCTAAAGTTAAATTCATATATCATAGCACAAGGTCATGAGTTTGATCCCCAGCACCAAAAAACCCCCAAAAAACAAAAAAAACAAACAAACCCAACTCATATATTATGCAAAATGAATGTTTAATCTATTAACAATGTGAAATCTTAGATTTGTTCTGCACATTTATAGATATTACATATTCTTCTACATGCCTGAAAAGTAAGCCTTATACATAAAGCATGACCAAATATGATATGCCTTTTTATATGATTCTTGTCTTGAGGCCTAAGGAATTTTATAATACTTTTTGTTTCCTGGTATCTTAGGAAAATATATAAGATCTACTGAAATACATATAGTGTCTCTCTTAGGCAAGAGGAACGATATCTCAAAATCATTACTTTTTTGCTAAAGTAATAAATATTTACATTAAAAACTAGAAAAAGTTGAGTATTTAAATATTTCTAAAACATTTGGTAGGTTTAGGGATGTAGCTCAGGGGAAATGTGCTTATTTAATTCAAGGCCCTGGCTTCTCACCCCAGAACAAAATAAAAAACAAACAAAACAAGAACAGAACAAAACAAAAACAAGAAAAGTTAGTAAAGGAAATTCACTTGGTTTAAAAAAATAGTTTAAGAGAATGGAGGCAGTGAGCTAAAAGTTTTACTTCTAACTTTTGCTCAAAAATGAAATAAATGCTCACAGTGATATTTAGCCCTCTGTAGTAGTAGTTTGAGCAAAAACAAAAACCTTTTCGTTTAATCTTATTATTTTCTAACAGACATGTTCAAAACAAGCTATGATGGTCTAGACAAAACAGATCCATCAAGCATCTCACCAGCCACTCCCTTGGGAACATAGAGCTTCAGGCAAGGGAAAGGGAGACTAGACATCTGTCCCCAACGGAAACATTAAGCACAGACCTGGAGTGGCTCAGACAAAAGGACCAAGAGAGGAAAAAACAGTAATTGGAGAGGAGATCCTGCTTCCCACCTGTCACAGGTTTTACAAGGTAAATCTATTCCTGGAGGAAAGGGATACAGCAGCAGCATAATAAAAACTGGGACAAGGTGAGGCTGTGCCAGGTGGTGTCTCCTGCAGGACTCAGCTCTGATGCCAGTAATTCCAGGAATACACTCTGCCCCCCTGCTCCCTGCTTGCCTAGAGTTTAATTTGGATCAAGTGACCTGCCTGAGATTGGTCAGCGTCCAGAGCACACCTCATTCATTCATTCACTCACTTGTTCTGGAGCAGCAAACATGCTGTGTAAGTAATGGGGACAAAAAAGTAAAAAAGCATAATGACACTTAATATGCAGCATTTGTTTGCACTGATACTGGCTGTCGGTTTCTCCCACAAACCTGCTTCTAGGAAGAGGTCCTACTTCGTTTTTTGCGTGCTCAATGGACAAAAGACTTTAAAGTGTATTTTTGACAGACTTGTAGCTCTATGGGGGCGAGGTGGAGGCATAGGGAAGAGTAGACACGATGCGAATGAGAAAGGCATCTTTATTCAGAGTTGTAAGGCAATCCACAGCTTTCCTGCGTGGCTGCTCACACCCAAAGGAGAGGACTGATCCCTGGTGGGAATGGGAAGGTCTTCATCCTCCCCGTTTGCAGGAGGTAGGGATGGAGGGGCCATGCATGGGGACCCCCTGCACGCCCCAGCCCGCCCGCCCACGCGCCTCACCAGGTCAATGGCCACGATGTCCCGCAGCGCCACGACCCGCCGGATGGACTTGGGCGGATTGTCAGTCACGTCAGTGAGCCGGTCACTGAGCACCACGTACTTGAAGGTGTGCTTCTCGGAGTGTGAAACCACGATGCACAGCTCGCAGGCGCGGACGGCATCGTAGACTTCGGGTGGCAGCTGCCGCCTCAAGAACGTGTCCAGGCGGCTATTGGTGCGCCTGGGGAAGCCGCGCTGCGCGGGACTGGCCATGCGGCGCTGGGGGCCGTGAGGGGACCGCGAGCGCCTTCCCCGCCACCCGTGGTGGCACCGCGCTGCTGACACAGGGCAGGCCCGCCACTCCCCCCGAGCGAGCGAGCGCACGGAGCAGCCCGGGGCCCTGCCCTGAGACTGCCTGGCAGTTTTGTTCCCAGGAGGCCTCCAGCCTTTGTCCCAGCCTGGAACAGCGCTGGGCGGAGCAAGGCGCTCTCCGGTCCTTCTCCCCTCTGAGCCCGGTGGTCCTCCCCTCCCACCTCCGCTAACGCTCACCCCTCGTCCCGCACAAACTACTCAGGAAGGAAGCTGTGATCAGCTGTCCTGTTAGAGACGCGAAAGACAGAGGGTTTACCCGTTTATGGTTTAGAACTACAATAAGCGACAGACTCGAACACTTACAACCTAACTCTCTAATTTTGTCTTGAGTGTAAACTAAGTCTTTCTCCAACCACTCGAAAACTGACGCAGAGGATTCTTATACATTGTTTGGATTGTTTGGGCACAAGACAAGCCCACTTACGTGATAAATGCTTGTGTTCCCAACGCCCAGGATAATTTGAGATCAATACATGAGTGAGGATTGCATCTTGAAAAGGTAAATTCAAGGCCAGCCGGAGGGTGGGACATTACATATAGTGAATTCAAGGTTAGTTTGAGTTACATACCGAGAACCTGACTCAAAAGAAAAAAAAAAAAAAAAGAAGAAAAGAAAAGAAAAAGTAAAGTTCATAGGTTGAAAAAAAAAAACAACTGATGTACATAGTCCTCAAAACGCAGACTAGTGAAGCACTGCTTAGTTTTTATAGGGCAAGAACAAATTTATAAATTAGGTTAGATAGAGAAGGACACAAAAACATGCCCTAAGTGAGCACTTCCTCCCCATTCATTCAAAAACCTGATAGGCAAAACCATATTTCTGCTTCAGCTACTAGCAACCCTGAATCAAATCTGATATTTTTTAGGGTAATGTAAACTCTTTGTATTTCTTTTTATTGTACACTATATGTTGTGAGCAATTTCAAATCCTTTGTGGAAAGAGGTATACATGTATTGCAATGCACAAACAGATGGTGGCTACATCGCCACCAACCAGGAAGACAAATGCCTGAGCCTGATCATTCTGAGGGAGGAACAGCAAAAAAAAAATAAAAATAAGCTTTGTGTCTTTGCTTAGAGACTGCATTTAGTAAGAGTAGGAGAGAAGTGCCATCTGCTGGCAAAAGCTTAAGTGGCTTTCCTTGCATTTGGAGTTTTGGGATGTGGTCATACATGTCTAACCCTTTACACCTAAACAAAATGTAAGTGCACCATCCATTATAACCTTTATTGATAAGGAAGCTTATGGCTATTTTCTCTAAAATATAAACTAAACCTTATCTACAACTCGAGATGCTGCTTTAAACAAAATGGTGAAGGCCCTTCCTGTAAGCCCAGTAACCATCTCTCACAAGAGCAGCCGAGAGACAAAGCACAAGAAGCCCCAGTGGGAAGAAAGGCCTCATTCTTAGGCTTCTTGCTTCATACCCACTTCTTAGGAGTAAGACAAACATAATAACTGGACCAGAACCAGAAGACAGCATACCTCATCTATCACCAAGAAGCCCATCTCAAGTAAGTAAGCCTCTGGTGACAAAGGCACTAATCTTGCCAGTCTTTAAGAGAAACATACTGAAACAGGAATGTGACACAGGCACTTGTACTTAAAGTGCTCTTAGTTGAAACTTTGTGGCACAGAGAAAAGGTAATACCATGGTTTCCAGCTACCCAGTGTTCTGTTGCTAAGGTAACAGCAAAGTTCAAATTGTAAGAAAAGGGTTAAATATAGAGGAAAGATCCCTGGATTTAGAGCCAGGAGAACCAGATAAGAACATTAACACTATTGCTCTGTGAGATTTTTGGAAAGTCATTCAAACTTTCTGACCCCTAATTGTGTCATTTGTAAAATGAAACTATTAATACTTATCCTATCTTCAGGGAGTTGATGTGAGCATCAAATGTGATGCATTCTAGGAGCATGACAGACATATGAAGGGTCTTGAAGGAGCATTACAGACATATGAAGTATTCATGTTCTTTTATCTTTTGGTAAACTTTACATGAACAGTTAACTCAAATGCAGCTGAGACGGACACTTACTCCTTACATTCTAAATGTATCCAAACTTAAGAAGCATTTGGTACAGATTCCAACCTATCAAGCACTTAATAGATACCTTTTCTCAAAACTACTGAAAGAAAGGGAGTATTACTTACCTGTAGTTATCAAAGTGCAAAAGGACTCTCCCTGACTTTCTCAGAATAGTGGTCTTGGGTCCAGGGATGGCCAATTCAGTACAAAAGAAGAGTAGGAATGACTGTAAAGTCAGATAATGTGGACTCAAATTCCAGCTCTTTCACTCAGTACCTGAATGATCCTGGGCAAATTTATCTATGCCTCAGTTTCCCCAGTGAAATGGGATAACAGTACCAACTCCAAAAGTTACTGTGAGCATTAATGAACCTTCAAAAGTACTTAGAGCCAAGCATAGTTGTATATACCTATAATCCTAGATGCCCAGAAGGCTGTGGCAACAGAATCACAAATCCAAGGTCATATGAGGCATGGTGGTGCATGCCTATAACTCCAGTGCTTGGGAGGCTGAAGCAGAAGGATCACTGTGTGTTCGAGTCCAGCCTGGGCTACATAGTGAGTTCAGGCCAGCCTGAACTACATAGCAAGACCTTGTTTTGACAGACAGGACAAGACAGAACACAAGTTCAAGGCCAGCCTGGGCAACTTAGCAAGACCCTACCTCAAAATAAAATAAAAAAAGGAACCAGAAATATACAGTACATGCCCAACATAGATCCAATTCCCAGCACCAGGGCATGAGAAAAGTGAGGATATCTGGAATAAACACTATGCAAATGTCTTTAAAGAAGTTCAACAAATGATTCCCTGTTGTATGTTTATTCTATTTTCTACCTATAATGTAATATTTAAAAAGCTAGTTGAATCTCTCTAAATTTAAGGTTCCAGGCAAGAATCTGAGACAAACACAAACAAGAAAAACATCTTTATTTTTATTTTTTGCTTCTTGGGTACTAGTGATTGAACCCAGAGCCTTGCACATGCTAGAGAAGCACCCGAATCACTAAGCTTCACTCCTAGCCCTTTAATTGTATTTTTAATGGAGAAGTGAATAGTGGATTATATCATAAGAATCCTGTAAATATTTCAAACTAGGAGTCTTTCAAGAGGCCTACAGTTCTTGAAATGTCCCCACTGCTCTCACTTGAAGCTAAGGACAGTATACACAGAAAGTTATTTATAATTTGGAATAGGAAAATAAAACCTGAATTTTTAAAGGTATCTGATTTAGGAATCTCTTAGTGGTTCTATTTAGTATTACTGAATACTATCCATTTAAATATCTATAACAACTAACAATAGCATACAGAGGAGAGATGTCATTATAATAAAACCCAGAAGAGGCAAATCGTTCAGACTTTAACTTTTTTTCTTTTACTGAATAATGCTCCAGTAACCTATTTTGTCTGTCCAAGCCTTCCTGTTACTATACAGACACACTTCCTCTAAAAGAAGGCAGTGCATGAATGATGACTAGGAAGAACAAAATATCTGACCCAGTTTTTTTTTTTTAACCAAAAAGCCCATCATGAAGGAGCTTTTGGTGACAATGACATCAGGGTTAACAAACATTGAAATGAAACACACTAAGAAGAGAATCTGACACAGAATTCAGTGGTTATCAGCTGATAATTTTGGTTCAACTCAATACAATTCTCAAATATTCACTGAGACATTATTATCCACAAACGGCATCAGAGTAACAATGTCTTTAATAATTGGCTAATGAGATAAACTTAGTGCAAATTTAATACACAAATTTAATAAAAAATTATAACATACTAAGGACATAAAAGGTAAAAATATGATATCAAAGAAACGATCAAGCACAATTCTGATCAAGGCAATCTGGAAAGGTTTAATAAAGGAGGAAGTATTCAATCAATGCTCAAAGAGTAAATGCAGTTATTTCTTTATTTTATTATACTCAGTTTAAAATTTTATTTATTATGAAAGTAGTATATGATCGCTGTGGAGTATTTCTAAAAATTAAAAAAACTTATAAAAAAAAACCTGCAACTGTAGCACTTAGAGATAATCATTTCAAGTAATAAATGCATTGTTTTCCTTGAAATCCAAGAGAAGCTTTGAGGGCCTAATTAAAAAGTAAGGTGCAAGATACAACAGACAGCTGTAACAAACCATACTATGCTCAAACAGAACTGGATCTTTGAACATGAAAAAGACACAAGTGATTCTAAGAGCACTGAGATATGTTGAAAAATTCACTGAGAAAAATAACCACAACATGAGGAAGATGTATTTTGTGGGGATCATGACTTTGGTTTTAGATATTGTCTTAGTCAGTTTGAGCTGCTATAACAAATTGCCATAGATGATGAGACTTAAACAACAAACATTTATTTCTCACAATTCTGGAGATAATAAGTCCAAGATTAAGAGACTGATAGGTCTAGCATCTGATAAAGGCCTGTTTTCTGATGTGTCGTGTGACTATTTTCTTGCATCCTTATATTGTGGACAGAAAACTAGTTAGCTTTCTGGCTCTTTTTTATGAGGGCTAGCACCATCCTCATGTTTGAATTATCTCCTCCAATTAGCATCACAATGGATTTGGAATTTAAACATGAATTTAGGGAACATAAACATTCAGTCTTTTGTAGATATGTTAGAGTTGAGGTGTTGATGAGACATATAGGTGCCTGGGAATGTAAGTTGGTAGTAAAGACTATTAGAATCAGAAGTATAGAATTATAAGTCATCGTAGCATCGAGCATTGAAACTGTAGAAATAATTGTTGAGGAAGCAAGTGTAGGCAAAAGAAAATCAGGTGACTAAGAACACAGCCATTAAAAAGACATATTTAAAAAGGTGACTATGGTGAAGAAAATAGAGCATTAATCAAAAAAGTAAAAGGAACTTGGGAATAACATGGGATCAGAAGTCAAGAGAGCAGAGAATTTCAAGGAGGAAAGAAATAGTCAACAGACAAATTGGAAGAAATGAATAAGTAAATAAAACTGGTCACTAGGTTGGATAATTTGTAGCAATTTTAATAGAGTGGTCTGAGAGTAGAAAACAAATTAAAAAAAGAAAAGAAGAGTATGCAAAGGTAATAAATAAGGGACACTAGAGACCAGAAATCACTATTCCAAAAGTCCAGGATTCCAGGTTCTCATTTACTAACCTTGTAACTTAAGATGCAGTACTTAAAACGGATCATCTTGTTTTCTTTACCTGTAAATTTAAAAATATATTGCTCTGTCCCTACAATATTAAAGGGGAAAAATACTAAATAAGAAAAGGTATGGAAGCCATGTTATAAATCAAAAGGAAATAAACTTACAAATGTTACCTAATCATAATTATTTCAAGTATTCTGGCAATTGATAAAAGGAAGATAGGGAACAGGAAAAAATAAAGTTTTACTGTTACAAGAAAGGGGCCTCTGAGCACATCTGTAGAAAAAAACTTTGTACTAGAGTTCTACAATGTCGTTAGTCTTAATGGACCCTCATTTGAGAAACAGTGGCTAGGACCAGACTCCTAAGGATCAGACTGTAGGTTTAAACCACAGCCATTCTAATTGGCCTTTACGCATTTTAGTTTCCTCATCTATAAAACTGATAACAACAGTGCCTACTTCCTTTCAGTTGTGAGATGTATAAACACTTCAAACTGTCTCGTGAATAATAAATACTAAAAAATGTTGATAATATGTAAAAGCATTGCCATATACAGGGACATACCGTATTTTAAAATGGAGATGTAAGCCTTGGATGTAGCTCACTGGTAGGATGCTTGCCTATCTTGATGAGGTCCTGGGTTCAATTCCCAGTATGGGGAAAAAGAAAAGTCAAGAGACAGAGACTGTATTTAAGAAGGGGGAAAAAAAAAAGGACAATAGTTTATTTTGAGCATTTTGATAACAAGCATCTTGTTATTCTTAACATATGAATGTTAACATATGAATACAAAATGAATTTGTAAGTGGAAAAGGGAAGGAAAGGCAGTTACAGTAGATCAATTTCTTTAGGATGAGGCAATGAAGCTTGCTGAACATAAAAGACTGCAATGTCTGACCAAAAGTAATACTCTGTAGTCCTTCAGTGAGCATCACAGCTAATAAGTAGTTTATTGAGTTGTAACTATAGGCTGGCACTGTGCTAAGACTCTGGGAATACAATAAAATAGGACAGCAATCCGAGCCTGATATTTTAAACAAGTAAATTAAAAATCTGATACAAAAGTGAGTCAAGACATTTTATATATTTCCTGTGTGTTTTGAACATGGTGGTCACTAAATAAACGTAGTGTTAAATTGTAACACTAATTATACACTCCACCTCTCTTTTGTCTCCCCTCCTCACCTTGCTGCCAGGTTTTGTCTGTTCGGCACTGTAGCCTCAGTGACTGCTTCTCGTCTGTATTCCGTGCCTACTGAATAATCAACAATCAAATCTAGAGACCAGGGAGAGACAGCCTCTATGCAACATCAACAAAGTAACAACTCAGTCATCAAATAAACCAAGCACCACCAACTGCCAACGAAAAAACCTATACCCAGGACTTCCTACGAATGCTCTTTCCATTGAGAAAATATTAGAATGTTTAAAGTGAATTTTTTAACATGTTAGCACTCATCAGATTTTTAAATTCCGGTATCCGGGCCACACAGAACCTTAGAAAAGGACTTAAACGGACACGTGGTTTGAACTGAGTCATTCCCATCGCAAGCACTCACTACCATAACCTATCAGCTCGCAGCCTTCTTGAAAGGCCGGGAGACAACCTGACCCGGAGTCCCGAACTCGGCGCAGACTCGACCCGGGTAGGTCTCTGGTCCTGCAGCTCAGGAGTACAGAGGAGCAAGCGGCTTGATGCCCCATCCCGGCATGCACCACAGGCTCCGCCAACCACGCCCCGCGAGGAGCTCCAGGCAGCGCGTGGGCACCCCGCCGCCCGGAAGCCGCTGCACGTTGCATGCTGGGAGTTGTAGGCCTCCGGCCCCGGCCCGCAGGCTGCAGTCCCACTCTCCATGAGGCTGCTGGCTCTGGCCCGCGCGGCACCGACGCGGGGAGCGCGCTTCGCGCTGACTCAGCGGCGACGGTGGCGGCGGCGTGAGCCGGCCCTCGCGCTCTTTCCCTTCCTGGGGCGCCGACCCCGCCCGCCTGCTTGCTAGCCTGCTTGCTCGGCGCCACGCAGGAGAAGCGCTGGGGACGCGGAGCGGCGAGAGGCGCGCGGCCACAGCCTGTTCCTCTCCGGCGTTAGCGCGGCGGCCGTGGCGGAGGACTACGGCGACAAGGACGAGGGCCGAGCTCCCCGCTCTTGCGTGTGGCGCTGCTCCACGAGGCTGACCGGACCCCGGGTGTGCAGGCGGGGAGGACAGATGGAGTGATAGGGAAGGTGACTCGAGGCTCGGGGGCGGCGGGACATGGACCCTGCGCGGTCTGCGCGAGGCTTCGAGGAAGTTGGCCGGGGCGGACGGGCGGGGGGAGCCCCGACGCCGGGCACGGGTGCGGATCGAGACCCTCCATGGCGGGGCGCCCCGGGGCTGGCGGGCCGAGGGGGTGGGGTGGGTCGCGGAGCGGGTCCCGAGTGCGTGGCCTCCAGTTGCTGGGTGTTTCATCACTCGAGTTGCCACGAGGCTTCTTTAGGAAGGCATCTGGGGGGAAGGATGAGGGGCGAGGCTGCAGAGAAAGGTAGACACGCCTGTGCTAGCCCCGTACCCACGCCCATGTGTGATAGTTGTAGCGTTCGTCCCACTCGTTTCAACAGTAGAGACCTCAAACTTGATGCACCCCCGAACCCGGGACAAAAAGGAAAATAATTATTTCCGTGCACGAATTTGCCAGCACTGACACTCCATTTCTTCCGTTCCTCACAACCCTGCAGGAGTTGAGAACCATAATGTGTCTCTAACCAGAAAAACGAGTACTTTATGAAAGCGCTAATTACTTTTTACAGAGGTATTAAAGAGCCTTGGTAGCGTTGATGTTAAAAGGTTGGAAAGATTGAGTCCTAGTCTTTGAAACAATCTTAAGTAGGTGTAGAGGAATTTTCCAAATTTATTCTTGACCAAATGGCTAGGTGGAAAAGTTAAGACTTACCATTATGTTATTTCCCCTTCCCCTTTGCAATATGTGTAACTGAAGTTTACCGTATTGTAACAAATGTTTAAGCCTGCACAAGGTATGTGGAGTAGAATACTTTGTATAGGTTCACAATCTTTAACTGTATAGGTTGCTACCTTTTTACCCTAGTGTAACTTTTCAGTCCTCCCAGCACAGTTTGGTAATTTACCATAATATTCCATTGCATATTGATTATCTAAACACTTTCTCTGGGAGATTCCTTCTTTGACATCTTAGGCCATATTTTTTCCATAGGACCACTTATTTCTTTGTTTGATCGAATCAGTAACCTGATAATGCTTCAGTAGTTTTCCATAAAGTGGCAAATTAAAGTTTTTATAAGATTCCTATATCAGGGATTCATAGAAACTGGAATTCTTTTTTCCGTTTGTGGGTATTTTTTTTAAGTGAATGGTAATCAGTGTCTGTCCTGGCCCAAGAAAAGGAAAAACATCTTTGTTTTCTCATATGTTGAAAATGCTGATCTATTAGTTTAAGAATGGTTCAAATAGTTCCTATCTGCTGTGTGCCTACCTCTGAATTAATAACCTCTTGAGGGTCTACAGCATTACCCAGGCATGCTAACTTTATGAGGTGTAAATAGTCTTTTCCCCGTTTCATAGAAAGGGCTCTCCTTAAGTTGTCTGTGTGACCCCAGTTTTTTAAAGAAATGACCAGATTGGAATATAAACGCAGGTTTTTGTAAATTAAAAACCTGTGTTCTTCATCTTAAAGACCTAGTGATGAATATTCCAGACAGCCCTTGCTCTTTAAGGTTGAGGAAAGAAAACATATTTAACTGATAGGGACAACACAGGAGTGTTTAAGAGAGCTAACTATAATGGTGTAATCCAGTGGGGGAGGCTTGGACAGTAGGCATCAAGGAAGAATTCTTGCAAGAGATGATTTCTAAGTTGAATTTTGAAGGAGAAGCAGGGCTTCACCAGGTTTACTGAAAAGAACAGTGTGTGCAAACATGAAGAATAGGATACCACTGGAGAACTGCCATATGGTGCAGTATTGCTGGCCTTCCTGAGTTAGGATGCAGAATGGTGAGAAGTTCTTCAGAAGTGTTTGGGCCGTAATCTTGAGAGCACTGGGGAGTTAACATGCCTCATGGTATTGTGGAGGTATGCTGTGCTTTTCCAAGGCTCTCAGCCCATGTCAGAGGACCTGGGAAGACAAAACAGTATGAGTCCTGTCATGGATCTGATTGTAACCTCACTGTTCCTAAAAGGCTGTACCCCTTTTGGCCAGCTAGTCTCTTGGCCGCTTTAGATTCTAATTTTAAAAACAAAAAGCCCCACAGCTGTATTATAGGAGTAGTAAGCCTTAGTCTCTCTGCCACACAGGCCTTGTGAGAATGTGATTTTCATATTATTTAGCAATTGTTTTGTTTGCTGAAGTAAATTACTATCAGAAAGAATCGGGCATGGTGGCTCATGCCTATAATCCCAGCACTTGGGAGGCTGAGGCAGGAGGGTCATTGTGAGTTCGAGACCAGCCTGGACTACAAAGTAAGCTCAAGGCCAACCTGAACTGCATATCGAGACCCTGTCTTAAAAAGAAAAAAAAAAATTTCCTATCAGAAACTAAACTGCCTTATCATGTTCTGATTTGAGAATGTTGGATTCTCACAGGTTTTTATTGTGAATCCACAATTTTTTTATTGTGTACTATCCACAGGTTTTTATTGTGAATATGTGGATTACTTTCCATAGAGTCTTTGAAAGTTCTTAAAAAGAATAATCTCTATTATTATTTTTCTTGCAAATAATTTCTAGAAATAGTTGGTAAAAGTAGAGATCAGTAAAAAAGCAGAAGTTTGTTGTTAAAAAGCTAAATGAGGGCTGGGGATTTAGCTCAGTGGCATAAGTGCTTGCCTGGCAAGCCCGAGGTTGTGAGTTCAATCTCCAGTACCAAAAGAAGGAAAAGAAAAAAGCTAAATGATGGATTTTTCATTCAGTGCCTCTCTTGCAGTATTTTGCAAACATTTCAATAAGAATATTAAACTGAGTTAACTATTATGTTTTTTAAAGGTTTGTGTTATTGGTATTTAGAAGCAGAGAAATTAATTATAACAAGATAATCTAGATTTGTCATTATTTTAACCTCATTCAGTTGTATAGTTGCACTTTTAGGTACTAGAAATAATAACACTATGAACATTAGATGCTTCTGCTGTTAAGAAGAAAATAATTGCTTTTTCTACTTTATTGAAGATTTTTGAGAAATATAATAACTTGAGAGCATTAGTGGGATACTTCATAGTTTTTTTTTTTTTTTAAATTATACATTAGTACAGTATATTTAGCAGCCCCTGTTCTGAGACAGGTTCCTTTGGTAGTAATTTGGGTGAATTTAAAAAGATTCAACTCTTAAACATCATTTTATATCTTTATTCACTAATTATGGTATTCCAGGTAAGCATCTGTTTTGTTTGTTAAGTATTGTTTTCTTTCACTTCTGATTTTTGTGTGCAGATGTTTGTGGATTCTGTGGGATCAGAGGGCACGTGTATTGTAATCAGAAAACTCCAAGTATAACAGCAGGAATGGATGAACAGGCTCTTTTAGGGCTAAATCCAAATGCTGATTCAGATTTTAGACAAAGGGTAAGTTAGTCTGTTTAAGCATTTCTTTTTTTCTTTTCTTTTCTTTTTTTTTTTTTTTTGTACCAGGGATCGAACTCATGACCTTGCACTTGGCAGGCAGGTGCTTAAGCTACTGAGCTAAATCCCCGGCCCTGTTTAAGCATTTCTTAAAGCATGTTACCACAAATACACATTAGAGGACTAAAAAATATTTCTGATGGTAAGGGTCTAATTTGGGTGAAAATGAATGGACAAATTAAGGTAAGTGTATTCTGAATACAGGAACAGTGAGTTGTTTATTTTTTATTTAATTGGCTGAACAAAAGTATTGAAATCTCATGTGATTCAAGATAGGTCTTTATGCAATATTTGTAACACAGAGGATTGTTCAAGGGACTTTCTGTAGTAGCACATGTGCATATTTTATGTTGTTTGGCCTGGTCTATACAAGTTAACTCTTGTATTAGTGATATTTAACATCCATGTTATTTAGTCAAGGCTGACATGTAAATAAGCTGTTATTATATGCCATGTCTTAAGTTTCATAGAATGCGTACATGACAAATATATTAGGAGGTGCTAGGATATTTGGATAGATATAAACAATTAAACATAATGTAGCCAACAACTGTAATCATGACTATAGCTGAATGAAATGAGAATCTAAAGAACAAGCCAGTAATTACTTTTTAAAGATGTGTGGGTGTTTTGAAGTACAGGATATGAGGAAGGAAAGGAATTTTTCTCTTTTTTATTTCTCATGGCAAACAATACTTTTTTTTTTTTTTTTGGTACCAGGGATCGAACTCATGACCTCACGCTTGCCAGGCAGGCACTTATGCCACTGAGCTAAATCCCTGGTCCCGAAACAATACTTTTTATAAAAGAGGTGAATGAGGTTAATAATCCCACTAAATTTTATAGCCATTTTTTGTTCTTTTAAGCAGAAAATTTTTACAGTAGTGAAAAAAAGAAAAATTTGATGTAGTTTCTAACATAGTACATGCTTCTCCTGTTAAATAAGGAACTAGCCCTTCAAGTAGAATAGCAGATAATGAAATTATTTGATAATTTGCCAAAATTCACATCATCATGTAGTTGTACTTAGGGATCTTATATGATGTAATTGAAATACTGTCCTGTGTAATAGTAAATTGAATAAATACACATTGTGGTTTATCTTTTATAATCACTTTTTGGTAGCAGACTTGCTGTTAAATAAGAAAAACACCCTTCATAGGTACTTTTATAGTGTATATATAGAGACAGAGAATTTGATAAAATACTTGTACATTTTCTTAATCTTTTTAATAACCCAGTGAGGTATGCAGCATATTCTTACATTCGTTACCTCCTTTGCTATAAGGAAACAGATTTGAGTATCTAACTGATGGACTTTGTCTTTTGTTTAATATTTTTGGCTAGAACATACTCAGAATCTGAAATTAAATGCATTTGCCATCTTTCTATTAAATTCATTAAATTGGTTTGCTGTTACCAAATCTTTGTTTAGTATTAATAGAGCTTTGAGATTAACCGTGCTAAATGCTTTTCCTTGTTTTGCAATCTTAACAGGCCCTGGCCTATTTTGAGCAGTTGAAGATTTCCCCAGATGCTTGGCAGGTGTGTGCAGAAGCTCTAGCCCAGAGGACATACAGGTATTTAAAATGAGATTTTTATGACATATAAAAGAATTGTAAGTTTCTGTGAACATGGCAGGACTATTAAATTTACCTGTTTTTAGAAAGCATTCCTAGAAAAGCATTTTGTGACTTGTCCTTTACCTTAATGTGTCGTCATTTATTATAGAGTTGACAAAAAATAGTATATCAATAATTGGGCCATTCCAGAGTTGACTTTTCAGTAAAACTATCCTTTGCCATTATGTGTAAATATGTAAGCATTCAGTTACTGTTCTTTTGCTGTTGAACAGATGTCTTGTCATTAACATTCACTTCATTCTTGCTCATCATACCCATAAGCCATCCTCTTGTTTCTGGTATGAATGTCTAGTGGAGTGAGGAACAATGAATGCAGATTTGTAGACATTTGCTCCCAGCTCTCAAATCTGATTATTTCACCCATATCAAATCTGCACAAGGTTTTCCCCCCTGCAGTGTGACTTTCTATAATTTCATTCTAAAACAATCATTTTAATTCTACAGAAATAGAAACTTGTCATTTCATTTCATTGTTTATAAAATAACTTTAAGAAAAATAAAACTGGCGTGATTATCACAATTAACTCCACAAAAATCACAATTGTCTAGGTAGCAGTAAACACAACTCAATGGTGGGAGCAGAAGCACATAGTCTCCTGGCTGCAGTTGCTGGGAGACCTGTGACTATCATTCTGTTTGATAGCTAGAACTTACTGCTTCAATGTAGTAAAAGTTGGTTTCAGGAACATCTGGGTCTTACAGATGGTATTTAAAAGGCTTCCTGTGGTTTTATTTCTTGAGTAAAATATCTGACAAATTTTTATACTTGTGTGTTGGGGGGGTAGTGTGGACTGAATCCAGGAACTCATATATGGTGGGCAAGTGCCCTATCACTGAGCTCTGTCCCTAGCCTCTCTTACTGATTTTGAGTGAGGATCTTGCTAAGTTGCTCAAGTTGATATAAAACTTGTGATTTTCTTGCTTCAGCCTCCCTGGTAGCTAGTTTTATAGACGTGTACCACCATGTCTGGCTAAAAAATCTTAGTCTTATGTAATTTTCTTAAAGATGAAAGATAATTCATAATAAAGAGAGAAACATAAAATCTGAAAGACATACTGATTGTTAATTTTATTTACTTTGCATGAAATTATTAGGTCAATTCAGGTAGCCTAATTAAAAAGAATTCTCTGTTTTTACCTGGACCTGTTAATTTAATTTTTAGAAAAGTTGTTCTATGACTAAATCTGACCTAAGCCAATTACCTTAAATAAGCAGATTGTTAGATCCTAAAGAGACTTTGTCAGAGTTTATACCTGGCTCCCTGTCACCACTAGAGAGAAAATTGGGAGTGGCTTAATTAGTAGTTATTAATTCTTACTCCTATTATATAAGAGTAATAGGCAGTTTCATTTCCTATATGAACTTAGAGATGAGATTAATAGTTTGTGTGTATTTTGCATTTGGCTGCTGTATAGCTAAGATTGAATTTTCAGTAGGACTTGGATGACCATCTTTAGTTTGACTCAGTTTCTTGCTGTTACTCCATTTATCATTTTGTACCCAACCTTTCTTTTGTAAAAAGTAGAAAGTGTTTCAGGAGTCTTGACATTAGAATTCAGGGAGCATGCCTTTAGTTTACAAAGCATGTTTTGGTTATTTTATTTGCCAAGGTCAATGAAAATATTGTACAGCATATATACAGACGTAGAGGTCTGTTAGTTCTTTTTAAGCAAATGGATTTCAGTTTTTACAGAATGAGATTGCTAAGTGGAAAACAAGTCAAAGCCAAAGGTCTAGTTTGAGAAACTTCTGATACTCATTTTTGCTCTTATTATTTCTAGTTCATATTGTGATTATCTAATTTTCTTTTTTTGTTTTTTTCAGTGATGATCACATAAAGTTTTTCTGCTTTCAAGTATTAGAACATCAAGTTAAATACAAGTAAGGCTTTCCTTAAAGTTTGACTCGGAGATTTGTGGATAAAAACTGTTTTTCTTTTTTTTTTTTTTTCTTGAGGAACTCATAATAGAGGTTGTAAATTGGCAGTGCATAGGTTAGATCCAGGGTATAGATGTATTTTATTTATCCCAAACTGAGTTAGTTGGTTACATATAAAATTATAGACATTAAAAATCTAGATATCCAACTTCTCTGGGAAAGCCAGAAGATGTAACAACAGTAGGCCTGTTTTCTATGTGACAGCTTTCTGATGATTGAGTGGCAACACATTTTACTCAGAATCCCTACTTTAACATTAAAGAAAAAAAAAAACTGATTCATTGTGTAGACCACAGACCTCAGAACATGAGTATATTTCTGTTTTAAAATTTGTAGCTGTCATTTTGTTTCAACACGAACTGAGCTACAAATCAAAGATTGATAATGATGTCCTGTAGCCACTCTCATCCTTGTCTTTTCATTACAGCAGTGTTGAGAGGCATTTGCAATTTAACTTAGGAAACTTGATATAACTGAGTGCTGTACAAACTTTCCGTTCTAATATATGAGACTGTTCCTTTTCAAAACCGTAGACGCCAAATACAGCCACTATTTTTTTCTGCTTTATTTTGAACAGATATTCAGAACTAACCACTGTTCAACAACAACTAATTAGGGAGACACTCATATCTTGGCTTCAAGCTCAGGTAAAATAGTTAATTTCATTCAGTGCCTCAAATGATCACATATTTAATACTTTATATTAAAAGTACCTGCTTTTGAAGATCATGGGTAGAAGGAAATTCAGTAATACTTTAAATTATGTTAATAACTGAAACTTAGTTCCATGATTTTGTGGAAACCTGGGTTTAAAAAAAATCAATAATTCATTAGTATTTTTTACTTCTTGACAAAAGCTGGTTTTCTACTTGGCTCTTAAAGGTGAGCCCTCCTGGACAGCTTAAAAGGGACCCTTTTCAGAACGCCAGTAGAATTCTTTATTCATAACATGTACTGTTTGTTTAAGTGTAGCTAATCTTAACATGTATATCAGTTTTGTCACTAGGGTTTTTTTATTTCCTTAAAGAGTAAGCAAACAGAAAATTTCTGGGTTTTTTTTTTTTTCCTTCAAGGAAATTATACAGATTACTAAAATTTTGTGCCTGAAACTTTTCTCAAAGATGTAAAAATAAGTATCCATTAGAACCATAGTTTGATTGTTGTTCATCCCACCAGTTACTCAATTACTTGGATAATTTTTACACAGTTTTGTTATACTACTACTCTGGACCATGTGGAAGTTTGGTGAGGTTCTACCTACTAACAGTATGTAGGAAAACTGATTTTTAGTCTTCGGTTTGAATTTGATTATTGCATGGACTTTTTCTGTTTGTCAGATGCTGAGTCTCCAACCAGAGAAGACTTTTATACGAAACAAAGCAGCCCAAGTCTTCGCCTTGCTTTTTGTTACAGAATATCTCACTAAATGGCCCAAGTTTTTTTTCGACATTCTCTCAGTAGTGGACCTAAATCCAAGGGGAGTGGATCTGTACCTCCGAATCCTCATGGCTATTGATTCAGAGTTGGTGGATCGTGATGTGGTTCATACATCAGAGGCAAGTAACTTTCCATTAACATCGAGTTTTTTTGTTTTTGTTTTTGTGGTGTTGGAGATTGAACTTGCAACCTCGTGCTTGCTTGGCAGGTGCTTTTGCCACTGAGCTAAATCCCCAGCCCCTAACACTGAGTTTTTTATGTAGATTTAGTAGGAGAAAATGAATAGGAAATCTATTTTCTTTCAGATAGTTTTAAGGATAAATGTAAATTTATACAGCATTTGGAATTTTATTGAATTGGCTGGGGATTTAACTCAGCGGCATAAGTGCCTGCCTTGCAAGCACATGGTTGTGAGTTCGATCCCCAGTACAGATTAAAAAAAAAAAAGACCACACGTATGGAATTTTATTGAAAAAGGAACTTAAACCTGATTTCTTTCCAGATATAGCTTGAAATTTGAATATTATTTTTTAATCTAGTCAAAATTTTTCACCTGTGAAATACCAGAGTTGATTTTTGAATTTGTTAAAATACATAGCATTTATTCAGTATTGTTATAAAGTCCCACAGCAAGGAAAAAGCAGTGCTTGTGAATTGTCAGTGCTGATTACTATATTCCAGTCATATAGTCCAACACTTTAGCCTTTCTCAGTTTCTTTATTAGCCTATATAACTTGCCTTTTTTGGTTTGGTTGGTTAATTGGGGCTGGGGAGTATTTTAAGATAGGGCCACTATATGGGCCAGACTGGCCTTGGACTCATATAGCCCATGCTGGCCTTAAACTTATAGTACTCCTGCCTTAGCCTCCTAAGTGCTGAGATTAAGGCATGTACCACTATGCCCAGCACTTTTACCTGGTTTGTAAAGGACACAACAGAAATAGCTTCAAATGTATATGGTAATTTAAGGTCATTATAACTAAACTTTAAAAGATACTATACATTTAACTTGCTCCCTTTGGCAGCACATAACTTAAAGATATTGCATATTTAAGCTACTTTCATTTCTAAATGGTTTAGGTATAATATTTACCTAATATTAAGAACTACAAAGCTGAGCATGGTGGTGCACTCCTGTAATCCCAGTGTTTGAGAAGCTGAGGCAGGAGGATTGCTGTGAGTTCAAGGTCAGCCTGGGATACAATATAAGTTCAAGGCCAGTCTGAACTTCATAGTGAAAACCAGTCTCAAAAAGAAAGAAAGACCTTAATACATCTCAACATTTTAAAGAAACGCTTATTTTTAAAGTTTGTATTTAGTAAGAAATTAAGTCTGGTACAGAGGAGTAGAACGGAAAGAGGAAATAAAAAGAATCACAGGATGTGACTTTAGACATGGTAAATAGGAAACAAAGGCAAGGAATGTGTTAACAAGTCTGGAACTTCAGTATGGAGGAAATTATTGTGTGTAACTGTATTCTGATGTCAAATTTTATTTTATAATCTATTTTGCTGTTTTTTAGGAAGCTCGTAGGAATACACTAATAAAAGATACCATGAGGGAACAGTGCATTCCAAATTTGGTGGAATCATGGTACCAAATCTTACAAAATTATCAGTATACTAATTCAGAAGTGACATGTCAGTGCCTTGAAGTAGTTGGGGCTTATGTCTCTTGGATAGATTTATCCCTTATAGCCAATGATAGGTACGTATGCCTATAATCTTTAATAGAGGTGTGAAAAGTGTAGTGTCTAAGACTTAGGAGTTGGAAAATGCTGAAACAGTTTTATTCTCCCATGACCAGGTTTATAAATATGCTGCTAGGTCATATGTCAATAGAAGTTCTACGGGAAGAAGCATGTGACTGTTTATTTGAAATTGTAAATAAAGGAATGGACCCTGTTGATAAAATGAAACTAGTAGAATCTTTGTGTCAAGTATTACAGACTGCTGGGTTTTTCAGTATTGACCAGGTGAGTAAATTTATGTATCATAAAGTTTTGAAAATTGTTAGAACAAATGATGAGAGACAGAAAGCTATTTTATTTTCTCTGAACATTGGAAATTCTCCTTGTAATTATAATAAACTACATTATCTGGAGAGCCTTAACATTCTGTAGCACTTACCTTGCATACACATTAGATTACACCAGTTTCTAAACTTAAAAGTTTGAATGGTGTGTTCAACTGTGAATTTTTGTGGTTTTTCTTTGGTTTTGTTTTTGGGGATGTGTGTGTGGTATTAGTGAATAGTGAACCCAAGGAGCACTGAACTATAACCTCTGGTCCTTTGTAATTTTTTTTTTTTTAAAGTTGAAGCAAAGTCTTCCAAAGTTGCTGAGGCTGACCTCCAAGTTGGCTTTTCATGCCTCAGTGTCCCAGATAGCTGGGATTGCAGGCACATGTTGTATTTATATAATTTTTGCAGACTACTAGCATTGACACTGTTGGTCAATACACCATATACTGAATAGCAAGAGACTATACCAAGTATATGATAGTGCATTTCGATCAAAGTAAAACCCAGTAATCATAAAAATTACATTTTTGTCATATGTTTGAATTTTATTTGTGCTTTTAAGAGTTTAGCCCCTCAAAAGTGAGGGTACATTAGTAACTTAGATAATTTGAAGGTTTTTTTTATGTGTGTATTGGTGTATATGTTGCTAGGAATCAAACCCAGGGCTTCAAGCATGCTAAGTGAGTGCTCTGCTGGTGAACCATATCCCCAGCCCATGAAGGCTTCTTAGATCTTAGCTGTCATAGAGAATAAAGAATTTCTAAAACATCTTTGTATTGGTGATAACAGCTATAGCATGACCCTAGTGTTTCCCTTCCTTCCTCACAGCCCAATAGTAACATTTTGTACCTTTCTATTAATTGGCTCTCTTATTCCTTGGTTAAAAAATAGAAAGGGCTAAGAATTGCAAATCTTTTAGAATGTTCAGTGATTAAACAGCCTACTGCAGTACACACACCATAGGTTTAACACCACTGCTATAGGAGAACAGATTAAGAGTATTAATAAAAAGTAATTGGCAAATGTGAATTTGAGTCCTGGCTTTACATTGATTAAGAACCTGAGGCAGGTTATTGCAGTAGCAGTTTTGTGTCCTCTTGGGTAGTTGAGGCCTAAATCAGTAGTATCAGAAAGGACTCTCGTAAATTGTTACACACACTGCAGTGTGGCAGCACCTACTTTATGGGACATATTTGCTAATAACCTTAACAGTTAAGGAAGGAGAAGTTCTGAAGCAAATATGCTTTTTTTTTTTTTTTATGCTGTGATAGAGTTGGTTATGTCCACAGGATTGTCAAGTTTTAAAAGTAGTTGCTTTAAAGAGTACTGATGGATAGTAATGGTAGCAGAATTCCTCAGATTTTGAAAATTCCCATTACAAAGATTGAATGGTTAAATGTCTAATGTCAGTTCAAAATGAGTCCTGTAACTGGATTCATACTAATATTTATGGTTTCCCTTCTTATTCTTGTGGTAGGTGGTTATAAATTGAAGTTTGTTTTGATTGCTTATAGGAAGAAGATGTGGACTTCCTGGCCAGATTTTCTAAGCTGGTTAATGGAATGGGACAGTCATTGATAGTTAGCTGGACTAAATTAATTAAGAGTGGGGATATGAAAAATGCTCAAGAGGCACTACAAGCTATTGAAACAAAAGTGGCACTTATGTTGCAGCTGCTCATTCATGAGGATGATGACATCTCCTCTAACATAATTGGGTTTTGTTATGATTATCTTCATATTTTGAAACAGGTAAGTCCTGTTATAATCTTTTACCTAGTAGATAATATGAAAGAGCCATGAAGAATTGGAAAATATGAGGAAAATAAAACTAAGACCATACCCATAGAATTATGGTATTACCCAGAGATATTTTGATTACTGATGTATTCTCCTGTTGTGTTGTGTTTGCAGTACTGGGCATTGAACCCAGGGCCTTCTCAGTAGGCTGCATCCTCATCCCTTTTTATTTTTTTTCATTTTGAGGCTGGAACTCAGGAATTTGCCCAGGCTGGGATTGAATTTATGAGCCTTTGTTTCCTCAGCCTTCCACAATACTGAGCGTATAAGCATGTGCCACCATACCTGGCTCTCTGTTTTGTGTTTTTAATAATACTTCTCAGCCAAAAAAGGAGAGTTAAAATTTACCAAACTACCAAGCTTAATTATAGTCTTGGGTTTGTTTGCTTGAGCTTTTGGTTTTTGGTGGTGGTTTTGTTCTTTGTTTTTTGTGGGGAGGGGTTTGTTTTTTGGCCATGTAGCTCAGGCTGGCCTTAAAGTTGGGGCAATCCTCTTGCCTCAGACTTCTGAGTACTAGAATTACAGGCATGTGTTACCATGCCTGACTTTTTTTCATTTTGATTGTATTTTGGTTGTTTGTTTGTTTTTTGGTACCCGAGTTGAACTCATGACCTTGTGCCTACCAGGCAAGCACTTGAGCCACTGAGCTAATCCCCAGCCCTTGAACCTGTATTTATTTCTACATTTGAAATTTTGTTAAATATGATTGTCAATTTCATATATATCATTTCTTATAAACCATTTATCAAATTGTTTGCTCAGTTATTTCCAATAAGAATTCAAACTATAAATGATGTTAGTCTCCATATCGTAGCCTTGTTGCTTTTGAAAAAATTAGTTACTTCTCATTATGACATTAAATAAATAATCCATTTCTTATTTACATTGGGTTAATTGAATCAAAATTAATTTTTTCAAAGGAGTTTAATTTCCTTTATTGTTAATAAACAACGTTAAGAAACTTTTGCTATCATAGAAGGTATGATCACTAATGGTAATTCCACTGTGTATCTCTTAAATGGGTTTGTAGGCTTGCTTTATTTTGTTCAAAAGCAATAGGAAATCAACCCTTCCTGTTTTACAGAACCTACTTGTTTGGTAAATACATTCTGGGTAATTTTGAAAAATCACATCTCTCAAACCGGGTGTGGTGGCACTCGCCTCTAATCCCAGCACTTGGCAGGTTGAGGCAGGAGGATCTTTGTGAGTTAGAGACCAGCCTAGCCTGAACTGCATAGTGAGGCTCTGTCTCAAAAAGACAAAAATAAAAATAAAAAAATAAAATCACATCTTTCTACACATCTGCCTAGACGTTTTTTATTTACTAGAAGTGAAAGTACTAGATCTTAGGTTAAGTGTGTGTGTTATATATAGATAGATGCTGCCAGACCACTCTCCAGAAATTTATATGTGTTTTTCAGAGGATCTTACTTGATTCAAAAATTATTTATAAGCAAGTATAATATCAGGAAACCTCATAAATTATTGCTTACTTTTTTACAGCTTACGGTACTCTCAGATCAACAAAAAGCTAATGTAGAGGTAATTGGCTTCTTTATGATTCTTTTAAATCTATAATAGTTTCTTTGTCTGGAATCTACCTTCAAATGTAACTTAATTTCAAATTATGTCACATTAGAAACTGGTTGACAAATTGCTATTTTACTTTTAATTTCAGGCAATCATGTTGGCTGTTATGAAAAAATTGACTTATGATGAAGAATACAATTTTGAAAATGAGGTAAGAATTTCTGCATCAGAGAGAAACCAGTTTTGATTTTATTGTTTGTTTATATCAAATTAATGTTTCAGGTTTTTGTTGTTTGGGGACCCTTTACAAGAAGTAGTATTTGAAAAATCAGTCCTGTTTATATTGACATTAACTTGGGGTAAAATTAATAGAAGCCTCTTCGTCTATCATCTTTGACTCCCCCCCCCCCATTTATGATCATTTTTAAACACTCTAATAAGAGCCAGGAGTGGTGACACTTGACTGTACTCCCAACATTTTGGGAGGCTGAGACAGGAACAACACACATTCAAGCTCAGCCTGGGCAACTTAGGAAGACCCTGTCTCAAAAAATAAAGGGGTGGGATGTAGTTCAATAAACAACTTGTAGGAATGGTGGTGTAGTTCAGTGGTAGAATGCTTACCTAGCATCCACAGGGTCCTGGGTTCTGTCCCAGCAGTGCCAAGAGAAAAGGAAAAAAAAAAAAAAACGGTAAAATACTGACAGTGTTATTGGTGATCACATGTCACTTTATGTTTAATAAGAATGATGATGCTGAGTCAGTAAGTATTAAGTTATCAAGCCTGGATTTGGAGAGTAGGAATGAGGCTTGTCTGGGTTTTTTTTTTTTGAGACAGGGTCTTGTTTTGTAGTGCAGGCTAATCTTAAACTCACTTATATAGCCCAGGTTAGCCTCAAACATATAGTGATCCTCCTGCCTTAATTTCCTGAGTGATGGAGTTACAGGCATGCGCCACCACCATGCCGAGCTATCTGGACTCATTCTAGCTCCAGAACTGTAGGAGGGTCAGCTTCCTATGAAACACAGTGCTGTCAGGTGTTTCCTGGGAACTCAATCATTGCAGGTCCTGTTTGGGTGTGAGTTAAAATACCCCATTCCCACCTCAAGCATTTGCAAGCTTTGGACTGTTTGTGAAGGATAACTGTGATTGTGATCAACACAGCCAGAGCTCCTAATATTTTGTGTCTCGTATCATATAATATTATTAATCACTTTTTGAAATCAAAGGAGAATAAACAAGATGCTGAAGGTCTTAGTCTGGTGTGAACCCATTCTGGTTCTACACTCTCATCCTTAACCACTTTCTTACACTGTAGACTTTACACACTAGACTTTTGAGAGCTAGGGCTGTATTGAGAAATACTAATTTGTGAACAGGAAGAAAAAAGCTACCTAGGTATAGTGACTTTTTTTGTATAAATATTGATGACAAAAGTCTGAACTTCATAAATGCAGAAAAGTACAGAACTCATTTATATGAATTTGAAGGTCTTTACAAAAATTTAACAGGTATTTTCACCTGTACCATAGGGGGAAGATGAAGCCATGTTTGTAGAATATAGAAAACAACTAAAGTTATTGTTGGACAGACTTGCTCAAGTTTCACCAGAGTTACTGCTAGCTTCTGTTCGCAGAGTTTTTAGTTCTACGCTTCAGTAAGTTTCTTCCTGCTTTTGTAACAAGCCTGCTTCTTTGTTCTCTAATGATGGTGTAAAAACAGTGATTCGTGTGATTAATCCATATTGCTTACTCGTATCTCTGGAAACAGTGTACTTTTTCTTTATAACTTACCCAAACCTCTTTTTGTGATATAAATTGTATTGCTTGGCAAAATTAATGAATAATAGGACTTTTTAGTTATGAGAAGCTTTTGTATGTGTATTACCATCTTGTGCATCACTAGTTGTGTGAAAAGTTTACATTCAGATTTCACTGACATGTTTGCCCCTTGGTAGGAATTGGCAGACTACACGGTTTATGGAAGTTGAAGTAGCAATAAGATTGCTGTATATGTTGGCAGAAGCTCTCCCAGTATCTCATGGTGCTCACTTCTCAGGTGATGTTTCAAAAGCTAGTGCTTTGCAGGATATGATGCGAACCGTAAGTATACTAAAGATAATTTATTTTGAAAATAATTGAACATTTTACCTATAAGTTACTGGAAGTTTCTTAACTCCTAGAGTTTTGTATTTGTTTATTCTGGGGCTTTTTGCTATTGTAATAAATAACATTTTTTCTTGCTTCAGTTGGTAACGTCAGGAGTCAGTTCCTATCAGCACACATCTGTGACATTGGAATTCTTTGAAACTGTTGTTAGATATGAAAAGTTTTTCACAGTTGAACCTCAGCACATTCCAAATGTACTAGTAAGTACACACTTTACTCTGGATTATTTTACATATAGTTCAGCGAATAACCAGATAGTATTCCGTGTTGTATTACTTTGGAGTCAAAACCTTATCATTTAAAATAAGTCCTCAAGAGCCTATTTGTGTGTAATATAAAATTACTTATGTATTTCTGGTCTTGTCCTTGAAATAAAGGAGCCTAAGAAATAAAATTTGATGTGAATAGAAATGTAGCACAAGAGTAATTAAAAGCCTTGAGTAAGTGCAGATATACTAAAAGTATTTGTTTCTTTAGATGGCTTTCTTAGATCACAGGGGTCTACGGCATTCTAGTGCTAAAGTACGGAGCAGAACTGCTTACCTGTTCTCTAGATTTGTCAAGTCTCTCAAGTAAGTATAAAATTTCATCTCTTATGTATAGTGTTTGTTTGTTTTGAACTATGAAGTAACTAAATTACTTCCCAAGAGCCTGGTATAAATTTGATTCTTCCTGTTCTAAGGCATGCTTCAGTAGGTATATTTTTCTTTTTGAGACAGGGTCTTGCTATGCAGTTCAGGCTGGCCTTGAACGGACTATATAGTCTAGGCTGGCCTCAATCTCATGACAGTCCTTTTGCCTCAGCCTCCCGAGTGCTGGCATTATAAGCATGCACCACCATGCCTAGCTGTGTCTTTATGTTTTGACATTTGTTCCTGCTCATTAGTAAGGTACTCTGATCAGCACTAATAGGTAAAACCCAGGGCTTCATACATAGTAAGTGCATGCTCAGTCACTGAGCTGCTATTTGCATATGTCCAATAGATGATACCTGTCATCACTTATGGCATTTGCTAGTTACATAACAACAGATCACTATATGGTTTCTTTGAAATTCTTGAAAATAGTCCTTGAAAATGCATTTTCAACCTGTTTTATAGTATTCTTTACTAGTCCTATTTTCTGGTATGAAAATAATTATAAGGTTATAAGTTGTCTTGACAGTCCATCACTACAGAGCAGATAGAGGTAATTTTTAAAACTTAATCATAGTCTTAATCAGGTATGGTTAGCACAGGGTTGAACTTTTCTTTAGTTCTGTCTTAAAAAGGGATTTGGTATTTTAGCAGGGTTTTTTTGATGACTGTTTGTTATTAATCATTTTCCTTTTTGCCTGTATTCAGTAAACAAATGAATCCTTTCATTGAAGATATTTTGAATAGAATACAAGATTTATTGGCCCTTTCTCCACCAGTAAGTATCTGTCTTTTACTCTTCCTGTTCACATATATTGAAGCCAACATATATCATAAGTTTTTGTCTTTGTACACTTTTTGTTACTTTTAACTTGTGGAGAAAGATGTGTGTATGAAGTTTATTTGGTTCTGTTTACCAGAGTTCTTTTGCAACAGGTGTGGTGGTACATACCTGTAATCCCAGCACTCCGGAGGATGAGTAAGGAGGATCACTGTGAGTTCAAGGCTAGCCTGAACTACATACTAAGACCCTGTCTCAAAACAAAACAAAACAAAACAAACCTTTGCTGTGATAAATATAATAATGGAAAAGAATCAAGAGTTGATTAATCAGTTTGGCAGGGTTGAGAATGTGATTTCCCTGTACTATTAATTTTGAAGAAGCATTTTATAGAGAAAAAAATTCAACATCTAAATTCTCTATTTAGTACTACTACAGTCTTAGCAACTGCTATCTCATGGAAGTTTTTCTATGTATCTTCAGGCTTAGGTTAATAATATTTATATGCTAGTGGGTGTCTATTTCACTGGAAAGATTTGAGATATTCCTAAGTACATTTTGACTTACACATTTTTGTGTAAAGCAAACTACTGTCAATTAATGAAAGTGATTCTTAGAGATGTCATTTGAGAATGTTAAATGTAAAGTCATACTTTTGTTCTTTTAAGTAAATATCACTATGCAGGTTGGAAAGGTTTGTAACATCACTGCATGAAAGATTATTTTTTAGTGAATTATGTGGTTATTTAGCTCTGCCTACATAGCCCGAACCTGTTTTAAAGTACTTCACCCACTTCGTGCTAGTTTTGCTTGGCAGTTTATGCTGACCCATGAAACACTGGCATTCAAGAAGCTGTTATCTTACATATATTGGAAATTTCCTATGTGAATTTTCACTCTACCTGTAATCCTTCATTACTTCATGAAAACACCTGATTCAAATTGCTTTCTTAAATATTGACCACTTTTAGAGTGCCTTATAGTTGTAGAGTGACAAGTCCTACCAGGTACTTAATAAATGTGTTAATTACTTTGCAGCGGGGATATTTTCAGTGACGGAGAATTTTTATAACAAACTGCCATTTATCTGTTTTAGGATTAGGTTTTTATTTATAAGACAGAGAGAGAGAGAGAGAGAGAGAGAGAGTGTGTGTGTGTGTGTGTGTGTGTGTATGTATGTGTATGTGCATGCATGTGTGTATGTATGTGTTTTTTTCTGGGGATTAAACCCAGGGCCTTGGCACTGTTACATCTATAGCCCTTTTTATTTTATATTTTGAGACAGGGTTTCACTGAGTTCCCCAGGCAGACTCAAACCTGCAGTCTTCCTGCCTCAGCCTCCCAAAATACTGTAATTATAGGCTTACACCATTGTGCCCAACTACAGTGTCTTAATAGAGAATTTTAATGTTGGACCTAGAGTGGCCTCTTAATTTTTCCCCATTTCCTCTTAAATCTCTCTGAGTGTGTTAATGTAAAAATTAACAAAATCTGATGATAAAATTTTAGTAGCATGTGGTATGTTTGCCTGTTTATGAGTGAGATCCGTTTTTTTGTTTTTCTTTATAGTCTTATTTTTCATCATGTTCTAAAGTAACTGGTATATAGTATTATATACTTGTGTATGTATATGTATTGGGTGAGTTTTGAACACTTGAAAATACTAGTTTGTGGTGGCTTTTATACCAACAAAGCATTTTTTATATAATACCTTATATTTAACCTCGTAACAGTCTTACAAATAAGATTGTTACAAAAGGACATAAGTAAAAGAGCTAAGGGTTATTTTATATACAAGATTTGCAAAGACTTACCAAGGCTAGCATTTTTTCAGTGCTGGGATTGAACCACGGGGTCATTGGACGCAAAGCACCCATTCTATTGCCAAGCTATACCCCCCTAGTCCAGGACTACAATTAAAATAGTTTGCTTTCTGTAACATGGTTGTGGGAGAAAATTTGTAAGAACTTGATCTGTGAATCAATGCATTACATTGAATCTCCTGTTCCTATTATGTTCATTCTGATTAAGAGGAACTAAACAAGAATTTTATCCTAGGAGAATGGATACCAGTCTTTATTGAGCAGCGATGATCAACTATTTATTTATGAGACAGCTGGAGTGCTTATTGTTAATAGTGAATACCCAGCAGATAGGAAACAAGCATTAATGAGGAATCTGTTGACTCCCCTAATGGAAAAGTTTAAAATTCTGTTAGAAAAATTGATGTTGGCACAAGATGAAGAAAGGCAGGCATCTTTGGCAGACTGTCTGAACCATGCTGTTGGATTTGCCAGGTAAGCATGATTGCAATTCAAATCGTAAAGTGTAAGTATCTACATAGATCCTCTTACTTGGATCTTTTAGAATGGACACACATACCTGTTTCCAAAACGATTATTTGGAAATTGTCTAGACCTTTCTCTTCTAAATCTAGTAAGTTAAAAAAAATTAGCTAAAGAAGGTAATAGATCATATACCATTCTACATTTTTGCTTTAGATCAATGGCTAATTCTTTAACCTCTCTTTTGGCTTCTTTGGTACAAACTGATTATGTATTTAAGGAGTTAATGTGTTGTATACTAAGCAATACTGGGGTTTGTTAGGTTGGTCTTGGTACCTTAAAGAGAAGGTCTTAAGACTTATCTTTAACTGTTGCATTGGGTCCGGAAGGCCACCAAAACCAGTTTCTTTTTACATGTGCTTTTTATTGGTAAACTAATAGCATGAAAGTTGCAGTGATTGTTAAAGGTTACAGAGAAATTGTTCTACCGAATACTTCAGAGCAAGAGTTAGATCTTAGAAAGGTTATATAAAATAGATTCTGGAGATCATTTTCTAAATGTAGTGGGTATTTTGCAGATTGCCTAGTATAGCTCAGGTATAGTGAAGAGATTTTTTTTCTTTTCTGTATACTTGATCAGGATTTTACTAAAATATTTAGGTAGACTCAGGTTGTATTAACCATCTCATTGATTTAATTTGAGTCTCTTGTTCTAGAATAATGACCAGAAGCATAGCTTATACATAGCTTATAATAGCTAAAGATGGGAAGTAATTGTGATGAGGAAGATGATTGATTTCTTAGATCTCTGTGTGTGTGTCTGTGTGTGACTCTGTGTGTATGCGCATTGCTTTAAAATACTCCATAATACTTTTAAAGTAAAAGTTAACTCTAGTTGTCTGGATTTTGCTTATATAGCCGCACCAGCAAAGCTTTTAGCAACAAGCAGACTGTAAAACAGTGTGGCTGTTCCGAAGTTTATCTGGACTGTTTACAGACATTCTTACCAGCCCTCAGTTGTCCGTTACAAAAGGATATTCTCAGAAGTGGAGTACGCACTTTTCTTCATCGAATGATTATTTGTCTAGAGGAAGAAGTTCTTCCATTCATACCTTCTGCCTCAGAACATATGCTCAAAGATTGTGAAGCAAAAGACTTACAGGAGTTCATTCCCCTTATCAACCAGATTACAGCCAAATTTAAGGTACCACAAACTTTCAGAGCTCTAAGACTCAATGTAATCATCTTTTTCTGATTTAAATATTAGATGTACTTATTTTCAGTCATGTCTTCATTTTGCAGATTTTTCTTAATGAGTTACTTTTATCTCCAGGTCTAGCACACTATCTGACACACAGGTCAGTCTTACTAGATGTTTTAATAAAAACAGAGTAAATAGCTGGACATGGTGTAACATTCATGAGGCTGAAGCACAAGGATCACTTCGAGTTCAAGGCCAGCCTTAACTACATAGCAAGATGCTATCTCCAAAAAAATTAAATAAATAAAATAAAATAAAAAAGCCTTACTTACTGAATATAGCAGAAGAAAACAGTCTACTATTTTAGAAAAATTAAATAAAAATAGTATTGAGGCCTGTCTAAAGAGGTAAATAAGAAGCACTAATTTACCTGCCCAAGCAACAGTTTAGAAGTAATTCAGTGTATTAGTCAGTTTTACGTACAAAAAATTTGGCTGGGCTTGGTGGTGCATGCCTGTAATCCAGGAAGATCACTGGGAGTTTGAGGCCAGCCTGAACTACGTTGTGAGACCCTGCTTGAAAAAATTAAGCCAGGCATAAGCTGGCTATTAAAAATAGCTAAAAGAAAATACTTGTTGAGCTCAAAATCTGTTATAAACATTTTTTTCTTTGTACATTAATCTTATTTTTTTTTTTTTTTTTTTTTTGTCTTTTTGAGACAGGGTCTCACTATGCAGTTCAGGCTGCTCTTCAGCTCATTTTGTAGTGCAGGCTGGTCTCAAACTCACAAGAACCCTCCTGCCTCAGTCTTCTGAGTGCTGGGATTACAGACATGCACCACCACACCCGGCTTTACTCTTTTGACCTTCATAATAGTCCTAGAAATAGGAAATTTATAGATGAGGAAATTGAGGTACAATGAGATTAAGAAGTTTATATGCAAGGGCAGTAAAACTTCAAAGTTCCATCATATAAATTGATACGCAATTTGGCAATCAAATTCATTGCTTAGAAATTTAAATTTTAAATTACTCCATGGCAAGTTTTGATTGTGACTATCTACTATTTTAACCTAAATTTTAGGAATTGGATTGAACTTGATCTTAAGAGTTTCATTAACATATGTTTTATAGATTTAGTCTTAAACTTGATGTTTTTCTAACTGAATTATGTAAATCCTAAATAGAAACTCTGAGGGCACATTTTATGTAAAAAGTTTTTCCCATGTTTTGCATTAAGTCTGAGGTGCTAATAGTTTTTTATTATCTTCAGATACAGGTTTCCCCATTTTTACAGCAGATGTTCATGCCTCTGCTTCGTGCAATTTTTGAAGTCCTTCTCCGACCAGCAGAAGAGAATGACCAGTCTGCTGCTTTAGAGAAGCAGATGTTGCGGAGGAGTTACTTTGCCTTCCTACAAACGGTCACAGGCAGTGGAATGAGTGAAGTTATAGCAAATCAAGGTGAGGTGCATGCCATGCCTAGGTTGTCTGCTTAAATCTTTCTCATATTTGTACATCTATTTGGTCAAGGATGAGTTGGAGTAAATACAAAAAAGTTGGACATTGACCTCCAGGAAAGCAGTTCGTTATGTTTTTATGATAGAAATCAGTTACTTTCATTCTTAGTACCTTAAAATAAATTTTTATTCAGTTTCCCTTTTCCTAAATTAGTATTCCTTTTTTTAGTATATAAATAGTGTAGTGGTTACTTGCCAGAGTCGATGAGACAGTTTAGTCATAAACAGTATTATATAGATCAACATGGAGAATTCAGCCAGGCATAGTGGTGCATGCCTATACTCCCAGGCTTTGGGAGGCTGAGGCAGGAGGATTGTTGCAAGTTTGAGGTCAGCCTGGGCTGCAAAGTAAGCTCAAGATCAGCCTGAACTGCATAGCAAGACCCTATCTCAAAAAGACAGTAACAACAACAACAACAAATAGAGAATTCTACTGTATAGGAAATCCTGAGGAGCAAACTGTCAAGGGAGTTTTCAGGGTTTAACATTTAGGTACCCAGTTAATGTTTTTTTGACATGTTACTATATATGAAATGAGAGTTTCAGATATTTAGTTTTTTTGATGTTAGGCTCATGTTTTTGTCTTCAGGTGCAGAGAATGTAGAACAAGTGTTAGTAACCGTTATCCAAGGAGCTGTTGACTATCCAGATCCGATCGCACAGAAAACATGTTTTATCATCCTCTCAAAGTTGGTAGAACTCTGGGGTAAGATAATTTTTGTTTTGTTTTGTTTTATTTATTGGTAGTGTTGAGGATCAAGCCCAAGGCCTTATAACTGCTATTTTAAGCTATAACTCTAGTCTGATAATTTTTTTAACCTTTTGTTTTCCAACATGTTTAAGAAGACTCATTTTAGAAATGAAATTGAACCCTAGCCCAAACATAGGAACTGGGAGTTGATTTTTCATGGTGATGAATTAATTGATTTTCCTTGTATACAAGGTGAAAATCTGAATTCTTTTAACAGGAGGTAAAGATGGACCAGTGGGATTTGCTGATTTTGTTTATAAGCACATCGTTCCTGCGTGTTTCCTAGCACCTTTAAAACAAACATTTGACCTGGCAGATGCACAAACAGTATTGGTAAGTGCTTCAGAATCTTTATTCACCTTACATCAATCTCATATATGCACATTTTCTTCAGGATGACTATATTATGTTTCTTTCGTTTACTTTTTCTTTCTTTCAGTTCAGTAATTTTTAAATTACGACTTCATCTATTTGGGGTGCTGGGCATTAAACCCAGGGTCTACTAGTGAGCTACATCTCCAGCCCTCTTACTTTAAATTAATGGTTTTCCTTAGCCATTAAGAACATTAAATGTCCACTTTCTTCTTCCATATGATAATTTCTCAGAATTTCATCTCTGGAATATTGTATGTGAAATAGTTGCTCTTTTATCAGTCCCATGCAATGAGTTGTCTATTTTCTGGCAGACAGTAGGGAAATAAAAAGTTGGATCAGTAATCAAAAAGTGACCATACTAAAACTCTGCAATTTGTTTTTCACAGGCACTCTCTGAGTGTGCCGTGACACTGAAAACAATTCATCTCAAACGGGTAAGGTTTGTGATCTGTGCTTCTTGCTTCTCATCTTGTGTGTAAGATTTGTTATGGTTTTAATTGTGTTTGACTCATCCTTTCTGAGATAATTAACTGCAGTATAAACTTTTTGGATGTAGGAAAGGGGTTAAATGGAAGTAACAGTAGCCGTTATTATCCTTGGAATTTTGGGTAACAAAAAGGTTCAGATGTGTATTTGTTTTGGTTTGACAAATGGCATGAAAAATCTTAACCAGAATTTCAAGATCCAGCTTCCTCATAGGTGTGTTTCTCCAGTTTCTTACTGTGACAAATGATTAGAGAGTTCATTACTTCAGAATGTTCCATTCTTCCTTCCGGCTGTAACCGTTTATATAAATCATAAGTAATTGTAGGTATTTTCAAATAACTTGATTGATTGCCAAAATTTAAAAATAAGGTTTTGTTTTTTGGGGGGTTTTTTTTTGGCCTTTAACAAACCTATTTCTGTGTTCTCGGACATATCTAAGAAAGCCAGCACAGGCCTGGCATTTCCTCACAGTTGCAGTCATCTAAATAAATAGCAGCAATGTGTTTTGTCCCATCCCCTCACTCTTAAAGAGCATGAATTCCTTTGAGCCCCATCTCTTATTTGAGCTTGATGTTGATTCTGAGAGAGCTTTGAGGGTTTTCAATTTAGGAAATTTTGAACTTTCTCTACGCTAGGGGTTTTGGTTAGGATTAGCCCTGTGGTAGGCGGATTCGTTATATGTTTGGGGGCAGCAGAAGAGCTATATAAAGATGAAAATCTATAATATCTGTGTAGCCCAGAATCAAGGGAGACCAATGCATGAGTAGTTTTCAGTGGACTAAACACTTGAATAAAGATGTATAACATATTGTAGGACTAATCTGAATGAGCAATTTTGCCAAGGGAGTAACCTAAGCAAGCTGTAGGAAAAAAACTTTTTTCATAGATCCTAAGACAGATGTTCATTGATTGAATTGCCTAAAAGAGCAGCTGGTATTCTGAGCAGAATTAGGTGGGTGTGGGAATACAGGTCAGATGTTGCATAGTGAATTTGGTGTGAAATAATAAAATTATTTAGCTAAAGTATGGAAGCAGAAGTAATAGCTAAGTAGCAAAATGGGAACAGATGGTTAAAATCCTCATATTAAAGCAGAAATAGTGGTGCATACATGTATTCCCAGCTACTTGGGAGGCTAACACAGGAAGATTCCAAGATTATGGCCAGGCTGGGCAACTTACAGAGATCTTAAAAAGAGCAGGGGAATAAAGCTCAGTAGTGGAGCACTTCTGGTCTCAATCCCTCATCCCCCCACCCCAAGCCTATTTAAATAGGAAAATTTGGGGAGTCTCAATAGACAGTGGGCATACAATTTAGAATAGCTAGGTGGGGAAAAATATTCAGTGAGCTGTTTAGGATATGGTTATGAGCCAATTAGAACTAAACAGTGATTTTGGAGACCTCAGTGTAAGTTGGTGTGAAGTGGTAGAAATAAATGAGGATTTCTAAGATCAGGACAGAAAACCTAGGCTAAAGCATTAAGGAGGAGTAAGAGTAAACAGAAACAGTCAGAATGGCATTTATAATTTGAAAGTATATAGAGGTCCTAATTTAAACACACAGAATTGAGTCAAGCTATATATTTTAAAATGTTTTTTTCTTTATTTTACTGTTTCCTCGAAAGAATAACTAATTTGAGTACAAGTTTACTCTTGATTTAAAAAAAAAACTTCATTTTTAAAATGGTAAGGCAATGCACTGCATAGAAAGTGGAATAAATTAAAGGAAAATGTAAAAAGAGATCTAAGAAACTTTCAGGAACAATGCAGTGTTACCTGTCCTCCATTAAGAACAGATTTCCTTTGAAGGGTCATTAAATTGAGACCTAGACTTAATGGGTTAGAAGGCCACCAGTCAGGGCAGAAAGGCCACGTAAATAAATCCTTTTACTCAGGAATGGTAATATTAAACAAGAAGCCTAGGTGTTAATGAAGGAAAGAGCACATTAATGAGAAATGTGTTAATTTCATTTTAGTAACTATTACTTTTAGGTTGGGGTTGTTGGCATACAGAAGTCTTTAGGTTAGATTCAAATAGGGATACAGCTCAGTGGCATAAGCGCCTGCCTGGCAAGCGCAAGGTCCTGAGTTTGATTCCTGGTACCAAATAAAGAAAGAGAGAGAGAGATTAGCTGTGCTTTGGATTTGTTAAATTTGCTTGTAGCCCTACTCTCAGAAACACATAGGTAAAGGGAAACTGCTTCGCATTGTATCCTAAGCTCCTTTATAGCTGCAGAAAAAGATGGGCCTTAGGAGTTAGTTTAAGGAGTTTGTCTCCTCTCTACCCAGCCTTACTACTGTCTCTCTCCCCCCGCCCTCGATCCCTGGTACCAAAAAAAGGTGCACTTTAAAATAAATAAAAGAATTAACTGTAGAATAAACAACTCAACTTCTCTTCCTAGATCTTGGTTTCCTCATCTTCTGTCTGGCTACTAAATTCCTCTTCCCTACTCTGTTGAGCAGGAAAAGGAAAGTGTATTTCTGTAGCCAGAGTTTTCTATCATATCATCTTATTCTTTCTTGCAAATGTTTTAACTTCTAAAGATGATCATTACATTACATTACATTACATTACATTACATTACATTACATTACATTACATGCACGTGCAGGTAACCTAAAATCCATTCGATGGTAGAGTGACAGGAACACCTTCCTTTGCTGTCCTTTCTCAGTGCATGGAAGGTTGTGGCATTGTGATCTGAATGTAGAAGTAATCTTTAGCAGCACTTAACACTGTGTAATGTTAACATGTTAAGTGCTGTTCTAAGAGCTTTGCATTTCTTAATTCATTGATCCTCACAGTTGCCCAAGTTGCCAGAGCCAGTTTTGATCAAATTGGTCCAGCTCTGAAGTGTAGCTGTTTTGTTTTGTTTTTCAGGGCATTGAACCCAGGGCCTTCCCACTGAGCTACATCCTTTTTTATTTTTTAACAAGATTTTGCTATGTTGCCCAAGGTGGACTTGAACTTGTGATCAGCCTCCTAGTCTTATTTTCTTAATCATAGTACTGAACTGGGCATGGTAACACATACCTGGAATGCCAGCAAAGTGCAAAGGTCCTGATCTCGATCCCTAATACCTCAAAAAAAAAATCACAATACTGTTGCTTTTAAAATATGCATTTGAAGGCGGGTGTGATGGCACATGCCTGTAATTCTAGCCCTTGGGAGGCTGAGGCAAACAGATTGTTGCAAGTTCTAGAGGAGGCAGGGCTACATAGTGAGCTCAAGGCTAGCCTGAACTGCATAGTGAGATTCTGTCTCAAAAAGAACCCCCCCCAAAAAAAAGCATCTGTTATTCTAATTTCTAAGTATTATTAATGTCCATAAAAAAAATATTTCTCTTTTACTGTTTAGGGGCCAGAATGTGTTCAGTATCTCCAACAGGAATATCTGCCCTCTTTACAAGTAGCTCCAGAAATAATTCAGGTAAGAGCTGCCCTGGCAGATTTTGTTTTTAATTTAATTAAGAAATATGAATAAATAGTTCAACCTGAATTTTGATCAAAAATGCCAGGCTGCATTTGCCTTGATGTTTTGCTGTGTATAGAATAACAAGAGCTTTTAAGTAATGTGGAGTCCAAATCAGGGTAACTGTGAAATTACATGGGTAAAAATGTATATTTTTATTTTTATTTACCTCTAACAGAAATTTAATTCCCTGCCATCAGATAGATGACAGATGATAGTAGTAATGTTCCCTGGGACTTTTGTCTAGTAGAAAGCACAGATATTTTCATGCCACTTGAGTGGTTGGAGATACTGAAATGCTGTTTATACATGTTACTGTTTTGAAATTACATGTTACTTGCAATGGCCATATATATATGATAAGTCTCTTTATCACACCTTAAATAGTAACATAGTTGATTAGAATTTGTTTACTTTGTAATCCTATAGTATGGTATTTTATTCATTTCAAAAACACATTCTGAAAGGAACATCTAGGTATCTCCAGATGGCCAAAGGGGACTAGCATGAAATAGAAACTCTGTTCTGAAGATTTGTGCCAAGTTTATCAGTGCTTCATTAGTAAATCTCAAACTATATTTCATTTGTAAGTCTCAAATTATATTTTGAGGTAACGTTACCTTATACTTTCATGCTTTTTAAAGTATAATAGCATTCAGTTTTCTTCTTGGGGTATGGCTTTCCAAACTTTTTGTCCAATGATATACACAGCTAATGAAGTATCAAGCTTTTTTTTTTTTTTTTTTTGAGACAGGGTCTCACTATTTAGTACAGGCTGGCCTTGTACTTGGTTAGTAGCCCAGTCTGGCCTCAAACTCATGGTAGTTGTCTTAAGGCCTCAGCCTCCCAAGTGCTGGGATTACAAGAATGCACCACTACACCTGGCAGTTTAAACTTTTGATTAAAACTAGAATTACAGTCTATTGTATAGTCTAAAATTTATTTCTTTACCAACGAGGTTTTGATTTTTTTGTTTTGTTTTTAGGGTAACTTTATTATGGTAAGACAGCATGAGATACATACATTTGTAACATTTTTAATGGTATAATACAATATTGTTAATTTAGGGACAGTGTTGCACCTATACAACATTAGGTGGATCATTAGGATGTATTTTTTTTTGCATAGTTGAGACCTTATGAGGCCAGGCATGGTGGTGCATGCCTGTAATCCCTGCACTTGGGAGACTGAGGCAGAATGCTGTGAGTTCGAGGCCAGCCTGGGGGTACAAAGTGAGTTCAAGGCCAGCCTGAACTGTATAGTGAAACCCTGTCTCCAAAAGAGAAGGGAAAAAAAAAAAATCTTTTATGTCATTTTGGACAGTTTGAGTATTTTAACATGAGATGTCTTTCAATAATATGTTTTAAAAGTTTTTAGGACTGGAGTGTGTCTCCTTAGTGAAACATTTGTAAGGTACTAGGTTTAACACCCAGCATCAATGAGAGGAAAAGAATGCTTTAAACAGTTTTTATAATGCTGGCTTTTAATAAGAAGCATTGAAAAATAGGGTAGTTAAAAACTATTTTCATAAAAACAGTAAGGTATTATTCATGGACTTTGTACCCATGATAAGTGGAAATACACCACACAGTTTATATATCTTTCCAGATTGCTAAATGATGAAACTTATAATATTTCTATTAATAATTTGATTGTAAAAAGTATAAGGAACCTCAGTTTCCCCTTTTTAATCTGCTTTATGTTCTGAAAACACTTTTTGGAGAATTGTACTAAGGAAACTGTGCCTTTTTGCTTTCGTCCTAGCTGTGCCCACTGATCTCTTTTCCTGGATAACAGGCATAAAAATGTGGTTTTTGTACTATTCACTTTTCTCAGGCATGAATTCACCTTATCCAGAAAAAGCATGTTCTCTAAAGTGAAAACAAGGGAGCCAGGGATTTAGCTCAATGGCATAAGCACCTGTCTGGCAAGAGCAAGGTCATGAGTTTGATCCCCGGTACAAAAAAAAAAAAAAGTGAAAACAGCCTGTTGGATAAGCATTGTATTTGAAAATGCCATATAACCTTTTGTGGTGTGGATTTTGAGGGTTTGATTTTTGATAAGCCATAAGAGGAATACTGTGGATTTGAAGTATGCTTAATGTCTATTGATTGATGAATAAATAAAATAGGCATCTACATATATTGATATTATTCATTTGTATATAAAAAAGAAAATCCTGTCTGGTATATCATAAATAAAACTTGACTACCTTATGTTAAGTGAAATAAGCACAAGAGGATTTAAATACAACATGATTCCACTTTTATGAGCTATCTAAAGTGGTGAAACTTTCCAAAACAGGAAGTAGAATGGTGATTGTTGGACTAAGGAGCAGGAAATTGTTCTAGAGGTATACAGTTTTAGTTTTGCAGGATGAAAAGGTTGCCATGTATGATGACACACACTTGTAATCCCAAGACTCAAGAGGCTAAGGCAAAAAGATAGCCACAAGTTTAAGGCCATAGTTTGGGCTACATAGTCAGTTCAAGGCCGGCCTGGACTACATAGGAGACCCCATATCAAAAAACCAGAAAAAAAAAAAAAAAAGATGAAAAGGCTTTAATGATCTGCTGAGTATGTAGGTAACACTACTATAGTGTACATTTAAAAGTGGTTAACATGGACAGTAAGTTGGGGAGGTTTTGTCACAGTTTAAAAAAAGAATACCGAGTATTTGAATGAATTATGGTGAATGTAATACAAACATACTGATTCTCCTCTTTCTCTCTTCCTTTCCCCACTTTCCAGGAGTTTTGTCAAGCACTTCAGCAACCTGATGCTAAAGTTTTTAAAAATTATTTAAAGGTAAATATTGGAAACTTCCCTGTCTTCATACAATTAGGTAATATTTAAAGGCCCAGGGAGAATACATATATCCTATAGATTGACTGTCACATACTTTGAGATCTCATCATTCTAAGTCTACTTTCAAGAATCTGCAGTTACAGATGTTTCTGTAAAGCCCCTTTCAGCTAAGGTCCTACAAAACATTACTTAAAGTTAGATATGCACACTGCAAGGATACATGCCCAGAGTATATCAGTATGAAAATGCCAGTTTTCTTTCAGTTTCAAGATGTAATTAAATAGCAATTAGAAGATTGGGAGAACAAGAAATATTTAACAGTTGCCTTTGTTAAGTCAAAAGGAAAAAGCACAAGTGTGAGTTACATGTTTGTATGCTATTTTGAAACATTTTAATTGTTTGACAGACCAAAAGGAGAATCCTAAGATCTGGCATCAAAGCTCTTATATCACTGAATTAAAAAACTAACCTGGTAGTTGGCAGGAAGTACCAAATGTTTGTCTGGTATTCACACTTGATTAAATTAATGAGATAAACTGCATTCTCCTAGATTATTAGTCATTTCTTATTTCAATACTTCTTTTTATATACTAAGCAAGCACTGTGGTGAATGCTGTGGATACTACTATTAATGATTTTTACCTCCCCAAGGAACCCACTGTCTAGAAACAGCATCACAGGACATAGAACTAGGGTTGGTAATTCTAAAATTTGCCTTTGTCAGTTATTTTTCTAGTTATTGTTTTTATCATTGGGAATCCTACTCCCTTATTTTTCTATAAAAGTAAAGTATCTATATATAGGGGAACAACCATTGAAACTTGATTGAAGGACTCAAAAAAATCTTTGTTAGATCAGTAACAGGAAATCGAGGGACACTGTAGAAGCTTGTACTCCAAATGTATTTATTCATTAGCACAGCATTTATAAAAAGTCTTCCTCTTTATCCCAGCTCATCTTCACTGATGGCATTATCTTAGGGAGAGCGTTGTCACAGAAGTTAGCATCATTCTTCCAGATGGAAAAAATGTGCCCATTTCTCCCTCTAATCTCAGATCTTACTGATTCCTTCCTCCTCTGGGTAGACTTACTTCATTTTTATCTCTGATCTCCCTTCATTTGTTCTAACTAGGTGTATAGACTCGAAAACATGTCATTACTAATTCATTGCTTTTCCTCACACTCTTCCTAAACTCATTGTTTACTAAAAACAAGTTCATGTTTTTGGTACAGTATTTAACTTTTCTTCCACATTCTGATTACATGCTGGCTTTCTTACTTCTCTTGAAAGAACTGTCTTTGCTATTACTGTTCTTCAAAAATCCTGTCTTAGCCTCTGTGTTCTCTCTCCCATGGTGGTCCACCCTCGTTGCTGTAGGGTGTACTTCCTTTCTTTCTTTTGCTTGGCCCAAACTTCCTCTGCAGAACCGGTTTTTCTTTTCTTTTTTCTCTCTACTTTTAATAAAACTTTGCTGCTGTTAAAAACAAAAACAAAACAATCCTGCCTTATTAGCAATTTTCCTTTATGGATTCTGCCATTCTTGTATGTTTACCTTATGCATGGCCTCCTTAAAAGCCTTTCTTTTGCTCATATAGTGATTGTTCTTTTCTCAGCTTAGCTTCAACTGCATATCTAATCCAGCAGATGCAAGGGATACAGCAAATGATAAATTTAGTTTGTCCTCAGCATACTTAGTGCCAGACATTTACTATTTCTAGTGCTTATGTATCTGACTGAATCACACTGTGTAATCCTGGATCATTGCCTAGCATAACCTATAGCCTGCTCCTTGATAGTCTCAAATACTGAATTGAAAGTACCTTTAATTATCAATGAGATATAATTTCTGTTAGGACTCAAACTGCTACCTTTAGCTCAGAATTTAATTTCCAGTGTTAATTTTGAAAGTAGGTCAAATCAGTGTAAAGGTTTTGAGAGCTTTCTATGTTTTTCTCATATTATTGGACCTCACAGCATTATAATAATACCATAGTTCCAGGGGGCTGGGGATTTAGCTCATTGGCATAAGCGCGAAGTTGTGAGTTCAATCCCTGGTACCAATAATAATAATAATAATAATAATAATAATACCATAGTTCCAATACTTTTCCCTACTGAGTGATGTCATCCAATTTATATCTAGACTTTATCAGATTCTTCGGAAGAAGAATTATATGGATTCAGTTATTATTTGGATTTATAAATTATGTGAAATGTTTTCTGTATCTGTTGTACATTAGAGAAGAGTGACTAGAATTAAAAACTTGAAGCCATTCTTCATGTAAAAGAGATTCAGTTTTCTGACATTTGTATTAATTGTATGAATACTTTATTTATAGGTGTTCTTCCAGAGAGCAAAGCCCTAAGGACTGGATTTCCCTATGCCTACATCATGATCAGGAATTCCAATTAATTTATAAAAAACGATTTTTTGTGTGCCATTCACACTTGTCTTTTAACATTGCTTTGAGCTTTCTGTAAAATGGGTGTAATTTCCCCCTAAATATAGGTATGTAACAAGAGAAGTTGCTGCATGCCAGCTCAGTTGTTCTGTATGAAAATGTCGATAACGGCAGTTATCCTAATACCTCCTTTTTCTTTATTTCAAACTTAAGTCCTTTATAAAGACCATAGAGTGGAAAGCTACTTTTTTAAAAAAAAATTGATGCGGATAAAATGTTTGAAATTTTAATTTTCTTTTACATATGTGGACATAAAAAATATAGGGGAAATCAATCAAAAGTAATTTTTTTGTAGATAGCCATTATGTTTCCTTAGACTACTTCAATGCCAATGTGTATTCTACAGAGAAAATGGGCTCATAAATTCATTGATTTAAAAGTAGGTGCCGATTTACATATTTTTTATTAAAAAAATAAATTTTATGTAGTGAAATCTATCAAGTCTTTTCTGGAATTATTATAAATACTTCAGCTTTATTTTCCCATCTTAATTGCTCTGATTTTTCCATTTAAAGGTTTGCAAAATCAGTGTGGATGCCTTATTTCATTTCATTAGTCTCCTAAAAAGTTACATGCAACCTAATTGTTAAGTCTTTTTTAAATGCATTAGAAAAATCCTGTGTGAATCTGTTGATATTATTAAACCAGTGTTTTTCCTGTTACTGGGTGTACTTAGAAAAAAATGTAATCCATGTGTTTATGATGTTTGTATATACTGTAGTCAGCTCTATTTAATTACTGGAAATATTCCCCTCTGCCTTCCCTCATTTTTATTCATGGCAAATGAAGAAGGCAAAATGAAAAATATAATAGTATCAGTAGTACCATTGGAAAAGAGATTTGGGAGACAAAACCAAATATAACTACAGATATTTAAGTTCATTTTAAAACCCCATTTAAAATATTTAGGAAGGAAGGCTAAGGATGTAGCTCAGTGGCAGATCCCACACCTAGCATGTTCAAGGCCCTGGATTCTAGCTCCAACACCAAAAGAGCAAAAAATAAAATTGGGGGGTAGGGAATTACTTTTGTTGTATTTACTTTTGGGTTTCATGGATAGGCTTTATAAGTTTCCTAAAATTGTATTCTAAATTGTGCACATGAAATCTTTTTAATCCCAGAAAAGATTTTAAACGTTTTCTTTACATTATGGAATAAAGGTACTAAATCGACACTTAAGTAGACAAATAGATCAGTGGAATGTATTTTATACTTCAATAAAAATGCTTTTAAAAATAGTTAAGTGAAAGCTGGGTGGTTTTTTTGCTACGCTCTCCTGTACTATGGGAGAGATAATTGCATCTATGACAAAAAGTATGTTAATCAAATGAATGGCATCATAATTAAAAGTTTATGTGATACAGGCTCAGGACCCAAATTAAGTAGGTTCCAATACCAGTTATGCCAGTAACTGGTTTTAGAAACTTGGTTTCCTTATCTCAAAAATGGGGGAAATAATAGTAGCTACCTCATAACTCATTAAGAATTCAGTGGGTTGAACATGAAAGCTTATTACAGTAACTGACACATAAGGCCTTGATATTAGGTTGTATCACTATACTAGTAATTTTATACATGGAAAAGCAAAACCTTTTCCTCTACCTCTTTAAAGCCCTTTAGAAAATTCATGTGTTTAGAATTAAGAGAAATCAGGACATGGAAATCAATGTTTAAATAGAAATTAAACTCCATATTATATAACCATGTATAATCCTTGTCTTCATTCCTTGAAGTTGCCCCAAGCACTGTCAGGAAACTGCCATCAAGATACCTTAAGAGAGAAGCAAGCACCCAAACAATTGTTTCAGTGGTAAATCTCACTTGTTACAGGTGAGATAAAGGAGGCACAAAATTTACAGCTTTGTGAGAGTTGACCGTGGAACCACAGTTTTGTGATACCTGTTTGAGTCCTAAGCCTGTTTGTTTAAATCTTAATACTAACCTTAATTTGTTCACAAGTGGCTTTTGACCTTTAAAATACTGTGTGGTATTTTAATGCGCATTATCACTTTCTGGGGGGAAAGGGGAGTTGAGACAGGATCTTAGCGTGTGATCTATGCTGGCTTTGAGCTCTGTAGGCCTCCTGTCTCAGTCTCCCAAATCCTGGCATTACAGCTGTGTGCCATGCCTGGCTATGTACTGTATCTCTTAATGTAAACATGTCACATTTCCTCCCTTGACTTTGAGCTGTGGGTTTTACTGTTGGAAACTGACAGGTCTTCACTGTTGTCATTTGATATCAGAACAATGAAATTGGTTGGAATTATAAGCAGTAAATAGATTTGTTGCTAGATGAATTCATCACTTAAACATTGTTTAAACTTCTAATAAAGTAACTTCCTAAGAATTCATTGGACTGGGCTTCGGTTATCTCCATTGTGCATCTGATAAAACACTTGCCCAAAGTAACTGGCAGGCAGAACTGGGACTGCACTGTCAGGTCTGTTCCTCTGCTCTTGGCGCTCTCCTTAAGTAGAAAAAGGCTTCCACTGTTTGGGGTGGAAGAAGACTTGAACAGGACTTGATTTTAGTACTGGTTTTAGTCTTAAATTTAGTACTTAAGGTCTCCAGTATTGCCATTTCCCAAAATATAATCTAAAAGAGGTGCTGTAAGTGAACATACTAAGGATTTGATCTCATGAATACTGTTAAGATGATCTGGTTCCACCGCAAAGCAGTCTTTAAAACGGATGCAAATATATCCCTCCAGATGTCTTCTGAGACGGCCCCTCACGCGTCCAGCATCCCGCCCACCCATGATTATCTAAACGGAACCCCTAGCCCTGCACTGTCACCCACGCCCCGCATTGTCTGCGGGCGCCCGGGATAGGGCGGGAAGCGCACTTGCTGGAATGCGAGGTCCTGCGCTGCACGCGCAGGCAGGGCTACCCAGCTGGGCCTTCAGGGCAGGGAAAGCGGGTCCCCGGCACGGGCGGAGGTGTGTCCGGGTCAGACCCCCGCGCTCCCCACCCTAGTCTAGAAGCCCGGGAGCTCAGTCCAATAGGCGGCAGCTGCCGCACGAGCCGGCAGGTGTGCGCACGCGCGCCGGCCTCCGTCACGAGCCCTGGGTCGTGGCTCTGGAAGCCGGAAGTGGCCCCGGGCGCTCGGAGGCCGCGGGAGCCCGCTCGCTGAGGCGCGGCAGAGACCCCGCTGGGTAAGCGGGGCGGGCGCGGCTGGGGGGCCGGGAGCTTGCTGGGCCTGGGCTGGAGGGTCTGCGACGTCGAGCGCATCCGCCCATTGAGGGAGGTGGGGATGCTGAGTCAGAACGGGGCTGAGCGGGCCCCCCGGGAATCTCCGCACGACCCGAGGCCGAGCTCTCGGGACCTGGCCGCGCTGAGAGCGCCCCCCTCGTACCTGGGGCGCCACGCCTGGTGCGGGTCGCGCGGCCGGTCCGCTCACCTCCGGCGCCCTGCGCTGACCCTCCGTCCTGCGGCCCCGGCGCGGCGGCGGGCATACGAACCGTCCGGGTCCGCTGCCGGTCTGGGCCGTAGCCGCCCCAGGAGGAAGGGCTGCCTGTTTCCGTGGAGATGGACCTGCCGCCCTCCACCCCTTTCTGATTGGTAGTTGTTTTTTTTTTTTTTTTTTAATGGACTGGCTTTTCAGATTAAAAAGAGACGTTTCACTAAGGTTCCAGTGCTGTTAACAGCAAAGATTGATTTCACCGGAAGCTGAAGCCGTTCTTAATATACACAGACAAAATGCTGATTTCTAAACCTTTCCTTGCCCCCAGTGGATCTGGCCTGTGGGTTTATTTTCTAAATCATTTGCCAGGTGTTTTCAGATTCTCCATCGTAATTGTACAATGTATGTCCAAAGACCGACCTTTTTCACTCCGGCATCTTCAACATAGTCTTCAATAATTGACATAGTAGATAAGTAGAGTTTAGAAGTCCTGGAACTTTGCCCCATAGGTCCTGTCACCGAAGCAGTTTTCATCCTTGGTAACTTTTATTTTGGAGGGAAAAAGAAAGTGAACCTAAGATGTAATCACTAGTAATATATTTGTTGAATGCCTGTTTATATTGTACTTTTGCCAAATGTTGTAAAGATGTATATAGCAAGCACTGGGTGGGTGTGCTGAGTCATATTTTAGCATGGGAGTATGATGGGGCCATTGGAAGATAGTTTCAAAAGGCATTTCTCTGGATCACTGTTGTGGACACATGTTTTTGTATTACCATGTAGACAGCAGGTAAGTAACAAACGTGTTTTATATTACCTACTGGGTTCATTGGAATAGTTGATAATATTTTCCATTTACAGCTACTGAAAAACAGCAAGATTACACGTTTTTTATTAGATATACAAGTTTATTATTTCTAGAATAGAATGCAGTAATTAATAAATGTATTCCTAGCTGGGTGTGGTGACACATGCCTGTAATCCCAGCACTTGGGAGGCTGAGGCAGGAGAATCGTTGTGAGTTCAAAACCAGCCTGGGCTACAAGGTGAGCTCAAGGCCAGCCTGAACTGCAGTTTGAGACAGTGTCTCAAAAAGACAAAAATAAATAAATGTATTCCTTATTTGTGAAAAAGGAGCCATTGCTTATTTCCAATAAACTAATCTATGTAAAATTTCCTACCTTAATTAGATGTGTAGTAAAATTATATAATTTCTAATATACAAGAAATTGGTGAAATTTAGGCCCCTTACCTTTCAAAAGTTGCTAACCCTGCCTGGAATATAGGCAGTCATTAATGGATCATAAAATACCCAGTCCTGTGTATTGCTTCTGGTTCTAATTTAAGGTGATAACATATCAAGGTTTTATTTTGATCTGATGTTAGAACACATTTAAGGGAGCGTAGTGGAACTAGTGGTTATGCTGTATTAACATGCCTCATTTTTATTCCAATATGGAGTTTAAACATTTTTAATGTATTTATAGTTGCATAGCCTTCCAGCATTAAGGGACAAGACTAGACATGATATTTTTTTAAGACTTGGTAATATGTAAGTACTTACTATATATATAGTTATATATAATACCTAGAAGTTAGACAAACTGTCATTAAATTTCAGAAGAGTTAGTAACATTTCAGGAATAGTAATTTTGGTACCTTTCTTTAATAATTGTCAAGGCTGTATATAGATGAAAATTTAGATTATGGAAATGTTACATAGTAACAGTTGTTTCCACTCCTATTGTCCTGCCCCTGAATGAAACAAAGTAAAAGTTACCATCTTGCAGTTGTATTTTATTACTTTTCTTTATTTTAAAATACTTACAAATATAATTCATTGTTGAGGAACTGTCTTAGCCACTTTCTTACTGCTGAGGCACAATAACAGATACCCACAACTTAAAGAAATGTGTTTTGGCTCATGGGGACAGTCCCTAGTTGCTGGCTCGGAAGCAGAAACAAGTAGGAGGGCCTAAGTGTAGGAAAGCTGTGCAAATTATAGTGGCCAGCATGCAGAGAGAGAAGGGCAGAGCTGGGGTAGGTCCTGCCCCTAGTGACCTGCCCCTTCAAACTAGACTCCACCTTCTCACATCAAGTTGGCTGTAGCATCCCACCCCATGTTCTAATCTCCTTCCAAAATCTTTACCTCTTAGTGTTTTTGAGACTTCAAGGGAACATTCTTTGTGTAAAGTTTAACATTGACCTTGCAAAATGTTTGAAGGAAGTATCACTGTCATTGACAAAGACAAAATTAGAAGGAAAATACTTTCCTCAACCTTTTTAAAATTAAGCTGAATATATATCTGATAAGAGCCCACATAACACTTTTGTCTCTAATATTGCTAGAAACATATTTTTACATTGAGTTGTTTATAACTTCAGTTTAACAATGAATTCTGGGTAGTCTTGAGACTAAAAATAGCTAACGTTTATTTCTTAACTGTGTCATTTCCTATACTATACATGCAAATATTGTCTTTTCCATAGTAAAACAAGAGAACACCTGACAAAGCAGAGATGCAGAGCACTCCTAACCATCTGTGGCTTTTATCTGATATCTTAGGCCAAGGAGCTACTGCAAATGTCTTTCGTGGAAGACATAAGGTTGGTACAGTGAAAACCAAAGGTTTGGTTTGGTTTGGTTTTGTAGTATCAAGAATTGAACCCAGGGTTCTTACCATTGTTTTTATTTGAGACAAGGTCTCACTAAGTTATCCAGACTAACCTGTAATCCTCCCTGCTCCCCTTCCTGAGTAGGAAGAATTACAGACGTGGGCCACTGTGCCACACCTAAAGTCTTTTTGTCACTGTGTATATTCTCTACTGAGAGGCACATGAACATTAAAATGTTTGACTTTGTGATTCTGATTATTTTATCTAATAAAATAATTTAAATGATTTTTGTGATTATTTAAGGTTTAACACGTATCAAAGACAGTGAAAACATCTCCCTAATGGTGGCAGAGGTCATGTGTAATACAATGGAGAAAAATTAAGAGATTGATTGAAAAGCGGCCAGGGAGTGGGACTTTAGTATTATGCCTTTTGATTCTTCCCTCACCTCTGCTTCCTGAGAGAAGTGAATGAGTTCACTGACACTAGAGTGATTTGGGGTGATGTGTGGGAAGGAGGGGAACCCACAGGTGATTCTAATCTGCTCAAGGTTTTATACCCCTTCTAAATGCACCATTCTATAAGGCAGATGGGAGTAAAATGAGAGTCTCAGCAAAAAGCCTAAGATATGAGATAATCCAAACCTGGTATTAGAATGGGAATAGAGTCAAGGGCTAATCTTAGAATATTGGGGGATGAAAGTAAATATAATTAAAATAATTTAAAGGGAAGAAATTGAAGATAAGCATCTATTGTGGGAAAGAAGTTAGAAAAAATAATGGAATATAAAATCCTTTATAGTACAAGAAATGCTAGCTTTTCAGGACTATGAATTTGTTTTCAGCTAAATGATATTTGGAGCCCCCTAACATCTTACTTCAGAACCAAGGGCTCTAAACTTTTCAGTAGGGAGGAATGTGTTCCTGTTTTACTTTAGCCTCAAGATTACCAGCTGTTCTGTCAGTTAGATAAGCATGCAGAGAGAGGCTGTTTCCTTTGGTTAGAGGATCATAAATGGCTGGGTGGATCACAGAAAATGATTCAGAAGTATCATGTGGACAGTTCTTTGTATTTTCCCCTCTCATTTTGGATCCTTAAGTTTATTTATCAATCTTAAATATTCCTATCCTAGAAAGTGCTTTTATTTTATGCAGAAAGAAAACAGGCAGTGCTAGAGAATTTAGCATTAAAAATGCATTTCCCATCTGTCTTTCTGAGTTTCAGATTAATTTAAGAAATTTTAAGGCAGGGGGTATAGCTCAGTACTGTAAGCTCCTGCCTGATAAGTACAAGGTCCTAAGTTCAATTCCTGGTACCAAAAGAAACTTTAATGATTGTTTGATATATGTCAGGCACTGGGGTGAACCTAGTGAATATAACTACATGCAACTAATGTGCAGTTGTACACAATTTGCTTCAATAGCAAGGAGGCATAAAGTGGAGGTAAACTAGAAACTAATGACAGTCAGTAGAAATTGAATAAAATGTATTTAAACGTACTTTGCTACCAGGTAAAGTATTACTTAGCTGCAATTCCAGCTGCTTGAGAGGTTGAAATAAGGGGATGTAAGTTCAAGGTCTGTGTGGGTAATTTAGCAAGACCTTGTATTAAAATAGAAAGGGATAGGCATATAACTGAGTGGAAGAGCACTTGCCTGACATGCACAAGGCCATGGGTTCAATCCCTCCAAAAAAGTACCTGGCATTAGCTATATTTCATGTACTCTGGTTCTGTTTCTTTCTCAGTGTCCTTCATGTACATGCCTGGAGTACTTAAGTAAGTACTCTAAATATTTAATGAATGAAGAATAAATGAAAACATAGATTACCCTAAAACAGCTTGAAGTTCCTCAAAGATAGATGTGCTTTTTCCAACACAGAGTGGAAATCTAAAATAAGAATTTGAGAGATAGGAGACTTGACTCAAGCCAAGCATGGTGGCTTACACCTATAACCCCAGCACTTGGGAGGGTGAGGCAGGAGGATTGCAAGCAAGAGCCTATCTCAAAAAAAAAAAAAAAAAGACATATATAAAAGAACTAGTTTTTGGTCCCTAATAGTCTTCTCAAGGCTGTATTTTGAGAAACCATGTTAGCCAACCATGGTGGTACACTCCTGTAATCCCAGTCCTTGGGAGGTAGAGGCAGTAGGATCACATGAATTCAAGGCCAACCTGGGCTACATAGTAAGAACCCATCTCAAATAAAAAATCAAAAAATCAAGGGCCAGAGTTATAGCTCAGTGACATAAGTGCCTGTCTGGTAAGTGCAAGGTCCAGAGTTCGATTTCCAGTACCCAAAAATCCAGTTGGGAAGCCATATTTATTCTTAGAAATACCAATTTTAAATATTTAGGATTACTCCAAAAAAAAAAATCGTGCCTTAACCATTGAAAGGATTTTTTGTTAGTATTTGTTTGCAATACATAATGATTACATCGACCGTAAGGAATTGGTGCTTGTAATTTTAATTCTTTTTACATCTCTTCCTTTCCCCTCCCTCCCAGCTGCATTTTTCCCTACCCTCCATTTCCACTCCCTCCTCTTTTATTTTTTCCTATTATTTATCTTTTATTTTGCTCTTTATATTTTGGATTTCTCATGTAAGAGAAACTACTTTTTAAGCTTGTGTGTCCAATTTGGTCTCAGGATGTACCCATTTTCCTACAAATGACTCAGGTGTATCCCTTGTGGCAGAGTAACACTCCATTATATATAAATATCACATTTTCTTTATCCAGTCATCTGCTGATGAGCATACAGGCTGCTTCCAAGATTTAGATGTTGTGAATTGTGTTGCTATAAACCCATGTATTCATATATCATTGTAATATGATGTCTTTAACTCTTTCAGGAAGATACCTAGCAATGTATCAACTCTAGCTTGATTGAATGGAATTTCTTCTCTGAGTTTCCTGAAGAATTCCATACTGGTTCCCATAGTGGTTGTACTAGTTTACATTCCTACCAATAATGAAGAAGAGTTCCGTTTTACCCCTGCAGCCTTGCTATCGTTTGTTGTTATCTGCTTTTTTGATATTAGCCTTGTTTTAAAGATGGAATCTCAGTGTTATTTTAATTTGCATTTTGCTAATGGCCAAAAAGAACATTATTTTTAAATTCATTTTATTGATACACTTTTGTGATATAGATATAATGATCACATTCATCATAGGGAATTTGTACCTGCTCATAGTATATCTTGATTCTTTTTTTTTGCCCCATTCTCTTCCCTTCAACCCTGCTTCCCCTCTTATTTACAAAACTTTCTTTTTCTTCTATTTTTTTCTTCTCTTCTCCTTCCCCTCTTCATTCCCCCTCCTATTTGAATGTTTTTGATGTATTTATTGGCCATTTGTATTTTTTCTCCTGAAACGTGTCTACTCGTTTCAGTTGTCCATTTTTCCATTGGATCTTTTATTGGAGAAGGAAGGAGAATCCAGTATTTTTTAGTTCTTTGTATATTATATGTATTAGTCCTCTATGGAAAAGTTGACAAAAGTTTTTTTCCATTCTGTAAGTTGTTTCTTCATTTTGTTTATTGTTTCCTTTCTGTGCAGTAAGCTTTTGAATTTCATGTCCCATTTGTTGATTCTTGGTGTTACCTCTTGTGCAGTTGGTATTCTTTCAGAAAGTCCTTGCTTATACCTGTGTCTTCAGAGGTTTATTTTATCTTCCAACGGATTGTTTCTTTTTTAATATTTACATCTTTGATGCATTTTGATTGTAGTGCAGTACATGGTGAAAGATATGTGTAGCTTTGATCATCTGCATATGGATATCCAGTTTTCCCAGCACTATTTGTTAGAGACTTTCTTTCCTCCAGTGTAAGTTTGTGGCCCTTTGTTAAAAGATCAGGTAGCTAAACATATTTGGAATTATTTCTACATCCTGTATTCTGTTCCATCAATCCACATGTTTGGGTTTGTGGGAAGTTTTTTGTTTTTGTTTTTGCCAGTACTAGGCTGTTTTTATCACTGTAGCTTTGTAGTATAACTTGAAGTTCAGCATTTTGATTCCTCTTGCCTTGCTCTTGTTGCTCAGGATTGCTTTTGCTATTCTGTGTATTTTCTGGGTCCCTCTAAATTTGGAAATTTTTCTCTAGTTCTCTAAGGAATGCTATTAGTATTTTCATTGGGGTTACATTAAATCTGTATGTTAATTTTTGAAGAATGGCCATTTTAACTGTATTGGTTCTGCCTATCCAGGAATAGAACATACTGTCAATTTTCTGGTTTCCTCTTTGATCTCTTTTTTCAGAATACTGTAGTTTTCATTGTAAAGGTCTTTTACTTCCTTGGTGAGGTAACTCCTAATTTTTTTTGAGGGGGGGATGTTATTGTGAAAAGTATTCCCTGATTTCTTTCTCAGTGAGTTTGTTATTGCTATTATTGTTTGTATTGTGTATTGGTGTTTTTGCATGTTGACTTTGTATCATGCTATAGTTGGTTTTTCTAAAAGTCTTTTGGTGGAATTTTTTTGGTTTGTCTATGTAGAGGATCATGTTATCTATAACTAATGGTTATTTGATTTCTTCCTTTCCTGTACATGTCCCTTTTATTTCTTTCTCTTACATGATTTTTCTGGCTAATATTTTGAGAACTGTTTTGAACAGTAGTGCTGATAATGGATGTCTTTGTCTTGTTCCTGATTTTAGAGGGAAAGCTTTTGTTTTCTCCTTAATTAGTATGATATTGGCCATTAATATGTCTTTATCAAATTGAGATAAGACTTCTGTATCTACTTTCTTCACTGTTTTTATCATGACTGGACGCTGGACCTTGTCAGACTTCTTCTGTGTCATTTGAGATGATCATGTGACTTTTATCCTTGTTTCTGTTTATGTACTATACTACATTTATTGATTTGCTATGTTGAACCATCCCTGTATTGCTGGGGTGACTCTTTGGTCATGATGTATAATCTTTTTGATAATTTGTAACATCCTTTTTACCAGTATCTTGTGTTTTTTTGTTTTTGTTTGTTTGTTTGAGACAGAGTCTCACCATGTAGTGCAGGCTGGCCTTGAACTCACTGTGTAGCTGAGGCTGGCCTTAAACTCATGGTGATCCGCCTGCCTCAGCTTCCTGAGTACTAAGATTATTTGTCAAGGATTTTATGTCAATGTTCATTAAAGAGAATGGTCTGTGGGTCTCTTTTTCGGTTGGGTCCTTTTCTAGCTTCGAATTAGGATGTCTTGATTACTTCTTGTTGCTTGGATACTAGACAACTTAAGGGAGCAAAGGTTTATTTTGGGTCACAGTTTATAGAGATTTCAGTCCATAGGTGACTGGGTCTAAGGCAAAGTGGCATGGTAAAGGGGTGTAGCAGAAGAAATTTGCTTGTGGCACAGCAGTCATAAAAGCAGAGAGAAATCTGGACTGGGGATTTAGCTCAGTGGCATAAGCACCTGCCTGGCAAGGTTATGAGTTTGATCCCTGGTACAAAAAAAAAAAAAAGTGAGAAATCAAGGGAAGGGGGAGATACACCCTTCCTTGCCACACCCCCAGTGATGTACATCCCCTAGTCAGGTTTTACCTCCCAAACCCATTTAGCTATAAATTTGCAGCCACATGATCCAATCACTTCCCCAAATCCCCACCTATAAGTGCATTAGACTTTGGAGGCCCTCTGTATATAAACCGTAATGTTCTACCCTGGCCCCACAAAGACTGATGGCCATCTCTTTAGGCAGAAATACATTTAGTCCACCTGTAAGAGTTGCCAAAGTCCTAACACTTTTAGCATTGCTGAAAAGGCTAACTCTAAAGCATCCTCTTAGATTTAAGGCAAAACTCCTAGCTGTGAAAACGTGTAAAAATCAAAAGGAAGTTAAAACCTGCTGACATAAAAATACAAATGCACCAGGTGAGTGTTCCTATTCCAAAAGGGAGAAATAGAGGAATAGGGAAGGGACCAAAGCAAGCATGAAACCCAGCAGGATAAACATTAAATCCCATAGTTCTATGCCCAGCACCTGGGTAGTCTGTGGCAGGAACTTCAAAGCTTGGCTGGCCCCAGTGCTGCAGCATTGCCAGTGGTTGTAGCCCTTGTGGCTTCTCTCTTAAGCTGGTTTTGCTCATTACTTGTGGCTTTCCTCAAATAGTATTATTGGGTAGCTCCTTCTAAAAGTGGCTTGCCAAATAAATGTTACCAGGTTTTGAGTTGCTCACTTCGCCTTTTGGAGTTGAATTCCAGATTCTCCCCATCTCAAGCAAAGAATTAAATGAAACAAGCAAAAAGCAGTGGCAAAGTTTATTTGAACAAGTAAAAGTGAAGAGTGCAGGAGAAACTGGCTCTGCAGAGAGAACTTGGACCCAATAAAAGAGAAAGAAGCAAGATAAAAGTACACCAATGCCTGTATTAGGGATCAGATCACACTTGCTTTCCCAGTCAGTGCGCCATACTCTAATGTACTATCAGTTCCACATTTCTGGCTTGTCTAACTTCTGTGATCTGCACTGCACTTTGAGCTTCACATTTACATTTTCATACACAGCCATCTTAGGGTCATACCACCTGTCCTCTCAAGCCTTCTGAAATCTGGCTGGAAGCCTCCCTGACCCCACAACTTTTGCATTTTGCCTGCCTGTAACAACAGTACCTTGTGGATAGTGCCAAGGCCAAGGTCTGCCACAAGTCTGAGCAGTATCTGAGCCCTTGGGATCTTATGGGTAGTTGCAGAGGCCTCTTGTCTGAATAGCTGAGCAAGGTGAACTGAATCGTAGAGAATCAATTCCCATTCCATAGACTGAGGCCCTGGGGCTCTCAAAGCAAAAATTTGAGTCTGGGAAGGGCAGGATCATTTTAATTCCTTTTCTTAAATACTAATATTTTTATCAACCAAGCTCTCCTCTACTTCATCTGTAAAAATTTCAACTTTACTGGAGTTTCCTTCCTGGTAAGACTAAAACTTAGAATAAGCAGTACCTTTTGCTCTTGATTCTCAAGGTAGAGCTGCCTAAATGCCCCCCAACCATATCCATCCACTGCCTTATAATTAGACTGCCTTGAAATTACTTCCACCAGGTTAGTCCACTAACCTTAACATCAGTCTCCTACAAAATCTCAGGACACGAGCAAAATGTAGACATATTTTCTGCCCAAGTATGGACACATATGATTGCGAGTCCTGCTACCATTGGAGTCCTTGATCTCAGCTGAAATTTTCTGAGCCTGTATTTCTGTCAGCATTCTGGTCTTCTGAACCTAGCCACAATCTCTCCCATCATTCTCAGGTTACAGCATTCTCGGGCTGCTTCTCCAACTAGAATCTCTAAACCTTTACAAACTCCTCCTGCAAACCAATTCCAAATGCTTCTGAACCACATGGTCAATATCATCACAGTGATAATCTCACTTCTGTGTTACCCAGATCTGTCTTTCTTGTGAGTGGGACACAATACATGACACCCACAATTTAAAGAAGGAAAGGTTTATTTTTGGCTCATAGTTCATAGAGGTTTCAGTCCATAATTGCCTAGTTTCAAGGAGGAGCAACATGGCCAACAAGCATGGCAGAGAAAGTTTGCTTATGGCTTAGAAGTCAGGAAGCAGATAGAGATCAAGGGAAGAAGTAGGGAGATATGCCCTTCCACGTCATACTTCCAGTGACCCACTGCCTCTGACCAGGTTTTACTTCCCAAATCATATTTAGCTATAAACTCATCAGTAGACTAATCTAGTGATGAATATCATCCCTCTGTCATCCAGTCACTTTCTAGAAACCTATAAATTGATGAGGCTTTGGGAGGACATCTAGATATAAACGGTAACACAGAGTAATAATAGCTTCTAGGAATGACTTTGGGAGTACTCCATCCCTTTCGATTTCATTAAAGAGTTTGAGAAGTATTTATATTAGATCTTCCCTAATGTTCTTGTGGACTATGGCAGTGAATTCACTGGGATGTGGGTTTTTACTGGTTTTTAAAAATTACTTCAGTATCATTGCCTGATACTGCAAGGTATTGTTATCTCTTCTGATCAGTTTTGGTTTGAAATCCACTTTTTCTGAAGCTACTCTTGCTTTTTTGTGGGCTCTTGTTGCATGGAATATTGTTTTCCATCCTTCAATTTTTAATCTATATATGTCTTTTGGATCAAATGTGTTTCTTGTATTCTTTCAACTGGGGAATGGAAAAATTCACATCGAGTTATTACTGAAAGGAATACCTGACATTGAATTATTTTCCTGTTGCTCATTCACACACACACATGCACGCACATACCCTCACCCTGCCTGGTGTATTCATTGCTCAGTTTTTTGGCATTGTTGGCTTCATTGTCTCTTTCTTGGCTATCCTTGAAATTTTTTTGCAGTGCTTCCTTGCTGGTCATGATTTTCTTGAGGTTTTCTTTGTCATAGAATTGCTTTATTTCTCTGTCAATTTTGAAAAAAAGTTTAGTCTGGTTTGGAAGTTTTATGGCTTGAAATGCTTCCCTGAAGGATCTCCTGACCTTATTGAATGGATTTTTAACCGTTATATTTGCTCTTTTGTGTTGTTGCTTAAATGACCAGGTTCTTAAGTATACTTTTTGTTATTCAAAATCTATTACTTATCTTTTTCACTAAGTTGCCTTTAGCTACTGTTGTGTGTGATTGGGAGTGTGTGTGTGTGTGTGTGTGTGTGCGTATGCATGTGTGTATGTATGTGTGTGTGATGACCACCGTAAATTTTAAGGAAAGAAACTTATAGGTAGGATGTGTAGATTTGCACATAACTATATAAATTGCTTGTAGATCTCCATAATTCTTGTATGCTTTGACTTAGTAAGTGATAAATGACTGCAGATGAATAAGGAGAAAATGGCACATTCCCACATATATCTCAATAATCCTATAGGTGTGATAGACTACAAAAATTTGGAAAGTTCTGGCACTGATCACAGTGGGTACACTGCAACACTGTATTATTTTCCTTGCTTGCTCCTCTGTTAATATTCTCCTTGTTTTAGACTTTTAAGAGAAGTGTCTTTAACCATGGTTAGTGATACATAGGTTTGGCAGTGTCTTTACCCAGGCTAAAAAAATGAAAAAACAGTGTAATTGAACTTAGGAAACTGGTAAATAAAAATTAAGAAAAAGATTGTATGGTTCTAGGGTGAAAGAAGGATGGCAGAATCACTATAAGTAGTGAATCTGTGGTCCTAACACTCAGTCTATGGAAAGTAATATAGCAGTAATGAAGTAGGAACAGAGGTCCTGGCATTTAGAAAGCCATGAAATATCTTTAAGCAGGGCATGCTAGAACCCTAGACTCAAAGATGAGATGATCTTTCCATTTGCTTTAGGGAAGTTTAGCCTTGAATAAGTGGGGAAAAATGTAGACTTAAACTCAGTGGAATCTGGACTGGCCACATTGAGAGGCTCGCTGATAAAGAGTGATTGGAAAGAAGTGGTCAAGTCTAGAAGAGACTTTTAAAGGAAGGTTAATGTGGAGAGCATGCAATGTGATGTTACCTGAAAATTAAGTATGTATTTTGTACCTCTCAGAGTCCTTACCAGTTACATCATTGTGTTCTAATGCTGTGTGTTCTCTGCTATAGTAAGCCAGGTGAGAGTAAAAGTAGGGTGCTAGGTGCTGTAGTACATCTATAGAGAAGGATCTTCTAGAGAGTTGGTCTATAAAGGAGCAGCCTGCCTTAAGCATTGAAGTGGAGTTGCAGAAAGTTACCTAATCCAACAAGGAAGTCACTTTAACCCACTTATGTAGTTCCTGTTTGTGAGTTTGTGGCTTGAAATGCTTTCTTCCAGGATCTCCTGGCCTTAGTGAATGGATTTTTAACCATTATATTTGCTCTTTTGTGTTATTGCTTAAATGACTAGGTTCTTAAGTATACTTTTTGTTATTCAAAATATATTACTTATCTTTTTAGTAGCTAAAGTTGCCTTTAGCTACTATGGTGTGTGGTTGTCTTTTAGACAAGAAATATTTCCAAAAAGCAATTGCACTACTTTGGTATTCTTAATAAAAATTTCAGGAGTGGAATATAATTTTCAATCTCTTTATTAAGCCCTGCAGATAGTTTAATTTCCAGTTTCTCGTTCAGTGGACAGTGTTATTTTTGATACTGTTAGAAGTTTTATCATTTGATGTATAAATATCTTTGTCATTAGTGTATAACAGTGTAAGTTTTGATGATAATATGAAAAAATATGCTTTTCAAAGTTCCAGAATATATAATTTGAAAGAAAGGCCTAGCCGTTGATAGATTTAACTTTTTTTGAAAAAGTAAGGTCCTAGTATAAATTCCCTTTGCCTAAAGGATGCATGGTGTTGTGTGAGAAACACAAATTGCTGTAGTTAATACTAATACTTTTCTCTTTTTTATTAGAAAACTGGTGATTTATTTGCTATCAAAGTGTTTAATAACATAAGCTTCCTTCGTCCAGTGGATGTTCAAATGAGAGAATTTGAAGTGTTAAAAAAACTGAATCACAAAAATATTGTCAAGTTATTTGCTATTGAAGAAGAGGTAAGTAGTAAAGTTTTAGTTAATCTTATGTTTGTGGTAGTTATGATCTAGGAGACACAATCTAATACTAAAAAGTGGTTGTAAAAACAGATGAAAATTAGGGCTCAGACAACTAAATTTTCTGTCCCCAGGGTTTCTTGACTACATATGGCAGTAGAAATAAAATGTAAGAGTAGAGTAGATACAGGAGTAGAAATAAAGTACAAGAATGGAATAGTACAAGAAGTAAGATGCCCGGGTATGCTGGTGCATGCCTGTAGTCCTAGTACTTGGGAGACAAGAGGCAGGAAGATTGCTCGAGTTTGAGGTCAGCCTGTACTACATAGTGAACTCAAGGCAAGCCTGCACTACATAGTGAGACCTTGTCTCAAAAAAAAAAAAAAAAATAGGATTGCGTAGAATTTGGTTACTGATATTGTTACTTTTTCAGTTACTTACTCATTGTTGAAACAAAATACCCAACACCCACAGTTAAGGGAGGGAAGACTTACTTGGCTCATTTGTAGAGCTTTCACTCTATAGTTGGGTGGCTGCATGGCAGAGTAGCATGGCAGAGAGTTGCAGAGGAGAAATTGTTCATGGTGGGCAGAAGGTAGCAGAGCAAGTAAGGGACCTTAGCAGTTTGTTTCTGCCCCTTTTATACTTTAAGTTGCCAGAATTAGGGCAGTACCAAACCAATCAGTGGACTGATACAGTAATCACATACCCATAATCCCAGCACACTCTATTCTGCCACCACTGAAAAACTCCTATCTATAACCTCATGAGGTTTTGGGGGACATCAAGACATAAGCCATAAACATTACTAAAAGAAAAAAAAAAAAGAAAACTAAAGTTAAATTGATATAATTATAAAAAGTACAAAGAGAAAGAATAAGAAGCTTTGTAAAAAGAGTAAAAATACTAGTAACAGAGATTAATCTATAAAATCCAATTATAAAAGATACAGTTGATGTTAGGGGAAAATAATAAAAGTAAGAATAGGAAAATAATCTAGAAATAGTATAAACAGGTCTATTTTAGTTGCTTAATACATCAGTAATCAATAAAATACATTTAGAAAAAGAGAAGTTTATACTCCTAATGATTTGACTTTTCAGTGATTTTTTAAAAGAACTAATCAAGTGTAAATTATGGTTTTATGCATAAAGATGTTAATTAGTACCTTTTTTTTTTTTTTTGGTACTGGGGATTGAACTCACAACCTTGCACTTGCCAGGCAGGCACTTAAGCCACTGAGCTAAATCCCTGATAGTACCCTATTTATAATACAGACTGGTTAAGAAGTTGAATAAATTAATAGTGATGTTCACCTGTAGTCCCAGGTATTTCAGAGAGGCATAAGGATTCTGAATTTCAGGCCAGCCTACACAAGATAGAAAATTCTGTCACTTATATTTAAAACAAACAAACAACAGTTCAGCTAGTCTCCTAGCTTGATGTATGGAAATATGTGTGGAGAATTGCCAACTAGGCTTGAGATACAGAGATTACTGGGTGTCCATCACATATTGCCTGTGTGGCTGGCCTTTAGTCCCCAGTTCTTTCTATAGGTTTGGACTTATTCCTACAGTGTCCATTTCTTTTGGAGATCATAACTGATATGGTTTTGTCTTAAAGTCTCTATTATAAATCACATTGTCTTAGTTACTTTTCTTGTTGCTTGGACAAAATACCTGACACCAAAAGTGAAAAGAGAAAAGATTTAGCTCACATTTTTTAGAGGTTTCAGTCTATATTTGGTTGGCTCCAAGGCAAGATGACATAGCAGACAAGCATTTCAGAGGAAAAACTGTTTATATCAGGCAGAAGATAACAAAGCAAGAAATAGACCACAGCTCTTTCTACCCCTTATAGTTTATCCAGGCTACTTAGGGCAGGTTGTGTTCACATCCTTAACCCTAGTACTTTCAAGCCTACCACTGCACCATGAATCAATCCCATTGTCACACACTCTAGATCTAGCCACCTCTGGAAAACCCCACAGATGACTGCATGAGGCTTTGGGGGATGTCTAGACACACACCGTAACACTCTCCATGGGCCAAAGCTCCCAGACAATAAAAGTCACCTCTCCTAGGTAGGACACTTCAAGGACTGGAAATTATTTCACGATAGCCAGGGCCAAAAGCCAGTCTTATTTTTGGGTAAAGTTAATCCTTCATTACACAGTAGTTAAGCAGTAACTGGGTGTTCATCGCATATTGCCTATGCTGCTGCTTTATATAAACAGTAAAAGAGATATTTACCATAATTTTAATCACATGGGAGCATATATACTATTGTGTAAGAAAATCAGGACTAAAGATGTTTATGCAGTATGTCATTGTTATATTTAATATTTAGTAGGATATACAAATAGCATGATTTGGGCTATGTAAAAAAGGTTGGAAAGAAATAAACCAAATATTAATATAATTATCCCTGGGTGATAGAATTATGTGTCTTCCCCAAATTTTCAATAATCAATATATGTGTAATCATTTAAAAACAGTAGTTTTTTATTTTACAATATTTGAAAATTTAACTACTAATTACTAAGAAAATTCAAATAATTTATAAAAGTGTTTTGAGGATAAGTAGAAAATATAAAAGGATAAAGTTGGGGATAAATAATGGATTTTAAGACTAAAATTTTTAAGTTTCTAAAATTGGTGTGGATCTTATGATCATTGTGAATTATGTAATTTGATATGTAATTTTGATTTCCTCTTCACTGTAAAGCTTGTAGTATTGATATGCATCTTAAAATCAGCAGTACATTGAAGTCAAAGTTTAAGGGACCATGGATTTAGCTCAGTGGCATAGCGCCTGCCTGGCAAGCACAAGGTTATGAGTTTGATACCCAGTACTGAAAAAAATAAAATAAATCAAAGTTTAAAACAAATCAATTGAGATGCAACTGAGAGCAAACCAGACTTTGCTGCAAGAGGGAGTACTCAGCTATTATGCTACCCATTTGTTTTTAAGACTAAGACTCCATTCCTTGAAGTAAAAATACTTTGTCAGAGAGAGATTTCAAGTGAGTAAAAGGTTTGTTACAACTGTTGTCTTAAATATACTGTTATACACAAAAAATTAAAAAGTTTAACAAAACCATTATAGCATTGTAACAGTGATTCTGTGATTCAGATACATCCAGTTTTCACTGTCTTCCAAAACAGATCCAGGTGTCTTACATACAAGGAATCTGTTAATTCTTATACATGTGAACAGGTATTTTAATGAATCCCAGGTGAACCAATTCAAAATGTTCTCATTTAAATGTAGCAAATCCTACGTTTAAATGAGATCAGCTAAGTTCTGCCATATAATCGAAGCTTATTGTTTATATTGATTCCCAATCAGTGATTTTTTTTTCAGACAACAACAAGACATAAAGTACTCATTATGGAATTTTGTCCATGTGGGAGTTTATACACAGTTTTAGAAGAACCATCTAATGCCTATGGACTACCAGAATCAGAATTTTTAATTGTTTTACGTGATGTGGGTATGTTTATTTATATGATTTTATATATATGTAATTTAATGACATTGAATAAAAAAACAAATTTCTTACATTGAAAACCAAAGACCTTTATGCAGCGCTGTTTTAGTTATGACATCAAAAATTCAAGTGCTAAAAAGAAAAGCATGATAAATTGAACTTCAGCAGTAAGAACTTCTGTGCTTCAAAAGATAAAAAGTAAGTGAAAAGACAACCCAGAGAATGAGAGAAAATGTTTGCAAATTACACATAAGAATTTTTCTCTAACCTAGGCATGGTAATCCTAGCACTCAGGAGGGAGGCTGAAGCTAGAGGATTGCTGTGAGTTTGAGGCCAGCCTGAACTATATAGTGAGACTCTTTCTCAAAGAAAAAAAATTTTTTTTATCTAGACAGCATAAAAAGACAATTCCAATTTAATGATGGGCAAAGGATTTGAATAGACATTTCTCTAAGAAAGACTTATAAATGTCCAATGAATACATTAGAAGATGCTCAATATTAGTAGTTACTAGGAAAATTCCTATCAAATCTATGATGAAGTATCCCTTCCTATCTCTTAGAATGGCTAAAATCAAAAAGACAAAAACAAAAATTAAAAAGTGTATAAAGAAACTGGAGCCTTTCTACATTGTTAGTACTATTGTAAGATGATTTAGCCACTTTGGATTTTCTTTTCTTTCCCTTTTTTTTTTCTTTTGCCTTTTTGAGACAGGCTTCTACTATGCAGTTCAGACTGGCTGTCAACTCACTTTGTAGCCCAGACTGGCCTGAAACTCACAGTGATCCTCCTGCCTCAGCCTCCCAAGTGTTAGAATACAGGTGTGTACCACCACACCCAGCCAGTTTAGCCACTTTGGAACACAGTCTGGAAGTTATCCCAAAAGGTTAACTATCAAATTACCTATGACCCAATCATGCTAATATTAGATACCAAGATGAATTAAAAATATATCCATACAAGCTGGTCATGGTGGCATAGTGTTATAATTCCAGTTCTCAGGAAGCTGAGACAGGTGACTGTGCAAGATCAGGGCCACCCTGGACTGTACAGTTGAGTTCAAAATCAATCTAAACTGCATAGTAAGACCCTGTCTTAAACATATTCACATAAAAACTTGTATGTTAGGTTGCAGAGTGGCTTTATTTAAAATAGCCACACCAAAAAAAAAAAAAAATGGAAACAGCCCATCAGCTGATGAATGGATAAACAAAAAGGTAGTACATCCACACAATGGGAATATTATTTATTTTTAAGAGGAAAAAAAGTGATACATGCTAAAATATAATGTGATGCTCAATAAAAGAAGGCAGACTCAAAAAGCCACAGTATTACATGATTCATTCACATAAAATGTTCAGAAGAGAGAAATCCTATAGAGACAGGAAGCATATTAGTGGTTGTTGGGGGCTGAGTAGAGGAATGGCTGCTAACAGGTACAGAATTTCTTTTGGTTGTATGAATGGGATTTTATTTAGAATGTGATATAAATGTTCTGAAATTAGTGGTGATAGTTGTATAAATCTGTTACTGTAGTAAATATCACTAAATTATATGCTTTTTAAAAGATAAATGTAATAGGCATTGCACCTCAAAAATTTATTGTTTAAAAAATAAGGCAAGAAAGTATCTTCTTGGAAAGAAAATTTTTTTTTTTTAGGAATGGGAAAAGGTTCATGATAAAGGAGGTACAAGTTTAATGGGAATTCTTGACGCTGAAAGCAGAGTGGAGACCATTTGGGTGAGGATAAAATGAAAAAGAAACATAGAAGTGTGCTACAGACTGGTTTGGTTTGGTTTTGGTTTTTTGAGACAAGGTCTCACTCCATAGTTCAGCTTGCCCTTGACCTCTCTGTGTATCCTGGGCTGGTCTCAAACTGGTGATCCTCCTGATTCAGCCTCCTGAGTGTTGGGATTACAGGCATGCACCACTATGTCCAGCTAGCCTGTTTAATCAGATAGATATTATAGGTAATTGATGCCTTTCTAAGTATGCATTGAGAACCCTGAGTATTCATGAGATACATTGACATGCTTAAGCATTTTTTCATGTGTTAGTAGGGGCATTCATCTGTCGGCTATCAAACAGATGTTTCAGATTATCAGTCAGTGACATTGTCAGCCAAAACAGCTTCACTCCACAGCATAGCCACTTTTGCCCTTGAAAAAAGAGAGAGAGAAAATAAACTTTTTGTAATAGTACTAAGCGTATTAGAAATACATTTTTCTGGAAAAAGTCTGACACTTTGCCCTTTTTCTGTTCAGTTCTTACTATTTTATTTATTGAATTCCATTTACTTTATATGGCATTTTTTTCTCAAGATAAAAGAATCTAAAACTGGTGAAAGATGATCTTTCTGGGACTCTTTATTATTATTATTCTTAAGTTATATATATATATATATATATATAGAGAGAGAGAGAGAGAGAGAGAGAGAGATATTCAGGAATTCAAGTACTTAAGACTGTTTTCTTTTTCTAGTGGTGTTTAAGAGATTGGCCAGGCACAATGGTGCATAATCACAGCACCACTCTGGGAGGCTGAGATGGGAAGATTACAAGTTCTAGGCCAGCCCAGGCAGTTTAGTGACTTAGCAAGACCGTGTCTCTAAATTAAGAGGAAAAAAAAAAAAAAAAAAACAAGGGTCAGGGGCCAGGTTTTGCAGCTCAGTGTAAGGCCCTGGGCTCAAACCCCAGTACCACCGGGGCTCCTTGACTAATACTAGGTGAAATGACATTGTCCCAGTTTGTAGCCCAGTTTCACAAATACTTAAGTTTGAGTGAATATGAATGTGTTAGATCAATGAATTAGGGATGTAAATACAAATAGATACCTACAGTATGATTTGACTTTATGTTTATTGCTGAAGTGGGTGGAATGAATCACCTCCGAGAGAATGGCATAGTGCACCGTGATATCAAGCCAGGAAACATCATGCGTGTCATCGGGGAGGATGGGCAGTCTGTATACAAACTCACAGATTTTGGTGCAGCCAGAGAATTAGAAGATGATGAACAATTTGTTTCTCTTTATGGCACAGAGGAATATTTGGTAAGTCATTTGTCATTGATTTCAATTCTAAAAACTAGCTGTATTACAAATATATTCAGATAACTGGTGAATCAGTTCACTGTAGAAGGTTACAATTTTTTATGACCAAAATTGAAGTTTCTATTCTAATGAATATGTTGTGTAAGGAGAGACTTAAGTATTTGTTCCTATGAGTGCTGATATTTTTCTATTAAAATCATTGGTTTTATAGCACCCTTAAGTCCTTTAATGTCATTAATGACACAGATCAGTATTAAAAGACAAATCTACCAGTACACAAGAATCTAGCCAGTAAAAAACCAGTTTTGGATTACAGCAATTAATGTATTATGAGCTTTTTATAATACAGTTCCCTGTAGAGAAAAATTCATTATATTTCTCGAACAGAAGGTTCTGTTTGGTAAGGAGGGGAGTTCGTTATTGACAGACCAAAATGACCATTGTTAGAAACACACAAAAGATGAAATGCTTCTGCAGATACCTAAATTGAAATGCTCAAAATCCAGAACTTTGTGTGTAAGCGTTCGTGAAAAACTAGTAAAATTTAAAGCACCAAAAAATATATTTTAAAATACTTTTAGCATGTAATTAAAAGTTTGTAATTTATGTCTATTGTCATCACTTTGTTTGATCCTAAGTCTTAGATTTTATGACTTTTTTCCATTGGATTTTTCCGTTGTAATGTTACAAAATGAAAGATGAGTCTTGGCACCCCAATAGCGTTATTAAGATTTTTCTAAGCCTTAAAGGTTCCTTCACAATAAAGAGCCCAAACTAATCCAGAAATATGCTTAAAAACAAGTTGAGTACTATAATGTGTACTTGTAATCCCAGCTACTCAGGAAGCTGAGGTGGGCTTGCACATTGAAGGCCTGCACAGCTTAGTGAGACTCAGTCTTGGGGTGGGGGATACCTAAAAATGTATTTCATTCATTCATTCCACAAATGTTTATGAAGTACCTTCTGTATACCAGACATTCTTAAGCCATTGGGATTTCTATACTGAACCAGACATACGTTTCTGCTCTGTGGACCCACATTCTAGTATACAAAACAGGAAATTACATATGAACAAGTAAATAAAGTAAATTCAGATCATTGAAGTTTTGTGAGGACAGTAAATTCAAGTAGTGAGATAAAGAGTGGTTAGAGGAAAAGGGTAGCCAGAGAAACCTCCTTCAGACCTACATGAACTGATACTGAAATGATTAAAAGCAGCAAACCAAGCATGGATTTGGGAATGTTAGAGGAAACAGCAACCTTAAAGGCTAGAACAAAAATGACATCAGGTATTCAGGAGACAGAAAGGCTGGCAGTTTGGGAATTTAATGAGTGAGGGGAAAGTGTTAGGAGTTAGAAATGGAACAGTGATCAGGAGCCTGTCAGATTACATAGGCTTGTAGTTTCTACCCTGTCGGATGAACACTCCCTTTTTATGATAAATGTTTGACATCTCTCTTTATCTTTGAAGAAACTTAAATTTATTTCACTTTTTTATAAAAGGAATAAAACAAAACAGTAAAATGGAACAAAACAGAACAATATTGGATTTCAAAAGCAAGGCAGAAGGAAATCTTCCACAGTTGCTATGTTGCATATTGTTGTCCTCTAAATAGATGCCCAGACTACTGGCTTTAAGCCTGCAAAGTCAATCAAATAATTCAAGCATTAAGTTGTTTTTTAAATTCACTTGCTGTCCTCTCAACCTGTGTTCCTCCAAATCAGCCAATTGCTTATAGGGGAAGGGAGAGCACTCTTCTTGTCTCCAGCCCATGTGTGCCAGCTGGCTCCATGAGAGAGCGGGTTGGCTTCTTGGTTCTCTTCCCTGCCTGCATGGCTCCTGCTGGCTCACAGGAGGGCATGGATTGGCCTCTTGGTTCTCTTCCTGGCCCGCATTAAGAAACTTAAATTTCATTTGAATGAAACTATTAGATAATATCATTGACTTGCATACCTAAGTGAATGAAAAGCATGATACCTAATATTTTAAAGCAAAATATTTTATAATAAAATACCTAGTATTTAATATGCAAAATTTAGGAACAAGTTCTAAAGAACAAATGAAGTCATATATGCTTGTAATGTCACTTCAAATACAAATGCATTGATATCTTGTGTTAGTGACTCATATATCACAAATTATAATATTATCATTGGCATGATTTTCAAAAGTAGTGAACAGTTCTTGGCAAAATGTCTTAAAAAAAAGTCTATTTTAAATATAGCTACATTCTTTTAAAATACTTTGTTATATGTAAAATAGGATTTAGAAATGAATTTCTTACCTGCACAAATACCTGGCAGGATAATTGGAAGTTAATTCAAAATATAGAAGATTACTTTTCAAATGTGTCGTATACTGCCAGATGCCTCTCTTACCTAAAATCAGTACCTTTTTCCAGTTATTGTTGTCACCATAGGAGCCTTCAAAAAGTTATTTCCCCCAGTATTAATTATATAATTCCATTTAGAACCAATGTTTAGCTTTTACCTCTTAACAGATTTTTAAATAGAACAAAATATTAAATAACTCTTGTCCATCCTGTGTATTCTATGGGGAAATTTTACTTAATCTATTTCCATTTGTTTTGTTTTGTTTTGTTTTGTTTTGTTTTGTTTTGTTTTGTTTTTTGAGACAAGGTTATACTATGTAATGCAGGCTGACCTTGAATTCTGTAGCCCAGACTGGCTTTTAACTCACAGTGATCCTCCTGCCTTAGCCTCCCAACTGTTGGAAACACACCCAGCTCTGTTTCCATTCCAAAGCAGACTTAGCCCTGTTTTCATTTTAAAACCAGAAGTTTTAAAATAAGATAAATAGTGGCCAGAAGCTCCATAGTCTAGAAATAGTCTGTATTTAGATGGAACCATACTCTTTTTTGTAATTTCCCAGAAATTACTCAGCCAGAAGGTAAACCCTCTGTTTTGTGTTAGTTTTTTGTTTGTTTGTTTGTTTGTTTGTTTGTTTTTAACAAAGCTAACCTTTTTCTGCTACTTTAGCAATATAGATTGTCTCAATAATATAATCCTGAAAACCTTGGTGTGGCTTTATCCTAATGTTATTGATGCAATGGTGTAGACCCTGTAATGCCAAACCCTACTTGAGCACTAGTGGCACATTCAGTAGAGAGCCAGTGGGCACAGTCATGCCAGACTAGCATGTGTCAGTCCAGCCATCAACATTCTGTCACTCCCTAAGGCTTCCAACTCTACCACCTCAGTAGAGGTGCCTTTTGAAGAAGTCCCCTTTGTCTCCTTGTGTCTCTTCTTCCCATGGTGGAAGCCTCATGTTGCAGAAGATACCAGATGTGTCCATGGTCTCTTGGCCTGTTAACAGTGCCATTTATACAGTCAGAGGTCTGGCTGTCACTTTCTTGAACAATAATCACTTTATATGCTATCCCAAAGAATAACCAAATTCTCTCAGACCCCCATGTATCTATTAGGCATGTGTTTGCAAAGTCTAGTCTTACCTATTTCCCTCTACTTCTAATTTCATGCTAAAATGTATTTCTCAAAACAGCCTTTCCCCATCCACCAAATCCAGAGATTATGACTCTTTGGTAGTCAGAGTCATATGTTATTTAGAAGTCATTCTCACCAGTGGTGCCTGTCTCAATTCCCATTCCCATGAACCTTAGCTAAATCCCACAATATCAAGGAATTATTTGGGCTTGGCACCATTTGAGAGGTGACTCTACTTTGGTCCATAATATACTCAAGTTTTATCTGCCAAGAAGCTTCAAGTTGCCAGTGCATAACTTCCACAAAGGCATATGTCAAGAGACGAAGTCTAGGTAGCCACTGGTTTCGTCTGCAGAGCTAAATGTCCATCACAATCTACTAGTTCCTAAACCACTTCTCTTCTCTTCTTTTTTCCTTTCCTTTCCTTTCTTTCTTTTTTTGTTTTGTTTTGCTTGTTTTTTTAGTTTTTTGTACCAGAAATCGAACTCATGATCTCACTCTTGCCAGGCAGGTGCTACTGAGCTAAATCCCCAGCCCTAAAGCATTTCTTATAAGAGCCAGATATTGTCAGCAACTCTGAAGTAGTGTCTCCTGCAACATGTGTTTGACGTTGGACTAGCTACTTATATGGGTCACTTGATCCCCAAATAACTAATCTTCTAAACCAATTCTGCAGAATTATTGTTTCAGACCCCAGATGACTTGGTCTGGTGAACTGCATGTGAGCTATGAGAAAGAAATCAAAGATGCCTGATAGCTTTTGGGTGTGAGCAGCTGAATAGGAAAATAAAGATAAGAGGGAAAGAGATTTGAATGAGAAGACCCTGAGTCTCTTTTGCACATGCTGTTTGAACTACCTTTTAAACATTGAAAGAACAGATTCATTGAAAGGGCATATGAATCTGGAACTCAGGACAAGAGAAGGATTTAGAAGTTAAAGCATACAGATGATATTTAACACAGTAAACCTTAATGGGAGGTGGGAAGTAGTAAGGTAGTTGTAAGAATGAATAGTTATTTTGAGAAGTTTTGCTGTGGTGAGAAGCAGAGATTGCTGAAAAGGTTGTAGGGTCAATTTAATTTGTTTTTTATTTTGTTTTGTCTTGTTTGAAAATGGAGCTATCCATACATCTATAATCCCAGCACCTGGGAAGATAAGGCAGGAGGATTTCCATGAATTTGAGGCCAGCCTGCACTAGAAAGTGAGACCCTGTCTCAAAAAACAAAGTAAAACAAAACAAAACAAAATGACGCTATCAAAGCTTGTTCTTATGTGGAAAGAAATGGTCTAGCATAAAATAAAGGAATAATTATAGGAATTGATTCTAGAATTGGTAAAGCAATATGATGCGTTCACAACACAAAAGGAAATGTCAGTCTTTGGTAGCTGTTTTGTTGTAACTAGAAAGTAGACCTGGCAAATGCACATAGATTCTGGTAGGTTGGTAAAGGGCATAAATGAAATTGCTTGATTTGATTGCTTCCATTTCCTCTCTAAAATATGTAGTGAGATCATCAAAACTGAGGATCAAAAGAGATACTAGTACACTTTTAAGTGGAGATGGGAAGGCTATGAAATAGTCTTTTGAAAATGGAAAATTATAAGTACTAGGGAGCTAGGGACGTAGCTCGGCAGCGCAGTGCCTGCCTGGCAAGAGCAAGGCCCTGAATTCGATTCCCAGCACCAAAAAATAAAAATAAAAAAGTACCAGAAAAACATGATAGAATTTCTAGACTTTGAGTCCCTATTTTTGTGTTTGAAATGTAGGTCACAGGTTCCTATTTTTCACATTTTTTTTCTGTTTCATAGCATCCTGATATGTATGAGAGAGCAGTACTAAGAAAAGATCATCAGAAGAAATATGGAGCAACAGTTGATCTTTGGAGCATCGGAGTAACATTTTATCATGCAGCTACTGGATCACTGCCATTTAGACCATTTGAAGGGCCACGTCGCAATAAAGAAGTGATGTAAGTGATTTCTCCATCTAAAATTAGAAATAAAATTTTAAATATATATATTATTTCCCCATATTAGAGATAGACACAAAAATTGGCTTAGCAGTCATTTCTAGTATTTTAAGCTATTTAGTTTTTAATAAAAATACAGCTTTACTATTAAAATGTATAGTCATAATTTTCCATATTATGTTTAAATACCTTCTATACAAAGTATAAATGGTATCCAGTCTTTGGTCTGTCTTTAGAAGTTTACCTTTTTCCTGAATTTTTTTTCTGCACACTGTTTCACTTTTTGTGCTTGTCAGCATTTTTCTTCTATACAATTGAAAAAAAGTTCTGTGGTATACTAGAACCATTACCAAATAATAAAAAAATATAATAGTTATCTTACACTGATCTTATTTCTTTTACCATTTTAAAAATAACATTTTGGCAGTACTAGTTTTTTCTAGTGGTATAGATTCAGACCACGCATTTTACAAGTATAATATACATTCATGCATTCCCATATTATTAGGAAACAGTGTGCACAATTGCTTATCGTAAGTGAAATAAAAAAGAGAGATTTCTAGATGTGAAATTTATTAGAAAATTCATCTAGCTGGGCATAATGGTGCATGCCTGTAATCCCAGCACTTGGGAGGCTAAGGCAGGAGGGGATCATTGCAAGTTCAAGACCAACCTAGACTACAAAGTGAGCTCAAAGCCAGCCTGATCTGCATAGTGAGACCCTGTTTCAAATAGACAAAAAAAGAAAAAAAAAGGAAAAAAAATATATGCTGACTATGCTTTTTATTTTAGAAGAAATGAGTCAATACTTTTGCTGACACATAAACATAAAACTATAAGGTTAGAAACATTTAGTACATGGTTTGGGACAATAATTCACTGATAACCTAACCTGCCAACCATTATTTTAGATCGTCACAGATTTTTCAGACTTAAATATTTGACCCTGCCTTTCATAAGCATACATGACTTAAAGTAACAATCACAACTATAAAGTTATAATCTTTTATCTAGTATCATCTCGAGTTGAAGAAGAAGCATTTTTTTCCCTTTTGTTGATTTGAGGAAGTAAAATTCAGATGATATAATGACTTTTGCTAATACTTACATATTTAAATATTTTCCAGTAAGGACAGTGCACATATACTTGGGAAAAGATAACAGTAACTGAAGTAATGATTTCATTCTAGCATCAGCCTGACTCTGCTTTATAGGAGTGTCCTTTATATAAAATCTTTTCATGAACAAAGGCTGAGAGTCAGTTTGTGTTTTCTTCACATGAAGCACAGATTGTGCTTGCTCATAAATCATGCTTTTGACCTTCATAGGTATGTTTTAAAGTAGTATGAGCATTCCTTGACGTCCTAACACTGGATTAAATAAAACTATAGTGCTCCTAGTGAAGGAAACATGACTCATCAGCAATTAGGAATACTTCATGATTTTACCTAACTGTCATGTGGGTGCTTATGCATTAGAGAAGCTATTTCTTGCAGGTTTCTTTGTTTTCTGTGTTTTTTTGAGACAGAGTTTCACTATACTGTTTAGGCTGGCCTTGAACTCTGTAGCCCAGGCTGGCCTCAAACTTGTAGCAATCCTCCTGCCTCAACCTCCTGAATGCTAGAATTACTGACATGTGCTAGCACATCTGAGTGGAGAAGTTATTTATTTGCACAAAACCCCATCTTTTTATTTTCACTAATACTGTTGAATGTTTAGAGGTATTTAGTCAGTGGTGGCTGATTTACTTTACCAATGAATGATGCATTCACATTATGTCATTTTTGTTCCTTTGGCTTTTCATTTGTATCTTATGAATGTCTATATGTGAATCTTACCAAATTAAACATTTTGAGAATTTGTATAAGAATTCTGTCATTCTATTCACTTTGTATTAATCTCATGTATGTCTGCTTCTCTATGGTCAGATTCTTTTCATGTGAGTACATTTTTCACATTAATTTTCTTCTTTGAAAGTAATAGTTTACAGCAAAAATTGTGACAGACTGTGGTAGAAGCAGCAAGTGATTTTAATGAGTTGTACTGGTTAAGAAAATACATTGATTCCCTCAGATTATATTTACTTAGGTATTAGACAACAAAAAGAAATCCAGTAGAAATAATATTTCTTAAGTTTACATAAGATTCTGCTGTATTATGTTTTATATTTTCTAGTGTGTAAAGTATTCTTAAAAGCATGACACTCCTCAGCAGCATAGCACCTGCCTGACAAGCGTGAGATCATGAGTTTGATCCCTGTACCAGGAAAAAAAAAAAAAGCCTGACACTCATAACTCATATTTTTCTCCAACTTTTAGGTTTTGTTTAGGAGTATTCTGATTGCTAAAGGACTCCTTTCATTGACTTACTATGCCATTATACTATTCTTTGCCTCCCTATCTCTACCCTCATTTCATCTTTAACATATTCATCAGGACTAGCTTATAATTTTTTTTTTTTTGTCTTTTTGAGACAGGGTCTCGCTATGCAGTTCAGGCTGGCCTTGAGCTCACTTTGTAGCCCAGGCTGGTCTCGAACTCGCAACGATCCTCCTGCCTCAGCCTCCCAAGTGCTGGGATTACCGGTGTGAGCCATCACGCCCGGTCTTATAGTTTTGCTCTGTAAATCTGTTCCTTTATGTGTTTTTTAATATGCAAGGGATTTTTCTGGTACTGTGCTATGTGTACTTTTTTTTTTTTTTTAAAGAAATGCTGTTCTGCAGTAATTATATAATTTGGCTGACTATGCCTTTGGCTAATATGAGTAAGAAGGATGAGATGCTGTTTTCATAATCTACAGATATCCTGTGACATAACATTTTTGTGTTTCCTCCATTTTTCAGATAGAAAAACTAATATTTTTGTTGTGAGCATCAAGATGCTATTAATGGCACTCTGAGACCTCAAATGAAAATTAATTATGGCATATGTAAAATAATTGTACAACCACTATTCTACTTCAGTCAGTTGGTCACATTCAAAGTATTTTGATTGTTTTATGGATACTATGACCGGTCATGAAGTGTCCCTCTAGTTGTAGGTACAGTTGAGGAAATACTTTGGCAAAGTCCATTAACAAACCATGCTATAATGAAATACTTATTTTATTATGCTTTTATTCTTCCCAAGGTATAAAATAATTACAGGAAAGCCTTCTGGTGCAATATCTGGAGTGCAGAAGGCAGAAAATGGACCAATTGACTGGAGTGGAGACATGCCTATTTCTTGTAGTCTTTCTCGGTAGGTATAGTATTCCTAATTCTCATCTTTTGCACTTTGGTGTTGCCTAAAATAATAAACACTCAAATACTTGAAGAATATATGTTGGTTTTATTTTAATTATATTATTAAAACATATAATTTTTGCCTTTTATTCTGAGCTATATACAATTTCCACAGGATGTTGGGTATATATTTTTAAGATAAGCAACCACTATTAGAATTCTTCCCATTGTGGGGAATTCCGCCCAGGACATTATTGCTTTGCTTTGCTTTGCTTTGTTTTGCTTTGCTTCGCTTCGCTTCTGTGGTTCTGAGGACTGAATTAGTACCTCTGCACTGAGCTACATCCCTGTCCCTTTTAGTTTTTTTATTTTGAGACAGGCTGTCCTCCATATTTATGGACTACAGTGATGTCACAGATTTGAGTGAATTTCTCAGTTGGAGTTGTACAAAAACAAGTATTAAAGAAATTTAGTATCTTCATGATTTTTTTAAAAAGTCAAATTATTTAAAAGATGAGAAATAATCATTTTCTGGAATTTTTTATAGCATTTCAGATATTTATATGGGTCTTGAAATTTAACAGCCAAAACTCAAAAAGCTACTATCAAATAAGAATCCTATTATTTCTATTATAAGCCAGATGCAGTGGCACATTAGCCCAGCTAATTGGGGGTTGAGACCAGAAGTTAACAAATTCCAGTCCCGCCTGGGCAACTTAGCTAGACCTTGACTCTAAGTGAAAAGGTTTGGAGCTGTAGCTCATTGCTGCCTTGGTTCAACCCCAGTACTGTTTAAAAAGAACCCTGTCATCATCAGGAAAGAATGTAGAAGAAATTAAAAGTAAAAAGTGAATTATTTTAGACTTCACTCTGGAAATAAAGCCACAAGAGTTAGTTGCCAGTGTTTAGAATTTGTAATTACTGAATTAACCTGTGTTATTCCCAAATATGATAGATATATAATCCACAAGTGAAGACTCAGAGGGCATGATTTACTGGCTTAGCACCTCATAAAGTTGTCAGTGCTTTTTGTGCAACTTTTACCATATAAGTAAATATCTAAAACAAGCTATTCATTCAACATATTGATACATTGGATTCTTTCAAAATTGATTTAAGCCAGAAGTTCCACTAATCAAATCATTTTCTAAAACTACTGTTCTGACAGTTTTAATTTTTGTTATTTAGAAAAATGTTTCCAATTGTGTGTACAGCTAGACTTAAAAGAAGTTCATTGTTCTAGAAAGCAGAGATTTAATATTACAGTAATTTGCATTAAATTTTGATTTAGGGTATACTCAATTTGAGGGACCTTAAGCAAATATGTTAAAGTGTAAAGGGCTCAGGAAATGAACATGAAATGATTAATAATTATATTGTAGAAACAGTCAATAATCTGATCTAAAGTGCTTGTTTCTGAAGGGCAACATGCCTTGTATCTCTAATCAATTGTTAATATGCCAACTTACAAAATCTTTTAAAAAAATTACACATCAGAATATATATTATGTGACTTGTTTCAGTTTTGTTTTAAAATATAAGGACTTTATTACAAATCAGCAATGAAAATAGTTAACCAAAAATATAATGGGCTGTAAGAAAAATAATAATATTTCTTTCTTATATTATTAGTGAGGAATAGATAGTAAGAGAGTAATCTAACCCAGCAAATTAGAGTGGAAAAGGAAATAGATTTGACTTTGTAATTAAAAGTTCATGTGTGAATGTGACTCAAACTATGGCTGAGTCCTTGGCCACAGACTGTCATCAAAACCTGGTCTCTTGTGATTTTTCTTCATTTAATGTCAAACTATTTCTTAGCAGCTACAGAAGGCTGCTGGTATTCCTGACTAATATTCTCAAAAGCTCAGTAAAAGAAAGACTTTGTTCCTGAACTGTTTTAGCAAACGTTTCTGGGTCTCACTGGTTGAACTTAGGCCACTTGCTGGTGACCTTCAGTTAATTGTAATGACCAAACTTGGCTCTCGTGTCCATGTATATATGCACAAGGAGTGGAGAGCTTTGGGGCACTCATGGAGGACAGAGAATGGGCACCTGTTGGGCAAAAATCAAAAATGTCTACTACATATCTTAAAAACTATTAATAGACAAAGGATTATTTTAGTGTCTCATATAGTCAAATTTCATTGTTTGAAATTCCACAATTGGAAGTCAAAGACATTAAAGACCCTTTACTGCAAATTAACCATTAATCTTGTCCTTGTAACCACGTTATCCTAATCAACTGGTATCACCTTAGGTAGCCACTTATGTACATGATATGTTTAGAAAAGTGAAGAAATTTGACAAGGACAGGATGAAAGACATTCAGTACAAGATAAGTTTACATGAAAATGTTATAATTGCTAATTCATTGACAAGCAGTATTAAATGAAAGTTTCCCAGCTTTATGAAGTTAGCAGGCTTTAATGTTTCAAGTCAATAATACAAGTTGAGCACCCTTAATCCAAAATCCAAATGCTCTAAAATCTATAATTTTTTTCAGTGTTAACATTACACCAAGGTGGAAAATTCCACCACTGACCTCACATGACAAGTCACCATTAAAATTCAGGTATACCACATGGTAAAAACTTACCTTTTGACTATGTGTGTGTAACATATAAAGTTCGTATTTGGGCCTTGGTCACGTTGCCAGGGTATTTCATAATGTATATACAGGCATTCCAAAATCTGAAAATACTCAAAATCTGAAACTCTGCTAGTGCCAGGCATTTTAGATACAAGATGTTCAACGTGTAACAATAGTAATAGTTCCTTTGATTTGTTGGTAAATGCTATGATTCTTTACCTATACATACTTTAAGTAACTTTTTTTCAATACTATTTTAGGGGTCTTCAAGTTCTTCTTACCCCTGTTCTTGCAAACATTCTTGAAGCAGATCAGGAAAAGTGTTGGGGTTTTGACCAATTTTTTGCAGAAACTAGTGATATTCTTCACCGAATGATAATTCATGTTTTTTCGCTACAACAAATGACACACCATAAGATTTATATTCATAGCTATAATACGTAAGTATCTCTGTTTTATTCCTATATCAATACATTATGTTACATAATAAATATTTTCATACATTAAGAGAAGAAATAGAAAATGTGCCTCAGCTTCACCAAAAGTGCACACTTTTCACTTGTTTCTGGAATTTAAAAAAAATTAACTTTCTTAAATTTACAGGCAAATTGGCTTATCTTTAAACTGTAAGTTTTTTTAAAACTACTTTAATTCCGTTATTTCTTTCAGATTATATAATCACATAATTCATTGACAAGAGATTAAATAAAGGTTATCTAACTTTATGAAGTACAAATACCATGTATGTACTGGTAAATGAGCTGGGTTTTATTAAGTGTATTCTCTTGTGATTTTAAAAATATTAAAGCCTAAATCTTAAATATAGAGTAGTTTTTATTTGAATATGAGACATAAATCACTCAGTAGAGGCTGGAGAAATAATTAGTATTTGTTTTATATAAATAACACAATAAACCCATGTGATTAAAAAAAATCTACCTCTGTCATAAAACTGCATATGACTGAATAGACACACACACATACACATGCATGTAAAACTTGGAAAATGTGAGATGGATTGTGTCAAAATAATACCTTGTATGTGGCCTGGTATGATGGTTCATGTCTATAATCTCAGCAATCAGGAAGCTGAGGCAGGAGGATCACCAGGAGTTCAAGGCCAGCCTGGAATACATAATATAAAATGAAACCCTGTCTCAAAACAAAACTTTTGGGTTATGATACTTTAGCATATATTGCAAGAGGGAAACTGGGTGGAGGTTATACAGCATCACTTCTATATTATTTATTTAGAGACAGACTGTCACCATGTGGTCCATACTGGCCTTCAACTCACTATGTAGCCAGGCTGGCCTCAAAGTTGCAGTGATCCTCTTAACTCAGCCTCCCAAGTGCTGGAATTACAAATGTGTATCTCTATGTCCAGCTTTCTGTGTATTATTTCTTAAAACTAGATGTGAGTCTACAATAACTTCAAAATAGAATTTTTTTTAATGAAGTGAGAGGGTTACACCCATTCTATGTGTCTTAGTGTCTATTTTGACAAAATTCAAAGAGTTTTTGATGCTTCATAAAACTCAAAAGGGGGCTGGGGATGTAGAGCAGCTGCTTAGCTTACATGAAGCTCCAGGATTTTGAAAAAAACACCTCAGGAAAGATGGAAAAGAGAATAAAACTGATAAAATATGCAATATATCTTTAGTATATCAATAAATACAATAATAATATTATCTTAGTTTATCTTTAGTACAACCTAAATGTGCATCATATTTAGGTGTTAGCCACAATTTTCATTTCAGAAGCCTGAAGCCCAAGCCTGAGTCAAACCAAAATAGAAGCTCATGCAGGAGCCAGATGGCATTTCTGCTGAAAAGTTTCTTTCTTTGAGTTCATAGATGAATTCAAGGGAGCTCTACCTTTTTGCCTATCATTTTGAAAATACCTGGGTTTTTAAATTTTATTTAACAAACATTACATAGGCATGTTGCTGTAGGTAGTATTTTCAGTTTTTTACATATTCAAATCATTTAATTTTGAGGGGTAAGTACTATTACTTTCATTTGGGTTATACAACAGGTAAGTGAAAGGAGCTAGACTTTGAACCCAGTTATCTGTCTGACTCCATCAGGACTCCTAATCTTTCTGTTATGTGTATTCCACCCCCACTTTTTTTTTTTTTTTGGTGCCAGGGATCACTAGGCTGGTGCTTAGGCTGCTGAGCTAAACCCCCGGCCCCCATGTTTCCCCCATTTTTAAACATTAGGAATGTATTTTACAAAGGTATCCGAAGATAAAGATATTTCAGATTTGATTGCTATATGGACAGGTTATATGGAATTGTCATGTTCATGGAGAGTTTAGTACTCATAGTAACAAAGCAGTATTTATAGGGACTAGTTGGTGGTCATGAGCTTAGAAATAACTTAAAAATTAATGTTGAGCTCAATATTTAATAAAAGTATTTTCTTCTCATTTTATCTAAAATTAGATAAAATTAGTTGGCTTTTTTTTTTAACCTTCCTCACACAGTGCTACTGTATTTCATGAATTGGTGTATAAACAAACCAAAATTATCTCTTCAAATCAAGAATTGATCTATGAAGGACGACGCTTAGTCCTGGAACCTGGAAGACTGGCACAGCATTTTCCTAAAACGACAGAGGAAAATCCTATCTTTGTAGTAGGCCGGGAACCCCTGACTACCATAGGATTAATATATGAGAAAAGTGCGTTAAGATTTTTTCTTCTTGTTCTTAATGACCATTTAAAAACACTCAAAAGTCAATCATTGTAGAAATGATTCTCATTTTCATATAGTGGTGTTAATGTAGAACTTTTCATAAGCATTTAAATTATGTGAATTAATTGGAAGAAAACAGTAAAGTTGAAAAGCCTCATAGACATAATTTGACTAGATTTTTTTTCATAATATAGTGAAATAGTTTGTATGTATGTTTTACTGTTACTCTATTTAAAGTGTTTTGCTAATATTTAATATATATCATGACATTCAAATTTATTGTGCCCAGTGCATATAAGACATTGTGCCATGCTTTATAGTCTAGGAAAAATTAAAACTGCATTTTTGAAATCTTTTGAATTATTCATCCTACTGGTTGAAAAAAAATTAATTGCCCAAACTTTTACATTTCTTTTTGAAACATTGGTTGAACTCATTGTATTGGACTATATTTTTTTTAAAAAAATGAAACTCATTAGAAATATTGGGGGTAATTAGTTACAGAATGAGCATTATTGTTTCAAGTGGTATTTTTACCAGGAAAAATACATTTAAAAGTGTGTCACTGATGTTTAATTTGGACATTCTGTTTGCTGTATAAAAAATTATCAAAATATTTTACTACTGCTTTTAAGTTTTTCACTTCCTATTTCAGTTTCCCTTCCGAAAGTACATCCACGTTATGATTTAGATGGGGATGCTAGCATGGCTAAGGTTAGTATTTAATTGAACTATGTGTCAACATTTGGATGTAAATTGTCCTATCAGTAGTAGAAGTAATAAAATGTATGTTAGCTGGGCATGGAGGCATACGCCTGTAATCCAAGCATGCAGAAGCCTAAGGCAGTAGGATTGCCGCGAGTTCGAGGCTGACCTGGGCTACATAGTGAAACCATATTGTAAAAAAAAATATTTTATCCTTATATATACTTAATGACTCAAGGCATCATTCGTTTAAGTTTTTACCTTTTTCTAAGTTATTTCACATGCTATCTTACTTTCTATCCTTCCTGAAACTCAGAAGAAAATTTTCCCCATTGAGACAGTGCATGTTTAGACAATATTAAGGATAAAATATTTACTACAGTCGTATCTGTCCCTAGCTTTTAGAGATTAGTATTTATTGTGTTTTTTTAATTAACATGATAGAAATATATAGTTTAAAAATTGTGTAAAATTTTTCTAACCCTATAACACATTTGGCACCATCAACATTTTTTATTTTTTCGTCAGGCAATAACAGGAGTTGTGTGCTATGCCTGTAGAATTGCCAGTACTTTGCTCCTTTATCAGGAATTAATGCGAAAGGGGATACGATGGTTGATGTAAGTATTAGATTGCAATTTAAAAATTATGTAGCCACCGCATCATTAATAATTTACCACTTAGACTAGGGTCATGTGCTTGATTTTTACTATACTACATTTGCTTCACATTTAATTTACAAAATATTTAGCAGCTTTTTTTTTTTCATTGATTTCTTACAGTAATCTGTGAGACAAATAGCATCCGTTTTGTTTTTTGTTTTGGTACTGGGGATTGACTCACGACCTTGCGCTTGCCAGGCAGGCATTTAACAGCGCTGAGCTAAAGCCCCGGCGACAGATAGCATCTGAATTTTAAAACTTGGGCAACACTACATAATGTGATGGCAAATGAATTCCTTTTCTAAAAGCCTTGACTTGGTTGTCATTTCTTCCTCTTACAAGGCTTTGACATTAAGGTTTAAGTCCTCAGAATCTTCCTGCATTTTCTACCATTTCCCCAAATGAAGTACACATTTACTTTTTTTAACAGCACTTTTGGGATATAATTTACATACTTTAAAATTCATCAATTTAAAATGTGTAATTCATAGTACTGGGCATAGTGTCTCACACCTATAATCCTAGCACACAGGAAGTTGAGTCAGGGTTCACTGCAGGTTCGAGACCAGCCTAGGCTACATAGTGAATTCAAAGCCAGCCTGGACTGCCTATCAAGACCCTGTCTCAAAAACAGTGATAATAGTAATGAAAAAAATAAAACATTCAATATGTAATTCAGTTGTTGTTTAGTATATTTAGGGAGTTGTGTGGCTATCACACTTAAGTTTAGAACACTTTTGTCACCCCCCAAAAAAATTCTGCACCTATTACAATTCATTTCTCATTTTTCCCCCAAACCATCCAGTCCTAGGCAACTACTGATATACTTTGTCTGTACAGATTTCCCTATTCCAGGCTCTTATCATAAATAGAATCATACAATATGAATATGTGCTCAGCAGTTCAGAAAGTAATGTCTTAGTGTAGCATTCTATAAAGTTACTCTAGAACAGGATATTTAAGTATTCTCTTCCTGAAAGTGATCCTAAGAAATGCAAGATGAATGTGATTTGGTTGTTTTGTTTTGTTTTGTTTTGTTTTGTTTTGTTTTGTTTTAACAGCACAAATCCACTTTTATTTTCAATTAGTTAAATCCTTGAGGGATACAGCATCACACGGATTCGGTGTCCAATGGCCTTAGCAGGAAGGTTGCTTCACAACTTGGCACAAACCATGCCACTGTTTCCATGGGCCTGAGTTACCTTTCCCCAGATCACTCTGGTTTTGTTTGGTTTGCCACCTGGAGTCACTGTGTTTTTTTTTTTCCGCTTTGTAGACATAAGCACATCTCTTGCCCAAGTAGAATTCAGTTTCATCACGGGCATAAACACCTTTAATTTTAAGAGCTGTGTGTTCCCTCTGGTTCCAGTGACCCCGCTTATAGCCAGCAAAAATGGCCTTGCACCACAGTCTTCCAGACATATTTGCCTTTTAGAAGTCCTGTTCCCAGCAGGCCTCCCAGGCTCCAAGATGGCGAAAAAAGAAAAGCTGATTTGGTCTTTTTTAAAACCTTTTATAATGTGATTTTTCCACCTGATAGTAGAAAATAAATGGATCTCTTGAGAATTGTGCTTATAGTTCTGCACATCATTTGAAGTTTTTTAAGTTTGTATACAAATAGTAATGACCTTTTTTGCTGAAAGAGGCTAAGAGGTGTGTTTTCTAAACTCATGTCACTGAACTGCCTTTGAGCTTTAATGTTTGTAACGTTAAGTGGATGTATGCCTGCCTCATACCCTTACATCCTTACTTTCAAAGAAGGGATATATGCCTGCCTTATATCCCTTCTTGAAAAATTGTACAAAGTGTTTCTTGTTGTTTTTATCTTTTTCAGGCTTTTTTTTTTCACTTACTGTTATGTGAAGCCCACAAATTTGTGCTTAAAATAATTTTTATTGTACTCACATAACAGTTTCTAAGCCTTTTTTCTGTTTCTATTAAGACGCCTCATTGCCAAGTGTAGTGGCCCATTCCTGTAATCCCAGTACTCGGGAGACTGACACAGGAGATCACTCTTTGAGTTTGAGGCCAGCCTGGGCTACAAAGTGAGTTCAAGGCCAGCCTGAACTGCATAGTGAGACCCTGTCTCAAAGAAACAAACACACACAAAAAAAACTTGCTTGCAAGACTTAGTATAGCTTAGCTCAGTGGTAGAGCTCATACTATATTCCCTAGGTTCAGTGTCTGGGATACATATACCCCAAAAATGTTCCTTATTTTTCCTAAATAGTTTCTGGGAAAAAATCTTAAGTGTATTAACAGCTTTCATTTTCTCTGGCTGTTTTCTATCCTACTTCTTGATCTATGAAGTTTTTATTCCTTTTGTTTTCTACTTGAATAGGTTATAAAAAAATAGCTTTTAGTATAGACCACATCTGGCATACTTTTTCTTTAAAGGTTCTGTCAGTATTTTAGGCATCATTAGCCATATGTCACCTCTTCTTTATTATTCTTTTATTTTTACAACCTTTTAAACTATACTGTTTGGAAAATTAAAAATAAAATAATAAACTGTAATATTTGTTTACAGATCATGTAAAAACAGGCCTCCAGCCTTAGTTTGTTAATCCCTCATTGTAGAATACCAAAAGTTCTTCAATTATGTCATCCTTCTTTAGAGATCACATTAGCCATCTTACCAAGTTAAGTGTAAACCAAGATTATAGGTATAGCTCAGTGATAGAGTACCTAGCATGTATAAGACATGAGTTTGGTTCCTACCCAGTACCACAAAAATAAATAAAAATTAAGTATAAATCAGAGCCATCTACTATGAGTAGTAAAATTAATTTTGGTGGTATAAAGTATCAATGCCATACAACTTATCTATGTGATTGTACATTAATTTTTTTTCTTTAATATTTTAATGCCTTAGATTTCTGCATAGAAGTGGTTTGTAAAAATATAAGTGCCCTAGGTATGCATGAGGGGCATAGAAATGCTTTTAATGGTGTCTTAAAAAGTGAGATTTGGCTTTCACACTACCAAGAATACTGGAATGAAATATGTTTGGATAGTAGGACAGTAGTATAACTAATGATAGGCAAGGAAAAAAGAATTCTTAAACTAATGGGAGTAATTTTTTTTTTAGTGAATTAGCTAAAGATGATTACAATGAAACTGTTCACAAAAAGACAGAAGTTGTGATCACATTGGATTTCTGCATCAGAAGCATTGAAAAAACTGTAAAAGTGTGAGTAAATTACTTCCTTCCTAGTAAGAGTTAAGATAATAAATGTTTTTTCTGTCTAGTTTTTTTTTTTTTTTTTGTAATTATCTTTAGAGGTAGTGTTTGGACAATAGAAGGCAGATATCTTGTGCTCTGGGCAAATGATTTAGGGATGACAATGTGCAATGTATGTACCATTGTTACCCTGATTGATAATGCTTTAAAATTTTGTTGCAGTTTTTTCTTCTTCTTTTTTTTCTTTCTTTTTATCTATGAATAAAATGGGTTTGAAAAAGTAAAAATTAATAAAAGTACTTTAAAAAATAATTATCTTTAGAACAATATGTGCTATGTTTATTTATGTAATACATGTTTATATTATGTAATATATGTTTATATTATGTAAAAGGCTTAGGTTAGAGTAATTTCTTGGAAAAAAAAATACCAGTTTTCTCAGTCAAAAATGAATACCATCTTTGATACCATTTTCACCTTTCCTTTGTGAAGGAAAAACCAGTAGGAAACACAAACATTTCATATCTATTTTGCAAAGCAGAATATTTGAATAGAAAGATGTAAACCTATACTCAACAAAGGAAGTAAGAAGTGTTGTAGAAGAGCCTTTTGATAGTATTTTAGAATTTTCAGAGCTATTTTTATTTTTATTATCTCTGAAAATGGCCACTGAAACAAAATGATAGTTTAAACTGGCTTCCTTCTAGACTATTTATACTGCAGAGGAAATATATATAAATGAAATCAGTATTTACTGTTGACCTCTATTTTGAAATCTCATATTTTTTTATATTATTCTGGCATGAGATTATTTAAAATGAACTTGCCTTAACTGTCTTATCTCTTTGCAAATTTGTGAAGCACTCCTTTCTTATCCTGGGGGTTATGTTCTAGGACCCTTAGTAGATACTTAAGGTCTCAGATAGTACCAAACCCTGTTTGCAAGTGCTGAAATACCTTGCCAGGCGATTTGTTAACTAAGCTGGCTGCTGAATGCTAAAGGGTAGGTAGCAGATATGCAGACTTACTTGCCAGCAAGAAGGACTGAATAATGTGTGATTCTGAGCTACCAGAGTAGCATGAAATTTTAAACTAAATTATTTCTGTAGTTTTCTGCTTAATATTTTCTGCTACCATATGTAGCAGAAGCCATGGGAAGTGAAACCACAGATAGAGAGGAACCACTGTATCTAAAATTCCTGCTTCAGGAAGACACTGAGATTTTCTTGGAACCTGCTGACTGACAGACTTTAACTAAATCTTCTATTAAATAGTTATAAAAATTCAAATACAATTTATAAAACTTTTTAAAATCTACATATTGGTTAAACTCATTTAATTTTTTCCTGTGAAAACCTTTTCATGCAGATATGAAAAGCTGATGAAGATCAACCTAGAAGCAGCAGAATTAGGTGAAATTTCAGATATACACACCAAACTGTTGAGAGTAAGTACAAATTATGAAAATCATAGGCCATAATCTCTCCCTTTGCTGGCAGAGTTAGACTTAAACTTTCTTAGAAAAATAGTATTTCCAAAGCTTACCAAAGAAAATAGCCTTTTCCCATCTTTAGTCTTCTAGCAATATTGAAATACTATCACTACCATGAATTTCTTTGTAACATTTCCAAATGCCTGGTCTCCTTTAAACACCGCTTTCCCTCTCCCTCCCACGTCTTTCCTCTCCCTCTTTTCTTCAGCTTCTTTTCCTCCCTTGTTACTCCTCTCTTCCTCTCTCCCTCCCTACTTTTTTGCTTTTTAAATTCATAGTGCTCTTACGTTGCTGCTGTGGCAATTAAAAGAAGTTCATAAATGTAACTCACTATTCAATTGGATATAACATACCTAAACTTGTTTAGAAATAAGTACAGTTCAGAAATAAATGCAATTAAGAAAATATTGTATGATCGCTTCAACAGCATTAAAATTGGAATGATACAGAGAAGATTAGCATGACCCTGGTGCAAGGATGACATGAAAACTTGTGAAGCATTCCATATTTAAAAAAAAAATATATATATATATATATATATATATATATATACATACATACATATATATATATACATACATACATATATATATATACATACATACATACACACACATATTATGTATGTATCAGATCTCCTCTAAAATAAAGAGTAAGAAAGATAGGATCAGGTCAGCGAGTCATTTAGGGCACTAGTCTGTACTGAAAAATACAGCAGCATTTCAAGGAGTTTCTGGAGCTTTCATTAAGAAATACTATAGAAGTACATGGAGTTATAGATTATGAGGATTATTAATCTCAGACCTGCTCCCAGTTTACCTAATTGCTCTTGTTTCAACTGGCTGTAAAATGCCTTTAATTCTTTGACTCTTTCATTTCTCTTTTCTCAAAAATGGGCAATTTCTTACCCTGCTTATCTCACGGGTTATTGTACCAATTAAGTGGTATACGCTACTGCAAGCTTTTAGTATTTAAATTATTCATAAAATGAATGTACAATTAAAAGTGAAAAAGAACTTTATTCTTTTTTCTTTCCAGCATCATGTGATACTTAGTTGTTTCTTTTCCTTAGTTTTAGATCTGTGTTTTTCCAAAATACAAGTAACAAATGAAGGCTATGAAGTTTAGTTCAATACCATTAGCAGTTTCTCAGATTTAAAAACGTCAGAATGCATCACATGCTAGGAAATCACTGTTCCTTTAAACTTCTAATCCAGTTATTTTATACTTCACATATTAACAAGGTTAAAACTAAGTGAATTTCTTAAGTGAATTATGGTTAGAAGTTTGGAAAACATTGCTATAGAAAAGCAACTAAAGTCAGAGAAACAAGAAATAGTTTTCCCTAGTATTTGTCTGCACATAAATATAGGCAGCCATATTGTAAATGTTCTGTTTTCGCTCCCTGTTTTTGGATTAGAATTTGACTCATTACTGTAATGAACTCTTTCTTCTAGGGCCAATATCATTTGAACACTTTCAGTCAAAATTATCTTTTTTTTGGAAAGCTTAAAGCATTTCTCATTTTAATGACATTTTTGTGAGATTTCTATTTCTTCTAAGAATGAAAGAACAGAAAACTAAGTGGTTTAACTGCAGAGTCTTGGGATAGTTGGGACTTTATCTTCTGGCCATTTATTTTTCAGTGTGTAAACTGTTGAGCTGTTGTGGCTCCCTTCCAAATTGAGACCTTAAAAAAAAAAAAAAAAAGATTCCAACCACAGAAGTGAAACTTATACAAAGGAAAAACACCCCATATGCTAACCACTCAAAAAAAGATGATTAAAAGGTTTTTTCAGTATCCTGTAGCAGTGCTTCTGGGAATGGTCTCTGGGCTAGCAGGGTCACCTCACCTGGGAACTTACTAGAAAAGCAAGTTGGGGTCCCACTCCACACCTGTTGAATCAGAAACTGACAGTGGGGCCCAGCAAGGCTTCTTGTAAGCCTCCTCAGGAGACCCCTGATGATGCTGACATTTTGACAGCCTGCTTTTACACTTTTTTATATATTATTAAGAATAACATGCAGTTGTTTGAGGTTTTTTTTAAATAATATCACATATTCTAAGTTGGTAAATCTTTTTTTGTTATATTTTTGGTATTGGGGACTAAAACCCAAGGCCTTCTGCATACCAGGCAGTGCTTTACCACTGAGCTACTTTCCCAGACCAGAATACTTTCCTAATATACATAAAAGTGCAGTCCATGGACTTACTATTCTTACTTATTTTCCCCTTATTCTTTAGGTTGCTTGCTAGTTTTTAGTCTTCTATATAATCTAAGAAATAACTTTTCCATAAATTATTTTTCAAATATTGTTTTATAATTTAACATAATCTAAACATTACTGTTGAAACATAAAAATGAAGGTGTATATTTGACTATATAAGAATGTGTTTAAAAAAAATGTTAAAAAGCAAGTTGGAGAAATGCAGTGTTTTTTATATAAATAGCTCATGTACGCCGGGATTATGGCACATGTATGTAATTCCAATGCTCAGGAGACTGAAGCAGGAGGATTGCTGCAGGTTCAAGTCCAGACTGTGTTACATAGTGAGGTCCAAACCAGTCTGTGCTACACAGAAAGACCCTGTCTCATGTAAATTGATAAGGAAAACATTAAATCTGTAATAAATAGATGAGCAAAGAACATTTAGAGATAATTTACAAATGAATGTAGTTTGAATACAAGTAAAATTCAAACCTAATCATAGTAGGAAGTTGCATATTATAATAGTAAGTTATCATTCTGTCTTTCAAATTATCAAGGCTTAAAAATATTATTATACTGGGCCAGGGATATAGCTCAGCAGTATAGTGCCTGCCTGGCAATGCAAGACCCTGAGTTCAATTCCTGGTACCAAAAAAAAAAAAAAAAAAATTATTATAATACTGATGCCGACAAAAGTATATAGTAAGAAGGACTCCCTTGTTTTCTTCTAGTGGCAGTGTCACTTAAAACTTTATTTGAAAAGCAGTCATTTATATCAGAACTCTTAAGACATATTTATCTTGTAAGTGTAAGATTCATCTTACTAGTTTATATATACTAACATAATTAAATTTTATAAATACTTTATACATACTCAGTTCTTTGGTAGACAAGTGATAAATTTAGTCTGTTTGAACAAAGTGATCTTAGGTAAGGCATCTCATGATTTTCTATCTTTAAGAAGAGTTATTTTTCAGCCAGGCCTGGTGGTACATGTCTGTAACTCTAGCAGATGGCACAGTTGAGTCCAGCCTGGGCAACTTAATAGCTTAGCAAGACTCTGTCTCAAAATAGTAATAAAAAGAGTTGGAGATGTAGCTCAGTGTTAAGGCCATGGGTTCAATTCCTAGTACTGCATAAAATAAGAAGCAATAGAGTTAGATTTTTTTTTGTAGGGAGATGGAGCTTCAAACAAAGAGAGCACAAATCATGCAATACTTCATACTTGGGACCGTGGCAGTGGTTCTCTTATGTACTTTTTACAGAAGATTAATCAAACTATTAAAAGTGTTCTACATTTTTTTAAAGGTATTTTCTAAACTGAGGCTGTATCTCAGTGGCAAAGTACTTGCTTAGCATTCTTGGGGACCTGGGTTCAATCTCCATCACCACAGACACACAAAAATTACTTACTGATGAAATGTTTTAAAACCAATTAGTCTTATTAGTTTCATTACCATATTTTATACTCTTGGTGGAAATCAACCTAAGAAACTGCTCTTGAAATTAAAATTGGGAATAATTAGTTTGCCTTGAATTGAAATAATCTACAAAGAAATGTGATCCAGACTCTCTAGACTTTGCTGGCACTGTGATCATCATTTCTGAGTTTGGCAATCTAGAACTGAATCTGTTGGTTTCATTTAGCTTTCCAGTTCTCAGGGAACAATAGAAACCAGTCTGCAGGACGTTGACAGCAAATTATCTCCAGGTGGATTATTGACAGATGCTTGGGCACATCAAGAAGGAACTCATCCAAAAGACAGAAAGTAGGTTAAACTTTATGGATAGTTTCTACTCCCTACTAAATGTCCTTTTTCACATTGTTTCAGTTAATTTATTTGGGTTTTTCTTCCTTAAATAGTGTAGAAAAACTACAAGTCCTGTTAAATTGCATCACAGAGATTTACTATCAGTTCAAAAAGGACAAAGCAGAACGTAGTAAGTAAAATTTTCTACTTGTTAATCTAATGAATCAGGTATAGCAGTCGTAATTCAGTTGGATTACTTTGATATATTTGTAAAGATGACTAAGTTATTTGTTTCAGAAATGTAATGTTTTTCTGGAAAGAGTTTGAATATACTAACAATTGCTAGTGCACCCAATCTTTTGAATATTTTAAATCAGGGTCCTGAATTCCAAAGCCCCTGGAGGTGAGGCCAGTGACAGACAGGACATGATCAGAGTCCATCTGAAAGGGAGACCACTGCTCAGGGTCACCCAGCAGGTTTCCCAGGGATCCCATTTCTCAGGCAAGCTAGAAGTACAGGTTCTGTTACAAATATCCTGAATTTTAAATGTTGACAGCTTTTTTTTTTTTTTAATGTTAACGCCATACAGACCAAGCAAAAGCATCTGTGGGTCATACATAGTTCAAGCCTGTGACATCGGCTTCAAATTCTGCCTTTTTAGTAATGCAATAATCTAAGAAGAAAATACCATGCATGGTATTATGCTACCCTAACAAAGTATGTATTTTCTTATTTCTAGGATTGGCTTATAATGAAGAACAAATCCACAAATTTGATAAGTAAGTATCTTGATAATGTTCAATAAGATGGTTTTTTAGTGATGTTTTGATTATTGCTGTTAATATGATTCTTAAAATTAGAATTAATTATAAAAATATATTTTAAAAATTTTTGGTCTTTTTTTTGGGTAAATTGGTTTGTTTTTTGAGACAGGGTCTCATTATACAGTTAGGGCTAGTCTTGAATTCACTGTGTAGTCCAAGCTGCCTGTCACTCATGGTGATCCTCCTGCCTCAGCCTCCTGAGTGCTGGGATTACAGATATGTGCCACCATGCCCAGAATTTTAATCTTGATTTACAGGATTTTTACTTGGGGCACACATTTTTGAGGCCCACTCCTCTGATCCAATTGGGAAATTACCAAGACAAGAGGATGAGGGGGCAGAAAGATCCTCATTGTACTCAGTCTTCCGCCTTATATTTTCTGATAGCAGAAGGGCAACAAATAGAGGCCAGAGGAGAGAAGAAGTATTCCCAGCTTGCTTTAACCCCAGTCAAAAAAGACTTTTTCAAATGATCTCCATTTTGAATCTCCTCTTTCCCCTCTTGTAGCTATGTTGTCTCTCTTAGAAACCTTGCTTTGTAATATAAATATTCTACAGCCCCAAGTCATTATAGGAAACCAGTTTCATATACTTGAAATTATTTAAGTATTAGAAGCAGAAACAGTGGAATTGGTGTAAGCATCTTTGATTATTTCTAAATTGCAGGCAAAAATTGTATTACCATGCAACAAAAGTGATGACCCTTTTCTCAGATGAATGTGTTAAAAAGTATGAAACATTTTTGGATAAGTCAGAAGAATGGATGAGGTAAGTAAACATGTTTATGGGGTAATAGTAATTGACTGCACAATATGTTGTATATTTTAGGTGAGACTCTTTCACTAGACTGTTTATAATGAATTATTTTTGTTTTTCAGAAAGATGCTTCATCTTAGGAAACAGTTGTTATCTCTAACTAACCAGTGTTTTGATATTGAAGAAGAAGTATCAAAGTATCAACACTATACTAATGAGGTATATCTTTCAAAATATGTAGAAAAAATCTTTATTCCTATAATGTTTTTCTGTTTGGTAAAATAAAAATTATTCTGAGTTAATATCTGCTAATGACTGAGGAAGATAGAACATTTCATATGCCTGTATTCTCCTGTGCTCACCCATTTTCAATATGTATTTTGAGCCAATTTTCTTAAATTTAGATGTTTTACAACTAAAAACATCTGATAAACCATAGTTTTATCATTTGTCAGAAAAGTTTTTCAAAGGGCTCATTGATTTAAATATGGTATCATTGATGGTTTTGAAATAGAAATTTAAACTGTGTAGGACTCATTAATGCTGTAGCACTTGATCTGTGTTCTACAATAAGAACTTCTGTGATGTGGCTTCTTTGACAGTTACAGGAAACTCTGCCTCAGAAAATGTTTGCAGCTTCCAGTGGAATCAAACATACCATGACCCCAATTTACCCAAGTTCTAACACATTAGTGGAAATGACTCTAGGGTAAGAAATTTATTATTTGTAAATCGTAATGTTTCTTTTTTTCTTCTCAGTTTGTAATCTTGTTCTTACGTTTTGAAATTCTTGGTGTTTACTGTGAATATATGTTTGATAATGTTATTTAATGTTAACGTTTGATTCTGTTTCTGATTAGATCTAAAAATTAAAACATGTAAATATAATTCTAAAACATTTGCGTACATTTTGAGCAGAAGTGCTTTTTATGTTTATTTTATATTCACAGTATGAAGAAATTAAAGGAAGAGATGGAAGGAGTGGTTAAAGAACTTGCTGAAAATAATCATATTCTAGAAAGGTGAGTATTGTAGAACTCAGCCCATATATTTTATATTTATAGGTACACATTTGTGCTTGTATCTGTCTGCCATCCCCAATCAGTAGGTTAAGCAATAGGAAGAGGACAAAAGACAGAACCCTTTGTTTTTCTCTCAGTATGGTATTGAATTTGTTATGGGTTTTTTTTTTTAATTTTTATTTTTATTTATTTTATTTTTTTTTGGTACCGGGATGAACTCACAACCTCGAACTTGCAAAGCAGGCACTTATGCTGCTGAGCTAAATCCCCAGCCCAGTTGTTATGCTTTCAAATGGTTGATTGGCTTCATTTCCTAGAAGCACTGATTAACAGAATTATTTGCTTAATTGAATCAGTTTGTGAAAACATGTTATAACATTTGTTTATTATAACTATGATTTTTCTGTTCCAAAATCTCATGTCAGCTATAAGATGCTACCGTAGTGATTGGTGCTGCATAACTTAGAGCCCTTTGCAAGCCTCCTTTCAGGAGAATATCATATACAACTGCAGTTCTTTGACAAGCTAGCTGGCTCTATCATCCTTGGTGTCCTAACAAATAAGACCGAAAAGAGTTGAAAATATACAGAGCCAATGAAGCCATTTGTGGGTGGCTGTTTCCTTGTCCTGATCCCTCAGAGAAGTACAGCCATATTTTGCTCTGGAGAACCCTTTCCCTCTCAAGCTCTAGGCACTCTATAGTTCTCTCACCTTTAAAATGCTAATAAAAATACCTCAAATGACATGGTGTCACTGGGCATGGTGGCACACACCTGTAATCCCAGCACTCAGGAGGCTGAGGTAGGAGATTTACCATGAGTTCAGTGCCAGCCTAGACTACATAAGAAAGTTCCAAGACCAGCCTGCACTACATAGTGAGACCCTGTCTCAAAGAGAAAACATGGTGTCTTGTACCCTTGCAGTATACTTTCCCATTGTATTATCTCATTTCGTGTGCTTTACAGCCTTGTACAGCAGCTGTGATCTCCAGCTATTAAAATCATACCCAAGAGGCTGAGCTGAAGCCAAAATCCAGCCTTCCATACCTTAACACAGTCCTTTCCCTACTTAATTTAGTGTTGTCCCATTTTAGGGGACATTTAAGCTATTTCTCATTTTTTACAATTATAAACCATGTTCCAGTGAACGTACTTCAGTGTATCTTTTTGTGTAAGAACTCACATAAGAATTTTTGAGGGATCTGTTTTTTTCTTACTCTGGGGACAAGCCCAGGGCCTTGTACATCCTAGTTAAGTACTGTAGCACTGACCTGTATTCCTAGCCAAAGGAGTCAATGTCTAATTGCTTATAGATGTGGAATTTTGGAGTCAGAGTGTGCACATTTAAATTTTCATTGATACTGCAAAATTGTTCTTTAAAATGGTAGGATGTTGGGGTCTTAAGCAAATAATGTGTGGCCTTTGTTAACAATGTATCAGTGTTTTAAATGTTTGCCAATTTCCTTAGTGAAAACCAAGATCCTTTAGTTTGTATTTCTTTGGCTAATAGCCATGTCAAGCATCTTTTTATGTATTCAATTTTTATTTCTCGGAATCACTTGTTAGCTTTTTTTATTAATCCTTTTCCTATTTGTAGAAAGTACACAGAAATTTTCTAAATTTTTATCAAGTATCTAGTTTATAGTTTTTTCATAACTTTAGCTAAATCCAAAATTTATTTTGTAAGGCCAAAGATTACAAAGTAACAAACTATTAAGATGCTTTAACAAGGTTTTGTATTGAGCCACTTCTGCCTTGTAGAATAAAATCCCAGCTTCCTAAAACATGTTCAGTAGTCAGTTCCTCCTGTGTTTTCTTGGCAGCTTTATTTGACAATATCTGGCCTATATAACATTGCATAGTCTTAATATAAATGTTAAGTGAATACATAAGGATTTGTGAGAGAACCAGTACAGGTTGAGTATCCCTCATTCAAAATGCTTGGGACCAGAAGCATTTCACATATTTTCAGATTTCCAAATACTTGTTTATAACAAGATAACCTTGAAAATGGGAACCATACCAAACTATATTTCATATATGCCTTACACATATAGGCTGAATGTAATTTTTTGTGTACCTGCAACTTGTCCCATAAGTCAGCTATGGAACTGTACTCTTGTGACCTCATGTTGTACCAAAAACTTTTCAATTTTGGATTATTTTGGAGTTTAGATTTTCAGATTATGGATGCTTCACCTATAATGAACATTGAATCTGCGCTATCTCCATATGGATGTGCCACTGTCACTTCAGGTTTTTTTGTATCTAACATTATCCAATTGATATCCTTATCCTCTTCAATAGGACCACCTTCTACTTCATTAAGAATAATTTTACACATTAATGTTCTTTATTTGCTCTCCAGAAGTTTGATAAATTTTCTTCAAAATGCTTCCAAATTTCCCCTCCTCCCACCCATTCAGATCTCCTGCCTGTCCCTTCATGTGGGAGCTGTGGTAATAACCTGCTACCCTGTTTATCTGCCCATGGTCTTCTCATCTGTTGTAGGTATTATAGCCACGATAGTCCTCCAGAATACTGATATGATCATACCACTCCCTTGTTTCAAAGGTGTCTAAATTCCAGTTACTTAAGAAGTAGTATCTCGGGGACCAGGGATTCAGTTCAGCAGCACAGGCACCTGCCTGACAAGTGCAAGGTCATGAGTTCGATCCCCAGTACCCAAAAAAAAAAAAAAGTGTCTAAATTTACACTTCTGTTCAAAGTCTATACAAGTAATTGTCTGGTCCCTGCCTGTCCACTCAACTTTATTTCTCACTGCTCCCCAAAATAATACTCTTCCCACAGGACTCTGGTCCTCACTGTCCCTTGAGAATGTCGTATTCTCAATTCCATATCTTGGTCTATAAATTCCTCCCCACCAAAAAAGAAATTCTGTGATTCTTACTAATAGTTTCCCAACTACCTTATTCCCATTTTCTTTTAAAGAGCCTTCCCAAGACAGTGGGATTTTTTTCATTTATGATAATTACACTTTTTTTTTCAGTAAGAAATAGAACAAATCACGGTTGTTTAAACTTTAAAAATAACTATTTTTATTTACTTATTCCTCTTAAAACTGTTCTATATTCTTTGAAACACTGGGGCCTGCGGGTATGTCTCAATAGTGTAGAGCCCTACCCAGCACGTACAAAAGGCCCTGGGTTCTAGCCACTGTTCTGCAAGAACCAAAGACTTTCAGAGATCAAGTGAATGAATCTTTTGAGATTATCTTTTTTCTTTTGTTGTATTTTAGGTTTGGGTCTTTAACCATGGATGTTGGCCTACGGAATGTCGACGGTCTTTAGCTTTCTCAGAAGTTTGAGAAAACTTTCTGTTTGCACACAAAAATAATGCTGGGGCATTAAGTGAATGCCTTTATCCTTTATGAATGATCTCTTATTTCTACAATTCAGTATTGATGTCATGTAAATATGTTCAATACTGTAAATACAAATATATAAATTTTTGGCTGCCGTTAAGATATAATTTTGATTTTTAACATTTGTAAGTACATGAGGCAGTTGGACCTCAGTGAGCTCTAGAAGAAAGCCATGACCTGCTGACTGTTGGGGTGCTGATCCTCCACTCTCCAAGGAAGGCCAGAAAAGTCTATTTTTTGGATTGTGTACTGAAAATATTTTTAAATGGAACCAAAGTTGGCATCCTTACAAATCAGAAAAGACTGATAATCATGACATTTTAAATGATATAAGGGGAGGAGGCTTCTGTGAGTAAAGGGCAGAACCAAACCACTGTTTTACAAGGATCATACTTTTTTAGAAGGATAAAGTGGCATTATTTCATTTTATAAGGTGCCCAGATCCCAGTGCTCCTCATGTCTATTTAATTTCCGAAGAATTATTGAGCAAAATTTTTAAAGTGAATTAATTATGTAAAAGTATTCTTTTTTCCTTTGGACATAAATGTATAGTTATTAAATTGTAGGGTCCTTTTACTTGTTTCAAGCTGTATATTTCTTTATTTTAATTCTGCTTACTATTTCATGAAAATAATAAATTTCTCAATTTTACTGTAAAAAGTTCATGTGTTTCTGTGTATCCAACTTAGAAACAAAAATTACCTTTTTCTTTTCCCCTCATGATTCTGTGGATTGAACCCAGGGCCTCATGAGTCTAGACAAGCGCTCAATCACTGATCTGCTCTCCCAGCACAAAATTTTACCTTTTAGAAGGAGCAAAATGACTGGCAATGGTACATTATTCTCAGAATATTGAATGTAGGGACAATTTTACATCTCTTATAAAGTTACTAATTCCAAATGCAATAAAAGTCCTTTCAGCTTTGTACTGTACAAATTCAAAGGGAATATTTTCTTTGAAAAATGTACTCAGAGTTCTAAAGAATTTCAGGAAAAAACTGTTTTACCTGTCAGAATTTATATTGTTTTGGTTTGTGGCCCATCAGAATGTTGGAGGATGATAAATACACAATTCGTGCATCAAAGGTATGTCCTAAAGAAAAAATAAATCTGATTACCATGAACATGGGAAACAAGTTCATCTTAAAACTGAAAATATATTAGGTTTTTTTTTTTTTTTTTTTTTTTTTTTTTTAAGACAGGGTCTTGCTATGCAGTTCAGTCTGGCCTTGAACTTGCAGTCCTGTTTTGGCCTCCAGTGTGCTGGCATTACAGATGTGTACCACCAAACCTACCTTATATTAGGACTTTCTTTGTGATGATTAATCCATTATAGTAGGGTATTTTCAGTATCATATGTATACATTATGGAAATGCATACAAGGGTGAATGCCTTTATTTGTATAAATACAGTTATCTACCTTTAGGTACCTTTTTAGTCTCAGAGAATGTGAAGCAACGGGATATTTAACTCGTTTTAATTGTCCACTTCATCATAAAACATGTATATCTCAAGTTGCGTACTTTATGTGATTAGTTTATGTGCAGGCTTAGTTTTTATCTCAGTGCATCTAATAAAAAATACCAATAAACAAATGCTTATGGGATTGTATTTTTCCTGGGGTTCACTCCCACATTCTTGCTTTTAAGATTTTATCCTTAAAATTCGTTCTTAGGGCAGAGGATATAGTTCAGCATTGGAGTATTTGCTTAGCATGCATGAGGCCCTGCATTTCAAGCCCTAGCATAAAAACAAAACAAAACTAAGTAAATAAATAAATAAATGCATCCTCATGTAAACATTTGCATCCTCATCCAAATATTTTAAGTCAATGAATACATGTGTTACGTTTACAAAGTTTTAGTGATTATTTAAGTAAAACTTGCTTTAAAATGAGTTATATCTCCAGTTTACTGTTCCAGTTTAGTACCCCCTCTATTTGACTTTGCAAAACAGAAGGATTAATGGTATTAAAGAGAAAGAAATTGGGCCTGATAGCATAGACCTGTAATCCCAGCTACTTAGGAGGTGAAGCTGGAGGATCACAAGTTTGAGAGCAGCCTGGGCAATTTATAAAGACCTTATCTCAAAATAAATTCTTAAAAAAGGACTAAGATGTAGCTTAGTGTTAGAGCATTTCCCTTATACGAAGCCCTGGATTGAATCCTCATTATACATATGGCACATAGTATGATCCATAAATTATACAGAAAGAAATTACAGTAATCCTGAATTTCTGTTTCTGGTTTGTTTTTGTTTTTTGAGGTTTTTGTTTTGTTTGTTTTGAAATACTGTTTACCTTTTGAAATGGTCTACTTTAAAAAGTGAGAGATGCATTCTTTGGAATTACCTAAGAAACTACCAGTAGAAGTAGGCACTCACAATTGAAATATTGGATGTGAGAGCAATTTGGCTACCCCATTGATTGCCACAGTAGATTTAGCTAATCTGGCTGGCTAGGTATGTGTCCCCTTCTTCACAGCTACATGTGTGTCCCTCCTGAATGTTTGCCTGGTCAAAGAGGACCATTTCCTCAGTCAGAGGTATCTGAGTAGCTGTGCTTCCCTGCTAGACTCTGCCAACAAGCTCTCCATGAAAATGCCAACAGCTTTTCTTCTTTGAGAATTACAGCTGCAACCAAGGTACCTTTTAATTTCTAATTTTGTCTCAGTTCTTTTACTCACTGTCCTTTGTCTTTGAAGAAGTGCTATAGGAAATTTATAGCCATCAAACAAGTTTTTTTTTTGTTTTGTTTTTCTTTTTGAGACAGGTTTCACTATGAAGTTCAGGCTGGCCTCGAACTCACAGTGATCATCCTGCCTCGGCCTCCCTAGTGCTGGGATTACAGGCATGTGCCACCACACCCGATCCTATCAAATTTTAAAAACTGCAGCTAGGTGTGGTGTGTACAACTACAGTTCCAATTCTGGCAGCAGAATCAATTATGTCCATGAGCTCAAGGCCAGCCTGAGCAATACATGGTAAGACCTCATCTCCCCCTCCCCCAATAATAATATTTTTAAAGAAAAAAAGTAGTCCTGTGGAGCGAGGGATGGACACCCTTGAAAGGGAAATGTAAAGAAGCGTTAGCTGCTTTTTATGTATTTATTTTAAGTGGATTCTACACTCCACGCCCCACTTTTAAGAAATGTATCTAAAAAAGCCTTAACATTGCTTTAGTTGGACTTGCTCCCCACTTGTCACGTGTCCAAATTCCTACCAAGTACCGAAAGTGAAACAGAAGTCAAAACCATCTGCTGGACATAAAACTTAGAAAAAAATACTATCCCTCATTTCTCTTTAAAATGTAGATTGGGCTTCACAGATTTACTGAAGCAAGTATAGTGAGTAGTTCAGTGGTAAACTGCTTATTGAGCATATAGGAGGCCTTAAGTCAATCTCAAGCACAACAAGAAAACAAATCAGGCTGATTTAGGGACTAAAAGAAGTAAATGTATGGATGAGGTTTTTTTTGTTGTTGTTTTTGTCTTTTTTTTTTTTTTGTCAAACAATGCACAAAGACTTAGATAAAATTTCAGGAGTGATAGGAATTTAAATATGAGGTAATAATTGGTGATTAAACATCCATGTCTACTGAAATAATAGTAATGTTGAAGTCTAGAGAACTGTCCAACAAAAAGTTAAAAGACCAAAGTAGAACCCTCTAAAAATATCTGTTATACATTTCCTGACTTTTAAGAATTAGGTCAAATTATGCTCTCCCCCAGGATAAAGTCTTGTCAAGGTTTAAAATAGGCATCATTTTTTTCAGTGAAAAACACACAAAACAGATGGATCAAGATTACAGCTTTAGAAGATAGCATGGCAGCCACCACTAATTACCACTGATGATTGTCTACAAATTGCCACCAACAGTTATGTTGGATGCCCAATTAGCAAATACTGTTGGTTTTTTTTCCATTCCTCTGTGGTAATAATTGTATTTTTATGAAAGAAATTGGGAAGTCTTGCTTAAAAGTATTACATTAGGGATTTTTCTTAAGACAGCTTAAAATTTTCTTTGAAAAGAACATTGATTAATACAATTACTAGTTACAAGGGTCAAGGTCTAGAGGACAAACCAAAGGAACAGCAGAGGAAAGGGATTTAGGAACAACAGGTGGTCTTCAGACATGCTGGCTGAAAGGAAGTTCATAGCCAGAGGGTCACCTGTGAGACTTGTTAGTGTTGCTCATCCAAGCTCTGAGGAGAGTTGCTCTGGAATAGTGGAGCTCCAGCCAAGGCCATACGAAGTAACTTTATCAAGACCTTCAGAAGAATGGCATGGCTTTTTTACTGGCTCTCCAAATTTCTGACCCCAAAATTCAAGTTGGTCTGGAGACAAAGAGTATGTATGTTACCTCAGGCTAATGGCGCATTTCAAATACATTTTTTTTCAGCCTCTGAAATGAAGCCTCCCTCAAGTGGCTGAGGGGTAGGATAGGGATTTACCAGGTCTTAAAGTCTGAAAGATATCATGATGCAGGGGTGGGGGAGAGTAGTGTTGTAACAAAGATGAAATAAAGCAGTGTGAGGCTGAAGTATTAAAAGCCAGTTGGAGCAAGCATTTGGAGGCTGCAGTGGTAGAATTACAGTTTAGCAATTTAGACACTGTCTCAAAAAATAGAGTTGGGGGTGTATCTCAGTATAAAGATCCTAAATTCAGTCCTCAGTATTACACATGATTGGGGACACTTCTCCAATATATATTTTATAATCCAATTGTATGCTTTTAGGCATTTAGATT